>CM052798.1:67257210-67332545 GCA_028533885.1 Nasua narica | reverse complement strand
TGAGTAACCAAAGAAATATTGATTTTTGGCTTTAATAAGTGATTTTTATTATAAAAAGACAAATGTGGAAGAGACACTATATGGAGGAGAAGGTATGTGAGCAGATAACAGTAGGTTTCTGTCTATTTTGTTACGGGTTCTTTAATAAAAAGAATAAATTTCAAATTGTAAAGGCAGATCAAAGATAGGGGAAAAAGGAAAAGAAGCCAAATATAGACGAGATGACAGGAAGAAATCACCTAGCTTTAATGAGCTAAACTCATTAAATCAATGAGTTTAAATATTTATACTAGACTAACAGTTGGTAAGCTTTTTCTGTAAAGGTGATATTTTAGGTTTTGTGGGCCCCATGGTCTTGGTTGCAACTACTCTACTCTGCTTCTATAGTGCGAAAGTAGCCGTTGGTGATTTAGAAACAAACAGGTGTACCTCGGTCCTAATGAAACGCTCTTTATGAAACATGCAGCCATCCAGATTTGGGCTGGGCTGTAGTTGGTAGATCCCTGCACCAAAGCAATGACAACCCCGGAAACCCAAAAGAATCACTCTCGGTCATACCCGAGGAGCCCTCCAGGAAAGAGGAAATACCCTGAATCTGGAGAAGGGCAGAAGAAGAGGAGATTTTAAAATTTCCAATCCATTTAGTTTAGCATTGATTTCTGGCATGTTTATACAAATTATTAGATAATCACATTCAACAAATACCTACTGAGCACTAAGTTCTCAGTGGTAACAGAGATAGCCTCTGCCCTCAAAGAGCCTTTAGTCTCAAGGAGAGAGCAGGTGATCTTGTAAGAAGTGGTGATTTCAGGGGTACTGAATGGTCTGAAAAGGGAAAGGTATGGGGCAAATGGTCTCAACAAAGAGATCTAACTTAGTTTAGCAAGGGTCAGAAGCCTCCCTGAAAAATTTGAAGTTTGAGGAATTAGGCTGGACAGGGGAACAGGGTAAGAAAGTGTTCTACACAGAAGGAAGGACTTGGGCAAACCCCAAGCACCAGAGGGAATCATCAAGGTATCACAGTAAATGGAAAAGTGTACAAATGGCTGGAAGAGAGGAGAATGGAGCAGGACCAGACGAGCGGCAGGCCGGAGCCAGGCTCAGGACCGTGGACTTGGTTACATCTCTGCTACCCCAGCCAAGCAACACTGGCGAGAGTGGAAACGAAGTCACTGACAAGACTTTGTTGTTTTTTTTTTTTCTTTTTTTTCTTTTTTAAGATTTTATTTATTTACCTGTCAGAGAGAGAGAGAGATCACAAGTAGGCAGAGAGGCACGCAGAGGTAGAGGGGGAAGCAGGCTCCCCGCCAAGCAAGAAGCCCGATGTGGGACCCTATCCCAGGACCCTGGGATCATGACCTGAGCCGAAGGCAGCCGCTCAACCAACTGAGCCACCCAGGCGTCCCAAGACTTTGTTTTTAGTAAGATCTTACTGGCCCTAGGCATCACGTTCCCCTTCCAGATGTTCAAAAGTTGACCTCTTGGCTGCCTCTCCTTCTAGTCCTAGCTCCTTCCAATCACACACCACTCCCATGCATCTCTAAAATTCAAATCTGAGTATATCGCACCCATGCTTAAAATCCTACAATAGATTATCATGTTCCTTGGGACTTCATATATTTGAATTTTTTTTAATAAATATTTTATTTATTTATTTGACAGAGAGAGACATAGTGAGAGAGAGAACAGAAGCAGGGGGAGTGGGAGGGGGGAAGCAGGCTTCTCGCAGAGCAGGGAGCCCAATGCGGGGCTCGATCCCAGGACCCTGGAATCACGAACCGAGCCGAAGGCAGACGCCCAACGACTGAGCCACCCAGGCGCCCCCATATATTTGAATTTTAATGAGGCATTTAATTCAGTCTTTGGGCAATAAATTGAATTGGTAGCTGGAGGTAGAGACTTTAATGAGATACTGTTAATGGTCTTTAATGGATTGCCGTGGGCTCATGTAAACTCCTCCGAAGTCTTGGCATCTAGACCAACCGGCCTGCAAGAGCTCTATATCAAGTGAATAGCAGAAGAGAAGAATCACTCTGGCTCTTTAATGATTTGGCCCAGAAGTGACATCACCTTCATTCGCAATCTATTGGCCAGAGGTAGTCTCATGGCCCCAACCCACTTACAAAAGAGTCTGGGAAAAGTAGGGGAGGACATGGTGTATTTGGCAAGAACCGTCTTTGCGGCAGCGTGCTTGTTGAGTCCACGTATGTCCTAAAACACGGGTGGTTAGTTCACATGCCTGATAGGAGAATTAGCATTCAAAAATACCTCAACCAGGTAAAAGAATATATCTAAACTAACAAAGAGATATTTAGGAGGATACAGTATAAAGTCCTATATCGAAGTTAAATTAAAAATGAACCTTTCTAGTACAAGGTGAAAAGTACCTTGCTTGACATATGTCAAGTTAAAGAGAAATGTACAAATGGTTTTAATTAATTACATATGCAATATGAACCATCAGGGTCTGCCAAAGAAACCTAAAGTAGTCATAGAGCCTTAATGGAGGTATAGAGTTTACTATAAAGTAGAATACCATTGCCTTATTCTCTTGGCTGGCTGGAACACTCTTGCAAGTGGGTTTGGGATCAGGGGCTACATTTAAAGAAGAAATTTAAGATTCTGGAATGAATCCAAAGGAAGATAAGTGGGATAGGAAGGGTTGAAAGATATAGGGAAAACACTGGACTGGGAATTCAGAGATGCAGGTTTAAGTTCTGGATCTGCCATTTCCAGGAAATGCCGGGCAGAACCCACTCCCTATCCAGCTGCTCTTCAACCCTCCAAATTGCCTCTTCCTCCTGGTTAAAGAAGGAGATCTGGACTTGAGTTTCTGAAATTCTTTCCAATTTGAAAGTTTGGTGCCTATGAAATTATGCCATCTGAGAAGAGTCAAAGGAATCTAGGGATGTGTGGCCTACAGCAGGAAATATTGAAAGGAGACATGAAAACTGTTTTTAATTATTTGAAGGATTGTCATGAGGAAAAGGAATTAGATTTGATTTGCTATGTATGTCATGTAAGAACAGACCTATGGCTGGAGGGAAGAGGATACAGAGAATATTATGAGCACTGATACTTCCTAATGATGCAATGGGCTTCCATGTGAGGCAGTGACTATTTAGGGGAAGCAGAATATAAATTCCTTTTCAGTCCCTTCAAAAGTACTTGGTATGATCATACAAATTTGTGTGAGAATTATATTAAAAATTCCATCATGAGAACCTATACAAACCCATAGGAATTTCTTCAGACTTACCTCCAATCCACCTACTCTATATTCCTTACTCATCAGCATCCTGGATATCTTCATGTATGGCTCAGTATCCTTTATTCTCCCTCTTGCAATTGATAAACTTATTCGGTCCTCTTTTTTTTCTGGGTCTTAACCTTGGCCCCTCTTTAAGATGTGACTTTGTCTGTCCTTTGATCCTTCAGACCACAACTTTGGGCAATAGGTAACAGAGCTGATGATCTTTCCTCACTAACAGAACAATCTGCAATTAAATTGGTATTCACTTGGCCCCCATCTGACATATGAGGTGTACAGAACACGGGAAGACTCCTTATCAGTGCTGCATGGAAGCATCTTACATTAGGTGGGAGGCTGGACTTCATGATCACTAATGTCCCTTTTATTTTCAGATTCTTTTTTAGAAATTTATTTATATGAGAGAGAGAGAGAGAGATTGAGGAGGGGAGGGGTAGAGGGAAAGGGAGAGAAGCAGATAAGCAGATTCCCCCTGAGCTCGGAGCCTGATCCCATGACCCCAAGACCATGACTTGAGCTCAAATCAAGAGTCAAATGCTTAACCGGCTGTACTCCCCAGGTGCCCCTTATTTTCAGATTCTGGGACTTTCTTATTTATATTTGTCACTGTTCACAGTATGGGCAACACATAGAAAGTTTTTAGTTATTCTTTGTTAATAGTAATGCTCTTCCAAGAACACCACCATTCAATAAGTCACATATATGTAGAGATACTTTTGCTCCTGGATTTTGCCACTACCCTACCTTCAGCAGATCATAGGCAGCTCTTGGAGCAGTGGAAATGAGCTAATTCTTCCTCATTTACCTTCTTGTCTGGTGTCTTATGTGACCAAAGGGAGCCTATGAAGTACAACCGGCTAGGAGGAAGAGAGGTAGGATTTGTCACGGAAAGGTGCAATGCTGATGGCCACGTGATCAAACCATGGCTTTGACCTCCTTTGCCCTTTGAGCTAACCAAGAGTCAAAGCTGTTTGAAGGCCTGTTTGGAGGAAATTATGGCCACGGTTGTGTTGATTCTGGAATGATTCAATTCCAGTGGAAAGTAGCAAAAGGCTAGGACCCTGGCCTATACATATCCTGTCTAGTGGCTTCTCCTCTTCATGGTGACCCTATTAAAAAAAAAACAACCCAAATCTGATCATATTCTTTCACCAATCCTCTCCAATTGTACCTATAATAATATCCAAACTCTGTATCATGACTTAAATAGTCTGATTCCTGCCCCTCTCTCCAATAGTTACTTTTGAGGGCAAAAACCTTCTCTGTATCCTGCTGCAGCTACGGTATTGAGACTAGCTCTTGGCATATACTCTAATAACTATTTGTTGAATAAACGAATCTAGAATCAACTTCCAAAGAACTTTACTAAATTTATATAACGGAATCTCTCCTCATTAAATTCTAAGAAATTCCATCCTCATATCTCCATCATGCTTTGGGGGGTGAAAACCCTTATTTTGATTAATGGTAGGATAGCTGAAGATGTGAAGAATAATGTCATGTCTAGTTCAAACTCCTTGGGGGAATTTGGTTGGGAGAATGGAATTACCCAAGTTGGACTCTGCCCAGCACACCAGTCTCATGTTATTGGGTAAGAGTGCATTAGAAAAATGAATTTTGGCAGCTGACGAAATAGTCTCTTTATGTGGAAGTAAGTGATGTTGGATTTAGTTTCTTGTAAAGTCTGGCTTTCTCCGGCAGGAGCAAGACATGATACTTTGAAGGAGACAGCATTTTTGTTACAACAGCAGCAGTACCAGGAAATTTGTGGGTGGTTATAGAGCGTCTATTTCTCAGTATCCATTAGGGTAGGAATGCAGTAGACCAAATCTGCTTTTTGTTTTTGCCAGCATTTGGCCTCTTCATTTGGGGAATCACCCGTGATTGTGGCTGACTGTAGTCCAAGATTCTAGAGCTTCCCTGAATCAAGATAATTAGGGGCAAAAAGGAAGACATTTATTACTTGCTTCCTTTTTCTCTTTTTTTCTTCCCCTATTTAATTTCCCACATTGTCAGGGGATGAGTCAAAGGTTCAATATTTTTTTCCCCTGAGACTGACTTTGGAAAAGTCAATGCAGTGTATCACGCTGTTTCTAAACTAGTTCATCGTGACATTCTGGGATTTTGATAGGACATCTTTTCTGTGTCAATCCATCCCAGGGTAGCTCATACCCCTTTGTTCACTTTTGACAAGATAGATGGAAGACAGGGTGGTAACACAGCAGGACGAAAGGGGGAACATGACCTTAGGAAGCATGTATGCACGGCCGTTGTGAGTGGAGGGTGCAGACAGAGCTAAGGGAGTGGAAGAAGGCCTCCTCGTCTGAATACCGTGTGTTCCAGCAAGCCCCTAAGGCTGGAAAAGAATTTAAACAGTGGAGGTCTTCTTTGAGGTATTTATATTCTCTGCTAGGCAGGTCATAAGTAATCACCTTTACTGTGAATCCAAATAGAGCATATGGTGCCAGTCATGTTGGGATTTGGGGGAAACCACCCCACAATACCTCCTCCATCAGCTGGTCTGGGGTCTGCAAGCTCTCTTCTCACCCTTTCTATGTGTGAAAGCCTCATCTCTCAAAGACCCTGAGAAAATGCTGTTATTTCATCTGGGAGGGGATGGAGGTCAGTTGACAGGATCAGGGTTGGTTTATTTAGCTGTCAGAGAAAAATGCAAGAGTAATTTTAACTAGGAAGTTTGGAATGAGGTGGGAGAGGTTGGTCAGCCTCAGCAATTGCTCTCATAGTGGAGCATTCTGGGAAGGCAAGACCAGCAATAAAAGACACTTTTGGGGGGGGGGGAACCAGTGAGGTGAGCCACAGATTAGTGGCAACGCATACAATCTATGAAATGTCTATTGCTTCCCTTCCAATCTCACCCAAGAACATTTCTTGTGGCCACTTCGATGGAAGTGGGAAACATGCAGGGAAAGGGATTCTGGGAAATGTAGTTCAGCCTCACCAAGTTAACACTTATCAAACCACCATTCCAGGTCAGCTGATTCCACACCCTGTGGCCTTTCCATAACACCATATTGTCCCTTTCCAATGGACTTCTAAGTTACTTGTTCAACCTTTAAGCCCACAAAAGATTCTTCCTAGTTCCACCTAGTTTGAGTATTGATACTATCACAGGCCTCAGGCCCAGGTGCTTAGTGGCTGGGGGGCAGCATGCACGAGAAAGAGTAGGAGTTTAGCATCTTCTAAGATCCAATAAAAGGCTAAACTCTGGCTGCAGAGGAAAAAGGTCTCATCTGTGGGGTGTATACAGTAGGGGTCAGGCATTTGTTCTTCACGTACGTCTAGCCCTGCCACACCCTCTCTCACATAGCCAGTCCCAAGTACAGTTAGGCAGTTTCCGTCCCACACAGAGAGGTCCAAACAAGGGGAAGGGATGGGAGTGGCTGAAATGTAGCCCCGTGTCTCTTACCCGGCTATGGGATGCTTCAGCCTTGAGAATGAAAATTTACCCAATCCACTGGCCTAGAGGAGGCAACTTTTTACAGTTCACACAAAGGCACTGGGTGCGTAACCTGCCCCTTGAATCACTTGCCTATAGCTGTCTCACAAGACTTCTCTGCTCCCTTGGGAAAGCCACTGGACTTCACAGACGGCCCACAACAGCTCAGCCCCTGGCCTCCCTGTGTGGAGCTGGGGTAGACCTCCGTGAGAGGAAAGCAGGAGCTGAGATGAAGAAACTAACCAAGTAATTTCATACTGGTCCTTTCAAAGTATCAAGACTTTGAACAATTCCTCCTTTCCCTTTTGAGGGTCAGCAGAGAGTTTCAATAAGAAAACTGAAACTGAGCTGGGTATACAAAGATTGTGTGTGTGTGTGTGTGTGTGTGTGTGTGTGTGTGTTTTGTAGGGAGTGAGGTAATGCAAGTACATTTTGAAAGAACCAACTTCCCATCAAGATGGAAGGCAGACTGTTGATTGATTTGGTGTATTCTGGGCCTGTGAGCTCATATAACAGGAACAGGCCTTATCAGGATGCCCTGGTAGCTGACTATCTATTTAGGATGATTTTTTTTCCCTGCTGCCCATCATAGCTCAGGTCTGCCTCCAGTAGCACTTCCAGCCTTTTGCTCTGAGGCCCCTCCGAGCTCCTGCTCCGGTTCTTAGAGCCTAGCACCCTCCTGGGGGTGCTCTTGTAGGATGGCTAACTGGAGCTGGTTTGGGACAATTCTTCATATTTTCTTTTAAGCATCAAATGAAATACTTAAAGTTTTAATGCTCGTGATTAGAATGACCGTGGAAAGTACAATTGGCCCACACCAGATTCTGCTCTAAGAATCCAAAAGAGGTGTACCAGTTGGCCAACGTGCCCGTATCATCGGAGGGAGACACGATGAACGACTGTGTCTTCTTATACCACCATTCTTATATGGTGGTAGGCAAGTTATTTAGGGGGCCTGGCATGGAGCCACACCCACATCCCTGGGCCCGACCCACAGCAATAACAGCATGCAGCATGCATTGTTGTGTTCCTGGGACCTCACTAATTCCCTGCTGTCTGTGTCCCTTCCTCTCCTCTCAGGAACTTCTTCATTCTTTACTCCTAGAACCTTGCAGCATGGAATAATCACATAATCATGACCAATGGGTATTATACACTTGGTATGTATAACCATTTTGCCGAGTACTTTACAGGAATCATTCATCCAGGAAATACTTCCTGAGGAATATAGTATGTTAGAAAATGCTCCAGGTGCTGGGGATATAGAATAAAACAGACAAAACCCCTATCCTCAAGGAATTTACATTCCTGAGGGAGATAAAGAGAATTTTTAAAGTAAAATATAGGACATGGAGAAGACAGTAAATGCTTTGTAGAAAAAGAAAGTGAGGAAGGGTGCTAGGTAGTACGGGTGAGGGTCCTGGAGGTCAGGGTGTGGCTTTTACACAGGGTGGATGGTGAAGACTTCCTGAAGAAGGACCTGTGTGACATCGCTGTAGGACAGGTAATGTTGCCATCTTCATTTTACAGGTGAAGAAACTGAGGCTTAGAACACCTTTTTTTTTTTTTTGCAAAAATAGATCTCTTAGTTATTCATATGTTAGAGTCTATCTCTCCCAGAAGCATTTGCTACAGCTTTCTTCCTACCTATAGAATGCAAAGCAATTGTACGTGGTTGAGCAATTGTAGCAGGAGGGTTAGGGATACTCCAGAGGTGTGAGATAGAGGAAAAGTTACATTTCCCTATAACCATGATGGCTTACTTACATGGTCTGCTGACCCCGGCTCCCTCTCGGGTGAGGATCAAGCTCTTCATGAAGCTAGGCAGTGTTCTGTGGCCACAGAATAGGCTTAAAAAAGAAATTGCAGCCAATTTTTAAAAGTGGATTTTAGAGGTGTCTGTGTGGCTCAGTCGGTCAAGTATCTGCCTTTCACTCAGGTTATGGTCCCGGGGTCCTGGGATCGGTGCCGCATTGGGTTCCTTGCTGGGCAAGGAGCCTGCTTCTCCCTCTCCTTCTGGCTCGTGCTCTCTGTCTCAACCTCTCAACTACATAAATAAAAATCTTTTAAAAAAATAATAAAGGTGGATTTTATATATTAGAGCAGTTTTAGGTTCCCGGCAAAACTGAGCAGATAGCGCAGAGAGTTCCCATACACCCCCTGCTCCCCCCCCACACACAGCCTCCCTGACTATCCACATCCTGCTAGACTTTTTATTTACAAGGTTAACTCCTTCCCTGTCTTGCCTCTTTTTTAGGAATGAAATCTGGGCTGCAGATTCGAATAACATTACTCACTAGATGCTGAGTGCCCCCCAGGCACACCTGGGCTGCCCTGTTGGGGGCCTTCCAGTGTCCTTCAAAAATGGGGGGCCCGATGCCTGCCCAGGGGGTCAGAAGGACACAAAAGGAACCAAGACAGATGGCCGGGTACCTGAGTGCTGGCAGGCCCGGGAGCTGCGAAAGGTCCGAGGCCATTCCCACTTAGTGGCCTTGTCAACTCAAGCAACTTTCTCCTCCAGGCCAACATTGTGATTTCTTTTCTAGGAATTTCTCTGCCCTGGATTTCCCCTTTTGCTTTTCAGTTTCTCATCCTAGGCTGGCTCCCCTTGCCCTCCAGACTTGCCTCAAAGCTCCTTGTTTCATGCTGAGCCTTGGGTAAAATTCCCATCTGCCTCAGCACTCTGAGTCACGGTGATGTGAGTCCTCGCTGTCTGGGAACTTCCTCTCAGACGGGTGGGCTTGCCCTGTGGTTGGCAGGAAGCGGCGTCCCCCCAGACGCCCACACCTCTGGGCAGGCCACTCCTAGGAAGCCGTCGGGGTGGAAACGCATCAGCCGCCAGGAGTGTGGAAGAGAGGTACGGGGGTGGGAGTGACGTCATGCCTGATCTTGCGGGATCTGAGGGGAGGTCATGCATGCTTGAGCTCGACTTTTTAGGGAAAAGGAGTTGAGGTCATTGATGAGCTTTCTTTATTTGGAAGTCAGGAGATGAGGTCACACTTGGTTTCCCTTATCTGGGAAAAGAAAGAATGAGCTCATGCTGGGGTCCCGGACTGAGCAGAGAGGGTATACCGTACTCAAATGCACTCGTTTAAGGGGCTGGGGAGGTGATGAAGCTTCTTAGCCTCCACGTGGAGGTTTGCCTTCTTCCCTGCAGAGCTTGTTTTTGCTCACCTTCAGAAGGAATCTGGGGCCGGAGCACCCGCTGCTGCCTTGCCCCCACTTTGCCTGAGATGCTCTGTGTGGGACCGGGCTCGGAACCGCACCTGCCTTCCTGTACCGACAGAGGGCGCTGCGCAGAAGCAGGAGGCTCCATCAGGCAGCAGACTTGTTTAGGAGGACTACCTTCAGGTGAAGTGCTCTAGGGCTAAATTGTTCATCCGCGAGGAGATACTAGTGATTTCCTCCGACAAAGGCTGAGATCAATGGCATGATTTGGAAACAATGTCATAGGTGAGCAACTATGGAAACAATCAAAGGTAGGAGTGATCACATAAATTATTCACATCAACTCATCCATCCCATTCAACAAATAATTACTGAACATCAACTTTGTGCTAAGCATTAGGCCCTGGGGATATGGCCAAGTTTGGCTTTCATGGAGCTTAAACACCGTACCTTTGAAGTCTCCAAGGTATCCAATTATAGCCACAGGAGAAGGGAGGGGGCAACAGATGAGTCCTGCTGCCTAACCCGGCCTCCGTGCCCCCTCTCCCCGCTCCTGCAGGATTAGACTTACTAAGTTGAGCTTTCAAAAATGTGAAATCACTCATTCATTTACACTGCGTCTGACTCAGCATCTATTCATCACAGAGGTTTAAAATACACTTAAAAGTGATATAAGTAGATCTGTTTCTTTACAGGCCTCTCATACTGTCCTTCTTTTCCCTTTCATCCTGAGACCCACAAAATAGACCTGCTCCACATAGGTGTGGTTACATAGTAGTAACCACTCGAACAGTCTTCTGGAACCTCTAGCTGCCATTGTCTGTCATTGACTAACCTCTTGTCTCTTCTTCTGGGCCCAAACCCCCTTACCCACCCAAGTCACTTTAAAAATAGAAGATGGGGCGCCTGGGTGGCTCAGTTGGTTGAGCAACTGCCTTCGGCTCAGGTCATGATCCTTGAGTTCTGGGATCGAGTCCCACATCAGGCTCCCAGCTCCACAGGGAGTCTGCTTCTTCTTCTAACCTTCTCTCCTCTCATGCTTTCTCTCACTTTCTCTGTCTCTCAAATAAATAAATAAAATCTTTAAAAAAAAAACAAACTTAAAAATAGAAGATGGTTTTTTTCTTCCTCTAAGTATCTGCCAGAACCAGAGGAGATGAAGAAGTCATTGCTAATTAATGAAGTTGCCAAGTGTCAAAACAGAAATCAGTCCTGTCACTAAACACAACTGGAAATGAAATGTGTGAGTAGAGTTGCCTAGACAGTTCATCAGCAAATCCCAGAAGAGCACTGAGGGAGATTCAGGAGCAGAGAAAGGCTCCTCTGTGACAGTAAGGCATGAGGCTTGACTAATAGGAGAGGAGGAGTGGGAAAGACATGAAATGGCTTTTTTTTTTAAGAAAAATTACCCAAATCAATTTATTTTTTAAAGAACGGCATGTCATCAAGCCTTGTCAGCCTTTTATTTTTGAGAGAGAGAGAGAGAGAGAGACCATCTGTGAGGGGGTGGGGGGTGGTTAGGGGGCAGAGGGAGAGGGAGAGAGAGAATCTTAAGTGAGCTCCGTTCCCAGTACAGAGCCCATGGGGGGCTCGACCTCTTGACCTTGAGGTCATGACCTGAGCTGAAATCAAGAGTCATATGCTTAACTCACTAAGCCACCCAGGTGCCCCCAAAATAAATAAATATATATATTTTTAAGTAGCCTCCATGCCCAGTGTGAAGCCCAACACAAACCCTGAGATCAAGACCTGAGCCGATATCTAGAGTCAGATACTTAACCGACTGAGTCACCCAGGTGCCCCCCAAATCAATTTAATTTAATATTGAAAAAAATATAAACAAACCCTGGTATGGGAAAATATCACAAACAAGAAAATTAATATATACACAGACAATAAGAAGTGTGGTACCTATGGTGCAGTATAAATACACAAGAACCAAACCCAATCCCCTTCCCAAGGACAGAACCACCAGGTCTCCCTGCCATTTCTGGGCCTCCCCCACCTCCCACCTGGCTCCCAGTGATGAAGTTCACCTCTGATGCACAGTCATCCCCCTTATTCATGGAGAAATGAGCCTCAAAGATGAGCTAGAGGGGAAGGGAGGTGGCAGGACTCATACCCCTCCAGGGAATTACCGGGCAGAGTAGGATACTAAACATTTGTCCAGACTACACAGAGATGTGCCAGGCCCTTGGAAGCCGGATCTCCGATACTGACCTGCAAGCCTTGGGTGGGGTCCAATATTCCCAGTCCTTGTATATAGTCACTCTCCCTTCCTTCCTCCCTCCTTCCCTCCCTCCCTTCCCTCTTTCTCTCCTTCCCTTTCTTTCCTTCCATCCCTCCTTTCTTCCCTTCCTTCTGTGTAGTAAGTAGAATATATAGAACATAATTTAATCTGTTTTAGTTAATAATAAAAATCCTTCTGGAATTTCAGATTCACCATTAGGAATTATTTTCATCAGATATAATGACAAATACTGATGTGGAAAGTCTGGAGACTAGTCTGAATTTTCAAAGCCTTGAGAAGTATCCTGAAAGTTGGTTATGAGAAATTCTTAATTTACAGTCACTTTCTGGAGATTTTTCATTCTCTCCTAAAAGTCAAAAGCAGAAGAATTTCTGATTAGCTGAAATTTCTGGTTGTTTAGCCTCTGGTGGAAGCTTTCCTTACCACTGTCCTCTTCTTTTCCAGATACATCAGGGTTAAAATATTGGGAAGAACCTAACAAGGGGAAAATCTCTTCTACTTATACAAACCATCCACATATCTGGCGGCAAAATCATCTTCATATACATAATTATCTCTGGTTGAAACAGTTTATCTTGATTAATTAAAGCACTTCTGCTGCTCCCAACAGCAGGGAAGAGTTTTTGGAAAGGACTCCAAAGTCACTTTGCCTCCTTAAAAGCTCTGTTGTCCACAAGTCTAGACTGGCAAATGCCTACCACCACTTTAATGATTTCATCTAGTATAACAGAAGTGTGGTAATTACATACTTTAAATTACTTATTATAATTGAACACTACCTACATAATTAAAAACCCCGATTTTTAAAAAATGTGCCTTTCTATTTTAAATGTCACAGATTTTCACTGTAGAAAATAATAAAATACAGAGAAACAAAGAAGAAAATAAAAATCACCCAAGCGATAAATGCCATTAATATTTTGGTGAATATTCTTCAGTATCCTTTTCTATTCATACAATTTTTTAATATTCAACTGAAAGCTTCATTCTCAGAGGGATTTGATTTTTTTCATTAAAAAATATATCCCACACCTTTAGCCCATAGCAGTTAAATATTCATAAGCAACAGGACATTTAATGTCTATGTGGTTCTCTGTTGTTAGATGTATCATAATTTATTTAATCTATTGAGAACCTCAATTAGATTGTTGTCATTTTTTTCACTGTTGTATGTGACCCAGACATGGACAAAGTTGTGCATAAATCTTTTCAAGAATCCTATCACTTCAGGGCGCCTGGGTGGTTCAGTGGGTTAAGCCTCTGCCTTCGGCTTCGGTCATGATCTCGGGTTTCTGGGATCGAGCCCCGCATCGGGCTCTCTGCTCAGCGGGGAGCCTGTTCCCCCTCTCTCTCTGCCTGCCTCTCTGCCGACTTGTGATCTCTCTCTCTGTCAAATAACTAAATGAAATCTTTAAAAAGAAAAAGAAAAAGAAAAAAATCTTTACAAAAAAAAAAAAAAGAATCCTATCACTTCATTATGGCAAAATCTCAGAAACAGAATAGCTGGCTGACAGGGATTAGATACTTACTTTCAAGTCTTTTTGCTAAAACTACTGCCAAACGGGCCTCCAGAATGTACGGATGTATACATTTATTCTCTTAAATACATTTAAGGGAGTGCCTCTCCATCTTCAACAACATATGGTCTTTAAAATAAAACTTTTACTAATTCGGTTGTTGAAAATGTGAATCGCACTTTCACTGAAACGACTTTGAATACTAGTGAGGTGAACCCTGTTTTATGCATTTAATTGGCCGTTTGTAGGCGGGCTCTGGGGAATGGTCCATTCACACCATCTACTCAGTTTCCTTCTGTGAGGGCTATTTTTTACTGATCGGTTTGCAGGTAGCTAACTGGCCTTTTCCACAGTAAGACCATTTTCAAAGTTGAATTTTATGGCAATGTTTGTTTTACATGCTTCCTTTTGGTCACCTTCTCTAGGAAGGTCATGGAAAATGAACGCATGCTAAAAACTAGCCAAATTACTTTGCTTCCTAATTTACAAGTAATCTTTTTTTTTTTTTTCCCTAAGCCAACTCATGTAATTACTCTGTTGTGAAATTTTGCTTTGACTCCTTTCTACCTTTAGAATGAAAATGAAACTTAGCAGAAGAAACGAGGATCCAGCAGCGGTCCTCACCTGCTGCTGTGCTCTTCAATCCAGTAGCTGGAGCAGCTCTTTCATCAACTGTTCAACACACACACACACACACACACACACACACACACACACTAATAATAAACAAAGAGGGCAAGAGCAAACCTTTGGAGGTGATGATTTCCCAGATGTATACTTATCTCCAAACTCATCAAGTTG
Source organism: Nasua narica (assembly GCA_028533885.1). NCBI lineage: Eukaryota > Metazoa > Chordata > Mammalia > Carnivora > Procyonidae > Nasua > Nasua narica. Next base: position 67,318,080 of record CM052798.1, on the reverse strand, counting down.
AATACATCAATTCTTCATGGTTTTTTGTATGTCAATCATACATGGAAAACAAAGGCAAAAGGAGATGTAGACAAAATTAAATTTCCTTACAACTTGGAGCCCACAGACAAATACCTGAGACAGGCCGAGTACGACATTCCTCCAAGAACTCCCAACTATCTTAGTGTTAATGCTTTGCTAAAGGCAAAAAGAACCTTGGCTTGACAATAGCCAGACCGCCAGCATCCTCTCAGTCTTCTTTAACATATGGAAATCATTTTTGGAAACTTTCTTGTCTCTACCCTCCCCCGCAACTTAAAAGTATAAAATCAATAGGTCCTTAAAAACCTAGTGCAGGTCTTTCTGCCCATAGGGCCTATCCCCATGCTTTAAGGAAACCACCTTTTTTGCACTGAAAATGCCCCAAGAATTCTTTCTTGACCATTCACTCCCAGACTCCACATCAAATCACCTCAAATCATACTTCAACAAAGGGGTGTTAAAAAAATACAGTAGCCACTAGTCACATGTGGCTATTTAAATTTAAATTTAAAAAAAGAAATAAAATGGAAAATTCAGTTCTTCACTTGCTCAATAAGCATACGTAGCTGATAGCTACCATTTTGGACAGCACAGATATAGAAATTTTCCATCTCTGCAGATAGTTCTGGACAGCATTGATCACCAGATTTCCTTTTCCAGTCTCTGGGTCTGCTCCCTTCTATTTCTCCTAGCTTATGCTTGGAATGCCTTTCCCCTTTTCTTTGGCTAGTTTCCACACATTCTTCAACATATAGCTCGGAAGCCACCTAGTCTGGGAAAGCATCTCCTCACCACACATGTCCCTAGTCTGGATGGCAGGCTCTTCTGTGGCGCATAGAGGTCTGGCCACAGCATGCTTTCTGTGGCCAACCATGGATGTCATTTCACTGATCCTTGCCCCCTACCAGCTCAGTGAGGGAAGAGTACATGTCTTCAACTTCGGATTCCCCTGGACACAGCATAGTTCCTGAAAAGTGGACAAAGCTTGGTGCGCTATGTGGACTTCCCACCATTTGTCCCACCCTGTGCAAATGCAGTGGCTTATTCTTAAAAATTCTCAAGAACTAGGGGTGCCTGGGTAGCACAGTGGTTAAGCCTCCACCTCTTGGTTTCGGCCCTGGCCGTGATCTCAGGATCCTGGGATCAAGCCCCATGTTGGGCTCCCTCAGCACGGAGTCTGCTTGAGTTTCTCTCTGCTCGTCTGCTGTGTGTGTGTGCTCTCTCACTCTCAAATAAATGAATCTTTAAAAAAATTCTCAAGAACTAAAGTGTAGAGGCACCCGGGTGGCTCAGTGGGTTAAAGCCTCTGCCTTCAGCTCAGGTCATGATCTCAGGATCCTGGGATGGAGACCCGCATTGGGCTCTCTGCTCAGCGGGGAGCCTGCTTCCCTCTCTCTCAGCCTGCCTCTCTGCCTACTTGTGATCTCTCTCTCTCTGTCAAATAAATAAAATCTTAAAAAAAAAAAGACATAAAACTAAAACATATACCAAAAAAGTATACAAGGAGCAACACGTATTTTAAAGAATACTACAATGATTAACTATAATAAAGTAACAAAGCACACGGATGTACTTTATAAGCTGCCTCCCAGAAGACAGTTACAATGGCACGACCATACCCTTTCTTTTGTGAGAGATATAGACATAGTCTCTTCATACTTGAACACATGTATATCATCACAACTACAAATCATATACTCTTAATAAGTCTCACCAAAAATAAAAAGACTATGGAAACTTATCTGTTATCATTAGTCTTCTGGAGTCTCTCTGGGATCTTTAGCTCATTTTCCTTCTAAGTTACAGCATAATACTGGCAGAATATGCATTTTTGAGTACATGCCCAAGATACATTTTTCCTTTTAAATTAAAAAAATCACAATTAGTACATATTTCTTAGAGAAAAAAAATTAAAAATACTGTTACATATAAAGACTAACGAATAACTCACTCTTAATCTTATCACCAATTGACAATTTCTGTTTGCATTTGGCACACAAGCCCCCAATTTTAAAAATCACAGATATATGTATTTTTGTTTCCTGCAAAGGTGAGATCACACTGTATGTTGACTTTTTTCAACTGACACATCATGAATAAGTTTTTATGTCAATAAATTGCCTGTAACATAATTTTCAATGTCCATCTAGTGTTTCATTGTAAAAATGTACCATTTAAAAAATCACTCTCTGTTTTTTTTGAAGTTTGGATTATTTCTATCTCCTTCTTGCCCCCGCTCTTGATACCAGTGCTGGGTTGGATGGCTCTCCTTGTGATTAAATGTTTTCCAGAGATTTGTAGATCTGAACTTCTCCAAGGAAGAAACAAGCAATGCCCTTCTTTGGGGGTTTGAGAGTATGTTGGACAGAGGTGGATATAAACCTGCCCAGGCCAACCCAGGAACAAAGCAACCAAATTCATGGGTCTAGACAATTATTCTGAGGTCAGTGGGCTGCTGGTAGTAGAGTCCCTAGAAAACAGTCTGGGGCAAAACTTACCTGCTAATGCTTCTTTGGCTGGTGCAATGGCAGGGTTATAAAAATGAGGGAAAAAGACAATCAAGGCAGAGAAGGGGGAAAATAAATACTGGTTAATGAGTTGGTCATAGCTTCCTGGTAAAACATAGCCAGGCTCTTGCTGACGTGGGACAGCTCTAGCAGGGTATACCTCACGGTTGAGTTTGGGGATGGTCGGTCAGAAGGAGGAAGAGTATATTTCCCAGCTCCCTGCGGTCTCCTGTCTTTGGTTCAGGTAAATCCCACTGGGCATGACTTGCCCCACTTCCGGGTTGTGTCACCTGGTCCCTCTGGACAGCCATGGCCGGAGCAGTTCGACACTCAGCAGTGCTGTGCTTCCTTTGTGTCTGAAAGTGGTTGGAAGAGGGAAGGGTTTCCTGGGTCTGGTCGGGGAGAACGCAGGTGACAGAGACGCTCCCGCTGTGGCAGGCTCCCTGGGGTCCTGCCAGGATCTGAGCCTCACCTTGGGGGAGGCAAGGGAGTGAGAGATACACTGAGAAATGGTACCAGCAGAGGAGGGGGACACCCTGTCGCTTTTCAACCTGTACTTTTCCTTGGAAGCCCATCAAAGCCCTTCGTTTTGAGAAAAAAGGGATTCTGTGGAGGGCTGTCCACACAAAACACCAAGTCCCAGTCTCCCCAGGAGGTAGGACAGGAATGCAGTGTTGTAAAGAACGGGAAAAGGAAATTAAGTTCTGTGTGCAGGAAAGCTCCACCTTTCCTCTAGGGACAGAAAAAGAGCAAGAGGTCAGATGAGGACGCTTGGCTGAGCAGAGGCATGCTTTCCTCCACTTCTCCTGGCTGGACCATCCAGCCTGCAGGACAAGCAGGCAGCCCGGGCTCCCCCAGGAGCGGGCTTATACAAAGTGTGTACATCCTTGTGTGCCCTGAGATCAACGGCATTTCTAAATGATCGCCCTGATACCTCAAGGGACAGGGCCAGAGGAAGGAGGAGAGTTAAGTCCTGAGACTTAACACTTAGAGTTCAGTTGAACAGAGTGGTTTCCTTTATCACTTTCCAGACTCAAAATAGGGCAAATTTCCTGCAATTAGCTGGGTTATTAAAACAAAAAAAATGGCAGCAAAGCAAAGGAGGAAACTAGGGTGTGAAAGAAGAGGAAGAGGCAGGGGCAGAGGAGAATGAGTCCGCTGGGTGGTTTCCCTGATGTGTCCTAATGCCAAGGACAAGTTCAAGCAACATTTTGTGAGTCTCATTATGCGCGGCCAAGTTTGCTCGGGGCATTGTCAGTCTGTGGACAACAACGCTTGGCTTCCCCTTGTAGCTTCCGGTTTTCTACAGGACCAGATGGTGGTTTTTTTTCTCTTTACAAGGATTTGAAAACAGAGAGGAAGCTCTCCGGCAGACTTTGTAAGATTATCTAGGCTTTGGATGTAACTGAGGATGGGCTTAAATTCTTTCCCATTTCCCACTGCCCGAAGGATGAGCTCAAGAGCTCTCCAGTGTGGGGGGCTCCGGCAGGATGCCAGCAAGCTGTTCTATCCCATCCGCATCTTCCATGTCTTCAACGGCTCATGATCCTTCCCTGACACCCTGTGATCTTGCAGGTTCCTGTACCCATCCAGAAAGCCCTTCCCCCATAGTCCTCTCATTTCTGCTGGGGAGCAGGGGGGTCACATGCATCAAGACTCAGCTCAGGTTGGCCTCCAGAAACCCTTCCTATCTCTTGGGGAATCTGACCACACCCTCCCTTGCCCTCCTGCATAGTGTGAGCTCTTACAATTGATTCTAGCTATTGAATACTTGGGCTTCTTTTCCTGTCAGACAAGGAACTGCTTAAAAACAGGAATCACTTTCATTTCTAACCCTTCAGCACCTAGCAAACAGTGTCTGGAACCTGGAGTCCGCTCAGAAAACACAGTTGGTGGAGAAAGACCCTGGGTTTCCAGAGTTCCACAGTGCGGCCCCGCTCATCACGCTGCCTACGGGTACTGCCTCCCTGGACTCCCCCGCCGTGCTCCAGCTCCTTGAGGGCAAAGCTACAAGCTCATTGCCTTTCAGACAAGGTCCAGCACATCTAGGTGTTGAAGACACGTTGGCTTTAGGAAAATGGACAATACCGTAGGCTACTTCCTCCGTTACCCAGAGCTCCATTCACAGTCACCGTGATGCTAGCAAGGGTCCTTAGTGCAAGCGCCGAGCCAGACACATCGTATGCGTCGCACTAGTAACCATCCCAACAGCCCTTAAGGTGGGGGCCCCTCCCTGCTGTCCATTTTACAGGTGAGGAGACCGGGACTCAAGGAGCTCAGGGATTTGCTCCAATACACACATCCGGACAGTGACAGAGATGAGAGGCCCAATCCAGTTTGAACTCAGAGGCTATGAGGCAGCCAGGCTTCGGGCTGTAGCCTTTACCCCTGGAATTTCCAACTACCTGTCAGCATTTGAACTTCGAGAGAAAAGGGAACAAGTCATCCTTCCCTAACTCCACCCACGTCTCCGCGCGGCACGTAACTGCCGCGGGACAAAGCAAAGCATCCACTTGGTGGGTGGACCCTATATACGATTACATCGTCACTTCATCTCACTCTCTCGCTCTCAAACCGTGGGTCACGCCACCGAGACCCCGAAAGCGGCTATGACTTATGGCTGAGCATACAGGCAGAATTTCCAGAGCACAGATTGTCTTTACCTCGATTGGAACCAGGACTGGTGATCAACTATGAAATAGATCTGTAGCTCAGCCAGGACAGAACGGGAGGTAATACCAGCATGCGAATGCCTAACGTTTTCGTCCTCGCCGGGAGGGGCAGAGTGTAGATGCCTTAACTGTAAACAGAGACCAGAGAGTTTACATGAACTGTCTCAAGGTCATACGTCAGGTAAATGGATAGGGAGGATTTGAATTCACTTTGGATTCCAGGGTCTGTGTTGGAAATGCGGTTCAGACCTCAGCTGTGGTGGGCCTTGAAACACAGGCTAAGGTCTATGACTCTATTAAGAAGACAGCAAGAAAGTTTTGAGCATAGGGGCCGTAAGATCAGAATTACACTTTGGAGAACCAGTCTAGCAATAGCCAAGAGGAGGAAGTGAGGCTGGAGGGACGAGCAGTTTTTGGGGAGACCACCCAGGGGGTTGGTGCCAACAGTTGTGCTTAAATGAGATTTGCTCTCAGATACATCAAGCCTGAGACGACAGGACAGGAGGCGATGCCCAGAAGGCAGCTGGAGGTGAGAGGCGGGGGGGTGGGGGTGGGGGGGGGCTGTGGTGACCAGGGACCCAGCTCCGGGAGTTGCTATTGAAAGGCAGCAGGCAAAACCTGAAAGTCATGAGGTCGCTCAAGGGTCCAGTGAGGACCAAGGGGGACGAAGAGCTGAGGATGAAACTTGAAGATCTGGCATATTCAGAGGGAAGGAGAACGGCAGGGGATTTTGAAGAAGACGGGAGGAACAGCCAGAGAGGCACGGCCCAGAGCAAGGGCTTGTAGCAAACAGGCTGAGAGATAATTTAACGGCAGACGCCAGCATTCCTCTTATGGAATTGTGCTGAGAGAGTATCTTTGATAAGCAGCCAGGGTGGAAGAGGTGAGTGAGGAGGTCCATAGCAGAAGGCCACGGAAGAACGGGGATAGTTAAACTGCCCCGCACTGGCCTGAGGAATTGGAGCTGGGGGAGGGGCGGTGAGCAGACAAGGGAGGGGGGCTGGGGAAAGGGAGCAAGGGAGTGGAGGAGGGGTGGGGAAGGGGGGTGGGAGACGGCAGTGGGGAGGTGGAGGAACGATGCGTGGACAGGGTGAGGGCTTGAACAAATACGAGGCTGGAAAGTGGCTTGCATGGCTCTCATAAATGCTCCGCTCTCTCCCCAAACCTTCACTAGAGTCTCCCAGATGCACCAAAGCCTGGTGTGCGTGTGTGTGTGTGTGTGTGTGTGTGTGTGTGCGTGCGCGTGTGTGCGTGTGTTGGGAGAAATCAAGGAACAGGGCAAACTCCTCTTCCATGTCTGGAAGAGGGATCAAACATGGAACCACGAGGGGATGCACAGAAGACATTCCATAGAAACAGAGGGTCAGGGCCATCTGGGTGGCTCCATGGGTTAGAGCCTCTGCCTTCGGCTCAGGTCAGGATCTCAGGGTCCTGGGATAGGGGCTCTCTGCTCAGCGGGGAGCCTGCTTCCCCCTCTCTCTCTGCCTATTTCTGCCTACTTGTGATCTCTCTCTCTGTCAAATAAATAAATAAAATCTTAAAAAAAAAAGAAAAAAAGAAACAGGGTCAGAGCCAGTGGCCTGAAACCATACGTAGACCAAAAATTTGTGAAGGTTTGGGGAGGACACGGACTTCCAAAAGGCTTTGGGTGGGGATATAGCCAATGTCATCTCAATCTTAAGAGACGTTCAGACTCCAGCCGACCTTGGCGGTGCGACCTTACGAGGGAAGACATGCCATTGAATAGTTACTTTTTCCGAATGAATTAAGTACGCTGGTAGATTTGACAAGGGTAAACATGAGTGAGGGGAGCCCACAGTGAGTGGTTTGAAGATGAGTAGGCTGGAGGGAGGACACCGATCCTGAGGCAGCATGACACAGACTGGGTCCCCGTGGGCCCCCACCGGGCACGCTGCCCAGCTGCGAGTCATTAGTTTAAACTGTCTGCTGGAGAACATCTCTGAGACTTTTCTGGTCTCTTTGCTTGTGAGTAATTGTTTCCTAGAAAACTTTTCCTAACCCCAAAGCTTCCTCCTGAGCTGAAAGGACGGGATCTAACAGAGAGGGCTGCAGAGAAGCAGGGGGTGGGCGACTGCTGAGCCCTGCCCCTGTGGGAGGCCGGGGAGGGCAGGGAGCTGGGCCCCGGGCCACCTCCAGCCCCTAGAGAAGAGCGGCAGCTGAAGGACCCGGCTGACGGGCCGCTCCGGCTCTCCCCGCCTCTCAGCACATGAGACTTTTCCTCCGATTACTTACTCTAAGTCAGAGACCAGGGCTGTGCACGCCCTGTGTCCACGTGAGCCATGCAGGAAACTCTGGCTGTCCCTGGGAGAGACATAGGACAATCAAATAAAATTTGTGAAAGCCCCTGTCACTTAAATCCCATCAAAAGGTGGAAGATTAACAAAATTTTTTTCAAGCTGTACATTTATTTTAGTAAACTCTACCCCCAAGTAGGGCTCCAACTCAGGACCCCCAGATCAAGAGTCGCATGCCCTGCCGACTGAGCCAGCCAGGTGCCCCCAAAGTCGGTGATTTTGAAGATGCAATGCAATACGACGAGATGATCACTCTCTTGCCGTTATTCCATAACAAATTCTGCCAGGCTCTCCCATCTGGCCCAAAGAAATCAGAAACAAAGGAAAGAGGTGAAGGGAATATTCACCGGGTCAATTTTCTGGTTTTCTACAGTAGTCACTGATTTGCTGAAGGAGCGTACCAAATGTCTCAGCGTTACTTGGCCTCCGTGGGTCCTGTATTTACTAGCTACAGTTGCTAGTGGACATTAGTTAGGGAGAGGTGCTGCCTCTGGCTGACGAGACTGGTGTGGATGATGTGACATTGTCATTTTCGCAGAGGCCACCACCGATTCTCCCAAGGTGACAGTGACACTCCTCCCACTGAAAGGTGGGGTCTGTATCCTCTCTCTTCTACCCCTAACTGGGACTAGATTTACAACTGTTTCGACCAATAGAATACGGCAGAAGTGATGTCACAAAAGTGAGGTCATAAAAGGTGATACAGCATCCTTTGCGCCTTTTAGAATAGTCTCTTGGGAGCCATAAGGGTTTACATAAGAGCTCTGATTACCTCGAAGGTGACATGCTGTGTGGAAGCTCAGGCTGTATGCAGAGGCTCAGCTGAGGGTCAAGTCGACAGCCAGAGTCAAATGCCAGATGTAGGAGTGACGATGACTCCAGATGATTCTAGCTCGCAGCCAATGAGTCTTCCCAAATGAGGTCACAGACATGGTGGAGCAGAGAGAAGCTGTCTTTGCTATGCCTTCCAAATTGCATATCCACAGAATCTGGGAGTGTGAGAAAGTAGGTTGTTTTAACCTACAAGGTTTTGGGGTGGTTTGTTACATGGCAGCAGTAATTGAAACAGATTTGAAAGCAGGAGCCCTCTGGTCTCTGAGTCCTCCTGACTTACTTTGTTGGAGCATTAGAACTTCTTGGAACACAATTTGAAAACTCTGATTTAACCAATCTTTAAGGGCTCTAAATTCTATGTTTCTAATAAACCTGGAAGGTAATAGTTTTATCAAGAAAGAGAAGCATCTTGCCTGGTGTTATGGATTGAATTGTGTCTCCTGTAGTGGCCAAGGACAGGCTGTCCCAAGATGGGCCACTTTGGCATGAAGATTATTTTGAGCTGAAGGCAATTGAGACCCTGACAGCTCAAGAGAAAATTTTTGCCTCTCTTTTAACTACATAGAAAAATCTAAATTGGGGTCTTTCCCAGAATGACGGTTATTAGCAGTGATACATTTTATTTGACCTATCTCTATGGCTGAGCAAACATCTAATTACCAAATATCTGCTCTTCTTATTATTACTTTGTGAATTGCATTCCTTCCCTTCAAAGTCCCAGACCTCTACCCCCTTCTCCTTAGTTCAGGATGACATATAGATTTCCTTTTCCCTGTTTTTAGAATTCCCAGTCTGTGTGGATTCACCATAGGTACGCTCTTAAAATTAATTTCTTCCTCTTAATCTGTCTCATATCAATTTGATTCTTAGTCCAACTAGAGGGACCTTGTAGAGGACACAAATTCTTTCTCTCCAACACTCTCAAAATGATGAAGTCCTAACCCCCAGAAACCGTGAATGTGGCCTTGTTTGAAAATAGGGTCTCTGCAGATTACCAAATTAAGAGGAAATTATTAGGGTGGGCCCTAATCCAGTATGACGGAGTTCTTAAAAAAAAGAGGTAAGTTTCTTTCTTTTTTTTTAAAAAAGATTTTATTTATTTATTTGACACAGAGAGAGAGATCACAAGTAGGAAGAGAGGCAGGCAGAGTCGGGGTGGGGGAAGTAGGCTCCCTGCTGAGCAGAGAGCCCAATGCAGGGCTCGATCCCAGGACCCTGAGATCATGACCTGAGCCGAAGGCAGATCCTTAACCGACTGCGCCACCCAGGCGCCCCTAAAGAGGGGTAAGTTTCAAGGCGCCAAGGTGGCTCAGTTGGTTAAGCATCTGCCTTCGGCTCAGGTCGTGACTTTGGGATCCTGGGATCAAGCCCCACATTGGGCTCTCTGCTCAGTGGGGAGTGTTTCTCCCCCTGCCCCTCCCCCACCTCGTGCGCGCGCATTCTCTCTCTCTCTCTCTAATAAATAAATACGATCGGGGGGAGTTTGAACACAGAGGTAGACACCCAGGGAGGATGCCAAATGAAGACGAAGGCAGAGATTGAGTGACGATGCATCTATAAGTCAAGGATTCCCAGAGACTGCTGACAACCCACAGAAAGACAGGAGAGAGGCGTGGAGCAGATTTTCTCTTACAGCCCTTGGATGCCACCAACCCTGTAGACACCTTGAGCTAGCACTGTGGGATGATACATTTGTTTGTGGAAGCCACCCCGCAAGTGGTAGTTACGGCAGCCCTAGGACAACAATGCATCCCAGAACCAGTTTGGACAGGGATGATGGCCCTCGTAGCCCCAGGCTATGAGTTAATAGAGTTAGGCTGCCCAAACGTTAGAGTATGATTTTAACAAAATCACTCTGCCAGTACTATATGAAATCCTAAAGGAATCGCAAGAACAGTTGCAATTAAGATTGAAGAAATATAATTTTTTTTATATTAAAATCACTATGGGAAGTTTATTATTTTTTTAGACTATAAAGGAGATATAAAACACAAGAATTACATGCTGCCTCTTTTGCGTCACTGTTCCCAAGAATTATATTACCTGAAACTATTACGAAGTGAATAAACACTTTTTTAAATGGTGATGTCTAGATGTAACTTGAGTTGAAATAAATTCCTTGAAAGGTAAAAAAAAAAAAAAAATGAAGTCCATTTTTTATTTGTTTGCAAACTTTCTAACAGGATTCCCTAAATCAAAATAACCAGAATGGCCAGTTTATATTTGGTAACAACATCTTGGCCTAATGCTGTGTCTTTTATGTAAAATCTTCAAACTCGGAAAACACTCTCTCACCTACGGTATCATATAAATGTTTGTACCTTGCTTTGTTCAAATATGAAATCTAAAGTGTATAGCCTGTATTTGAAGATTTACATACAAAATTAGTACAGCTTCTCACTTTTTTCCTACTTGGATACTGAGGATAACATTCAAACTTACATTCTGAAATATGCAGGCCTGGGGCCATGTGAGTACCCCCACTGAGTCTAAAATTGTCTTAAGTGACTTCCCTCCCAGGTACTTCTGCACCCAAACAGAAATGCTTCTATCTCACTAGCCTGAACAACTGACTCAATTCATTCAATGTCAGTGTTTATCTCAATATTGTGTATAAATGAGAGGACTGGAAGATATTGCAAAGTACCAGTGGATAGTCTTCTCCATATATGTAATTGCAACGAATCACCAGCTGTCTCCATTCTATTGCATTTCTCGGCTCTCGCATCTCCAAAATTTCTCAAGCTGCCACACAATCCTGTGTGTTTCTTTTTTAAAAAACTTTTTAAAAAAGATTTTATTTATTTGTCAGAGAAAGAGTGCTCATAAGCAGGGAAGCAACAGGCAGGGGGAGAAGCAGGCTCCCTGCTGAGCAAGGAGCCCAATACGGGGCTCGATCCCTAGACTCTGGGACCATGACCTGAGCTGAAGCCAGATGCTTAATCCACTGAGCCATCCAGGCCCCCCCGCCCCCCACATGAGTTTCTGATGCATACATTCACAGGGCCTCTTGCCACTCTCAGAATCCTTCCTTGTCTCCTGTAGACTTTCTCCCAAGGGCTATCGGTTGATGATCAGTAAAACGATGGAGTCACAAACGACTACAGAAAAATACAGTAAGTGACAATTTAGCTTCAAAAGTCACCAATTCTAATTTTCTTCCGTGTAAGTGATACATAAGATTTTCTTAAAAAGGGCTTCCATAGGGGCGCCTGGGTGGCTCAGGTCATGATCTCAGGGTCGGGGATGGAGCCCCGCATCTCAGGCTCTCTGCTCAGCAGGAAGCCTGCTTCTCCCCCTCTCTCTGCCTACTTGTGATCTCTCCTCTCTGTCAAATAAATAAAATCTTCAAAAAAAAAAAAAAAAAAAAGGGCTTCCATAAGCCTGGAGTGTGTGTGATGAACGATTCCTAGCTAAGCAGAACCATTCTGATTCCTTTAAGTAACCACAGTCATTACGGTCACAGTGTTGGGTGAAAGCCACGCAGGATAGCAACCACATAATCTGATCTGGCAAAGGCGGCACCATTGCCCTCCAAGACTACGTATTCAAGTGCTAATTACTCAAACGGAACTCCAGGGGCACCTGAGGTAGACCAGCAGCACAGTGAATTAAGGAAGGAAATAATTAGTCACAGTTGCAGAAACTAGCTCAACACGAAGTGCAAGAAGGCCCGCGGGCCGGTTTCCCGCGGAGCCCAGAGAGACGGCAGATGCAAACGCCGGGAGAAATGCAAAAGACAAACATGACTTCTATAATCCAAGAAGGGACGAACCTCAGCTTTAAATTACAAAAATGACTTTATTTATTATTTTCTGTTCCTATGTACTACATAGCCAAATAACATGAAGACATTTTATCGGGAATTTGCAGTATGACGAATCAATTTTCAAGCATTTTCTGGACAGTCTTAGAGGTCTTACCAGCATTTGACACAATCCAAACACAGTGAGAGAAAACAAGTGGCAGGAGGAACAACTGAGCGAGCACATAAGGCATTGAGTTTCAACCCCAGTAAAAATATTCATTCGAGAGGCAGAATCAGGTGGGCGAGGGACTAGTATTCAGCAGAGAGCAAATTTATGACGACATGAAAAACCATGCATAGGAACGGCTACTTCACATGGCCAACGAGGGTTCACAGGACCCCTCTTCAAGGTCTTCTGATTAAGAAAAAATTCCCCAGGGCGGGAGGATACTCTTCCCTCTCCCCAGAATGAACTTCAGGATGTCACCTTTGTTGTGCATGGCTCTGGGAAGACGCAGTGAGCGAGGACACCTCCTTTGAAAGGCTGGCGTGAAGTTGTATTCAAAGCATGTCACTGAGGCCTAAGTCTGAAAAACCAATCGCAGGTCTGGTCGAGACTGTCCAAGTTTTCTTACAATGTGTCTGAATTGATAAGAAAAGATGCGAATCTCTTACAGACCCTTGAGGCATCAGCCTCACTCATAACTGTGCTGTTTTGTTCACTTGTTTTAGTAACTTAAGGTTACCAGTTATTGAGATCCTACCAAAAACGTCAAGTGTTTGACGAGCATTATCACATTCGGAATTAATGGGAGAAGACAAATTGAAATCATAGGAAAATTTATCTTATCTAGTCACTACTGAGTACTGCTGACCATTGTCATCAAGATGATCATGGATGTTCACTGCTTAAGTACAGCATTACTGTTGATCAGGTATTTGGTAGGAAATTAGAGAGTAGAATAAACTACTTAAAGATGGACTTTTTTTTTTAAATGATAGAGTTGGCAAAATAAACAACAGCAAAACTCCTCTTGGGGGAAATAGTAAGGAGAGATATAAAGAATCTGTCTTCTTTTTTCTTAATATCAGAAATCATAAAACGGCCTATTGCAAGAACTTTGGCCTTCCTCATCCCAAGTAGCCCGAGAAAGATGCCACGTTGTTTCAGACCCTCTCTAAGAAGATGGCTTGAGAGGCAGATATAGGGACGCCTCTGAATGGATGAAGATACTCTTAGCAGGCATACCTTCCAGGCCTTCCTGCCAAACAGGATGCCATGTAAATTGTTGGAACTCTTTACAGCAGCTACGTGGGAAATATAACGGCAGGGAAAAGGTGGGTGAACAAGAAAAAATCTATAATTGTTGCACTATATCAAGAAAGTGTTGTGTTAAGAACAAAACAAAACAAGAACCTACCACATAACTAGTTTTCTGAGGTGTGGTCTTCTTAGGGGAGTTCCACTGGGATATACATCTATGCTCCGCTTCAATCAGACCATCACCAGACAGATAGATACCTATTCTACGCTTAACCATGAAAACCGACCAGAAAACATACCCATCATGGGCTGGGGGCAGCCATAGGTGTTATGAGTACCTATGGTGCTTTTCCATTGACAGAAGCAGTTTCTCATGAATCCTATTGAGATTGGAGAAATAGAGCTAGTTGTTCTTTTTAGCAAGAGCACTTGTAAAATACAGAAAGGGATTACGTAAATACCCCTTTTTACTGAGTTGATCCATTAAAGGACTTTAGAAAAGTCAGCAGTTCATTTACCTGAGTTTCCCATTTAAAGGCTAAACACAATTGAATACTTTTTGCTTAAGTGTGAACCAAAACTCACATTATTAAAAAGGGCCAGAGTCAGAAAACTGAGACTCTAGATGGAAGTTTGAGACTTTGGAATTTTTATAAAATCTAATAGAAACATCTATGAATTTTCCTTCTTAATTAAAGCATAAAGCCACAGAACAATACTGATTTATGGGATGTTATTTAGAATTTAGGTTGGGGGTCAGCCTGTGACATCATTAAGCAAGCAAATCAGAGTCTTTTGGAATTGGGAGCAAATTATTACAAGTGATAAAACTACTTACTAGTCACGTACTTCAGTTATAAAGCCCATGTGAGATTATGAAATATTGCCAGATAAAGACGTCAGCATAAATATGATTTTTAACCTGAATAGATCCCTCTGGAAGGGTAATATAGAAAATAACTATAAATTTTATCCAGAAAAATAGTGCACCCAGTGTTTTACCAGTAGTTATTTAAGCTTACCTTTCAAGAGGGTATTTTTGTCACGCTCAGTCATGGAGAATCTTCCACCTCTTCTGTTTGTTTGCTTAAAACAAAGAGCTGTGTTTCTAAGTACATACAACACATTGTTCACAATCAGGATCCTAACTACATTCTGGAATCGGATATTTTCTCCTACGAGAAATACAGCCATGTTACTCTTTTAACCATATCATTTCAATTCTAGGTGGGAAATCAGTAATACAAAATCACCATTCTAACACTTGGACAAGAGCAGAAACAATAAAGCATCCTGGACTGCATGAGTTCATTATTAAACAAATGAAAAGCATCTCTTTCCTAGCCCTTCCCTCCATGACATCTCACAGCATCTCAAACGTGACTGAGGTACGTGTGTCTGGCATGTAGTTCTTGTAAATTGTGTTCTGTGCGGGACTCGGAGCAGCACTGCGTGAACTCGCCGGGATCAAGGTGCAAAATTTAAAAGCAGTTATTTTGAAACCCCAAATCGTCTTCCTAGTTCCTTTCATTGGTAAGTCCCAAAACTCTCTTAGATGAGACTAGAGTTCTGAAAACAGTCAGTGTGAATTTACTACCTAACACAAAATTCCCATGATCAGCAATACCGGTCCTGGATTGAGGGCATGAAGAGTGTTTCCATTTTCCTGTTCTACACGATGGAAGAATCAGGAACAGATTTTGCCCAAGATCCCTTTACTAGGTTGGATTAAATACAAAGATGAGGAAAAGCCCTGCTGACCATCAAGTAAAAACTATTTTCTAAGTGACATCCACTTAGCAACTTGTTCACCCCTTAAAAAAAAAAAGTAACAGGACCATTTTAGACGAGATTATTTTAAGCCAAAAAGCAGAAGGAGTTCCTGTGCTCACATCACTCGCATCGCAGCAAGGGCAGGATTACGGGAGCTCTGTTCATGGGAATGTGGGTTTTTCGATGGAAGGGGCAGAATGGGGGGCCATGGCCGCCCTACCCCCACCCGGGGCCACCAGCGCACCTGGTTAGAGGGCCTCAGCTCTATCATAGCGTGCGTCAGCAGGGAACATTTTTTCCATCTGATGTACCCACGTATCAAGATATCAAAGATTATTACATTACTTAAAAACCAGGCTTCTGATTCTGATTTTTAAATTTAATTACCTATTTTAATTAAAATAAATCTAGCTTCTCTAAGGTCGTTCACCAGTTCGACATAGCAACATTAAGATGGAGGGCGGTGGGGGGTGGGTGGGAAGGAGAGCCTCTGTATTTTGTTTTTAAACAACATTTTTGAAATGTGGGTGAGAACGCAAATCAGTTAGGTGATAAATGACCAGTTCAGATCGGCCCACCATGTAAGATTACTGTCTTCACTCACTTAACAAAAGCCTAGCCTAACGATCGCATGGACTGTTAGGTATAAGAGAACCCAAGTTGGGGTTCTGTTGGAGAGGAGGAGAAATTTTGAGAACAATGGTCTGTGGCAATGCACTTCTGTGAATTTATACCCCAGAGAAGAGTCTTCTATAGGATAAAGGGCTTGGCCAGTGCAGAAGGCAGCTAGTATGACAATGACTAAGCACGCACTCCTTGGTACGTACACAAGGAAAACAAATGTAAGGACCCTGGACAGGTGTAAACAAGCAAAAAAATCACCTTGGCAATATATTTAAAAAAGACCAAAAAGCATGCAACTTAAAATTCCCTCCCATTCAGGAGAATGAAATGAAAACACAAAAGAACAGATGGAACCACCTGTTTCTGTCAGTAGAAGACAATAATAGATACATTAGGTTCCAGGACAAATAAAACTTTAAAATATTAATATTGAAAAAATACAATTAAATTTTTATTAAAAAATACAGACTCCTTACTCAATCTTTGTGTACATTTTGTGTTGTGTGAAAAAGAAAAAAAAAATAAAATAGGAAAGGCATTAAGACTACCTAATTATTTATACTGTATTTGGTAGAAGCACGGTTCAGTGAAGCTTTAAAGAAAAATAAGTTATTCTGCTTTCATTTGCTCCCGGACATCCGAAGGCAGAGTTTCAAACAGAGCATCTTCCACAACCAACCCGGCTCGCTTCAGGGCCCGACAGTCGCCCAGTTCGGGAGGGAGGATTTCAAAGTGATTGCCTTTAACGTCTAAGTAGGAAAGAAATAATAAATTCCCGATTTTCGGTGAAAGTACCGAGAGGCTGTTTTTCCCGATCTTGAGGGTTTTCAGTTTCTTGCAGAAGTAGAGTTCGTCTGGAAGGCTCTCCACTTTGTTACACGTGATGGAAAAGTACTGTAAACTCTGCAGAACTCCGATCTCGGGCGGGATGAACCGAATGTCGTTGTAGGACAAGTCCAAGTATCGGATTTTGTTGCATAGGAAGAGGTGGGAAGGCAGCACCTCGATTTTGTTGTGACTGAAGGCCAGGCGCTCCAGGCTGGTGAGCTTCTTGATGTGTTCTGGGATGTAGGTGATGCTATTGTGCCACAGTTTGAGCACTGTCAGCTTCCGCAAGTGCTGGAAGCTAACGATCTCCTCTATGGACTTCAGATTATTCTCTTTGAGGTCCAGTTCCTGGAGGCTGAGCAGACTGAACACGGCGTGGGGAATGCGCTCCAGGTCGCAGTGGACCAGCTCCAGCTCCGTCAGATTGGTCATCTTCTTCAGGTTGTTGAGCATCACCAGCTTGCTGCCGTCGTTGTGGATGCACATCTTCTGGAGATGGCTGGAAACGTCCACCACGGCCTGAGGGATCTTGGAAACGTTGCTTTTGATAGAGAGAATTTTAAGGCTTTTGAGATCCCGCAGAGACTCGAGGGTGACGTTTTTGGAGATATCGTGACTTAGAGAGCCAACCAGGTAGAGCTCTTCCAGATTCCGGAGCCCGTACATCCAGGGGGGCAGCTCCCTCATATCATCAAACTTGACGCTCAGGACCTTGAGGTTCTCCTTCAGGAAGGAGAGTGCCGCACTATGGATTTTGACCGAGCACTGGTGTAGCGAGAGCTCTTGGAGATTGTCGAGCTGCGCGATGGTGGCTGGGATCATCACGTTCTTGATGATTTCAAGTTTTAGAGACTGCAGCTCTGTGATCTCGAAGACCGTGTCCGGAAGGCCAGAGAGCATGATAAGAGGCAATTCCAACCGGTTATGAGCATTCATCTGCAGCTTCTGCCTCAGTTTATCGGGAGTCCACTCGTTATTTAAGTTCAGCTGCTTTAATTTGTTCTCGCTCACTTCAGATAGGAACACTGCGAATCTCTTGGAATACAGCGGGTCATACTGATCTATCATATGAAGCATAAAAGCAAAGTCATTTTTCACGTCCGGAATGTCGTCAATGCCGGTCTCCTGCCGGACATACTCGAAAGAGTATTCCCGTAGAGAACGGTAGAACAGCCAGTACAAGGTGTAAAGGCACGTCAGTCCATAGATACTTACAAAACACAGGTAGCAAAAGGACAGTTTGGAGAACAAGTGGGCCATGGTGTGATTACAAGAAAAGTTCTTATATCCGGTCATGTCCTGAATGTCAACGTTACAGTCCACGGTAAACTGAACTTTGGAAACCAGGGCGCTGTTGTATGCAATGATGATGAGGAATTTTATAACCTTCAGCACAGTCTGGCGAACATACATAGCATAGAGTATATCCCCTTCTTCGACGTGCAGCCTGAACTTCTTCACCTTCTCAAACAGGGCCTTGGCTTGCTCGCCTTCCTTCTTATCCAGAGCTCCCGCAGTGGTCTTGTCAACCACGAACTTCTCAGGGATGGACTTCAGCGACTGAGAGTTGACCAGGCTGCCTTCCGGACCAGACTGGATGGTGTTGGACCTGCTCATGTTGTTCTTCCTGTTGTCCTTTTCCTCTGAATCCTCCCCAGACACTTCCGATAAAGCCCGCGTGGTCCAAGGGGAGTCGAAACACTTCCCCAGGATGGAGATGAAATGTTCTATTTTGGAGCTGGAGCCAGGGAACTTGAACCAAAAGTTGCTGCAGAGCATGAAGACCAGGGTGTGGATGAGGACCAGGTAAGGGAAATACTTGGCATACCAGTGGAGGGCTCGCTCGTAACACATCTGGTTTATAAAACTGTACTGCTGGAGGTCCAGGTCTGTCTTGAGTCCTTTCATCTCCACAGTGGCGGGGTTGGTAGGAGACGGTTTAGGGGGAGGCAGCGGGGTGGTGCTGGCAACTGCTTGGGAGACATTGGACACGGAAGAGTGATTCTGAGAAGGCTGGACTCTTTTCGGGAGGCAGATGATCTTGTCTTGCATGACCTGAAACACAGAGGTAATATTTTCGAATTACATTATTCAAAGAGCTCTGATAATGTCATTAGTGTGAAGAGAGCAGCAATAACATCCAATAAACGTCCATTTCCTTTGCCTGGAGAAGACAACGTTCGAGTCCGGCACCAGGATTTCATTCTCTGCCCACGTGCTGGGAAAAGGAAATATTTGACTTTGCTCATCAGGTCTAAGTGATGATATAAAACACAGCGGTTTTCTTGGGCCACAGAAGAACTCACAACAAAATCAGTGTTTAGAGAACATTCGTGTGTTTTAAAAGTTTGCATTTCTTCTCTCGCCGGAGCCTGGGACCATCAGTCATTGGTCTGGGAAGTACATCCCCCTATCAGACTCAGTCTTGAACTGGATGACTCCCCAGATTAGATGGGCTTGTGTATGAGAACTAACAGGATTGGCAGGAGGAAATGTGGAAGAAAGTCCTGTCTTGATCATCTCCCCTTTACTTTCTACCCATATCCTGGACTGCATGCACAGATGAATGCGAATGGCCTTCATAATGGGAATTCACTAAAGCTTTTATAAAAACCATTTCATCTTTCCACAGAGATATATGAGAGAATACAGAAGCGCTCCACAGTAAAATAATTAGGTTTAAATTCGCTGGCTTTTCACACAAGACGTGACATTGAAAACTTTTATCCGTCTACCAATACCATAATTTGTCCGGGGGGGAAAATAGTAACCCTGAGAATGTCCAGTAGTCTCCTACCATCACGATTTGGGTAAGAGAGAGGGCATCTTCTTGCAGATGAGGGAGCACGAGGCCGAATACTCTTTGACTCTACCTGGAGGAACTGTCTCACCATTGGGGAGACCAAGGCACAGAGATGTTAAGTCACTTGTAACTGTCATCTTGCTCAGGCCACCTGGACCCAGAGCCCACGTTCTTATTTTATTTTACTACATTTCTAGAATTAAACCAAAAAGATGCCACTCTGACTTTATCATAACAAATTAGCATATGCAAATTTTGTTCCAGGAAAAGAGCGTACTTCTTCAATACCCCATGCATATAACAATGAAAGAATGAGGTTAAGGGGAAAAGAAGATGTCTCGCTACAAGAGTTATAAAAGCTCTGTCCAAGAAGGTAAAGTGGGAGCAATTATTTACTATGTCAGTCGGGGGGGCCAGGAAGAAATCACACATGTGACCGCATTTCTAGAATCTGGTGGCCACAGAGGTGTGAGAACTGAACAGTGGTCTTCAAGCATTTTTATCCCTTACCTATGTCAGAGGAAAATTGTTGAGCGTGCCCACTCAATATCTGTAGGTAATTGTATGTACATATAGTTATACGCACATATATGTATACACACATATTACATATATATTACATGTACATGTAACTGTAACATGTAATATATAACATGTACATGTAATATACATGTACATAATTATATGTACATATAATTAATTTGTAATTATATGTACAAAACCCTGTTAATGCATATGTGAAATATTAGAAAAGCTTAATTCCTTTCCCTTGAAGCTTAAAATACAGGTATACCTTGAAGATATTGTAGGTTCAGTTCCGGACTACCATAAGAGAGCAAATACTGCAACACAGTGAGTCAAATGAATTTTTTCATTTTCCAGTGCGCAGAAAAGTTACATTTACACTATACGATAGTCTTTTAAGAGGGCAGAGGTGTCATGTTAAAGAAACGTCCACCATCACCTGAGCTTTCAGCAGTTCATAATCACTGGTCACGGACCAGCATAGCAAATATAATAATAATAATGAAGTTTGAAACGTTGTAAGAATTACCAAAATGTGACACCGAGACAGGAAGCAAGTAAATGCTGTTGGAGAAATGGGGCCAATAGACCTGATCGACACAGGGCTGCTACAACTCTTCCATTTATGAAAAACAGTATCTGCAAAGTGCAATGAAATGAGGTATGCCCGCCTAAATAAAAGTTTTCATTTTTATCTCTCATCTCAATGCGGCACCCTTTGCATTTCTGGGGGCTCAAGCACTCTACCTGGGAAACCCCTGGAATAGAAAATGGCAGGAAGAAGTCTAGACAAATGGCAGACTACCCCTAAGGAATATAGAAGAGAGACAAATAAGCAATTCAGCCTTTGGGGTCATGTTCTGGATGCGCACCTGCTCGTGGTCTCATCTAATGCTCCAGCAGTGTGTGTAGTAAGCAGAAGGTAGGGATGAGTGCTTCCCTGGAGTGCTTCCCTGGAGTGCTTCCCTGAGCACTCTCCCCAAGAGTGACATCTTCTAGCTAGTGTGTTCGGATGAATTAGGTGAATCATTAGTGATGCAAACGCGTTAGACTTGGTTTGTGAAAGCAAGATCAGAAGGTAAAAAGGCAGGAACCTTCTTAAAGTGCTAACTCCCTGCCAAGCAGCCAGGCAGACCCCATTCCTGGCCCCTCGCCCAGCACTTCCCCAGGCTTGTTCCTAATGGAGGAAGACGACAGACGTGTGGAGCTTTCTTGCATAGGGTTTCAGGGTATGCACTGCACAAGGGTGTCAAGCAAATGGGGCAAAGGAGGGTTGGCTGGACTCCTGCTGGGCTCCCCTCAGCGGGATGGAAGCCCTATCCTCTTGGGGCTAGCTATGGTCACAAGGTGGGGCTACATTTTAATATTCTGCACAAAGGGACCCTTTGGCTAGCATCTGCCATACTAGACAGGCAGATCTTTCCCCATTCGACGAAAGATAAAACAACTAAAGGTTCAGAGAATGTCAGTAACTTGTCCAAGTTCACACAGCAGGAATTTAAACCTGTCTTCTGTTTATAGCCTAGTGTTGTTCTACCCCCCCACACGTCTTCTCATCGCACCAGCTTCACAGAGAACAGGCCAGAGTCGGGGAGGGAGACAGAGCTGACCTCCCCAAGTTCCTTTTAGTCTTCTGATGCTAGATTTCTTTTTCAATCTTCACGAAGACAGAATTTTTGAAATGTGCCTACTTAAATCGCAGGAGGGGAAGGACAGTGATCTCTTTTCCAGGAGCTGTTAACTATTCAGAAGTGGGTGCAGAGTAGAAAAAATACGGAATTCAGTTGCTAAGGACAATAGCTGCTCCTGCAGCTGAGAGAGCATTTCATAAGAAGACTCCAGCAGAGACGCAGCTCAGAGTAGAATTCCCCAAAACTGTGACAGCAGGTTGTCTAATCCAGGACTACGAGAAGGAACAGGCAGGCTCAGTGTGAGGATTTAAACAGTAAAATGGCCACAGGGTGGAGAAAGGAAGTTGCCTTCGCCATGTTAAAGAGGGCCAGTATTTCTGACCATGGCAGCATGGAGAACTGGGAGAAGGATCTGCATTTTTGAAGGCACGGTAAAAAAGGGAAAGATAGACAAAAGTAAGGCAGCCAGGCTTCCTAAAACAGCAGCCGCAACCACAGCAACGAACGGCACAGGGTGCTTTGTGGTATCTTTGTAAGAAAACAGCAGCTTCTAAGAACTTGAAATTCTTTGTTTCCTCTTTCCTGCTTTTTGGAGAAATTTGTTAATTAAAACTATATACCTCACTTCTCTTAACCTTTATCCAATCATTTAAAGGTTAGAGCACCAAAGAAGCCTTACAGAAAGGCCGAGACATGGAGCCTCAGGGTTCCAGGCCGCTGGTGCAGGACTCAGGGAGAGTGGCTTGGCGGGGGGAGAGCAGAGACAAAGCCCGCACCCCCTCCCTCTGGATCAGCTCAGAGCATAGACATGCATCACAACGCAGAGGAATTCCACCATTTTCATCCAGAGGCAACCCTCAGAATGCCTTTGGAGGAAAAGGGCTTGAGACTGGGAGCTACAATGTGTGTTTGTGAAGGGAGACTGGAGGGGGAGGGAAATGGGTGCAGGGAGAGAAAGAAAATGGAAAAAGCAGGATAAACCAGAGAATCCAATCCAAAAATACAGCAAGGTGAGAAAGTTACTATCCTAAAGGCAGATATGAGAATAATTCCTGAATAAAAATAAAAATCATCTGTGGAAAGGAAAATATCTGAGTTGGTTCGGGAACCAGGAAGGGAAGGATCCAGAATAAGGTGAGTCACTGAGAACAAAGGTCAGATGAAGCCATGGCAACAAAGTTGACCAACCCTATTCTCTATTGGGATGAACAGGCTTGGAGGTGGGAGAAGGTGAGTCAGCAGAGCTGAGAGGGACTTGAATCAAGAAAATGGGTCAGGTGGGGCGCCTGGGTGGCGCAGTTGGTTGGGGGGCTGCCTTCGGCTCAGGTCATGATCCCGGAGTCCCGGGATCGAGTCCCACATCGGGCTCCCGGCTCCATGGGGAGTCCGTGTCTCACTCTGACCTTCTCCCTTCTCATGCTCTCTCTCACTCTCTCTCTTTCCTAATGAATAAATAAATAAAATCTTTAAAAAAAAAAAAAAAAAGAAAGAAAATGGGTCAGGAGACATGTACCCTGGGGTAAATAATACATTATATGTTAATAAAAAAATTAAAAAAAAAAAAAGAAAAAGAAAATGGGTCAGGCAACATGGTGGGATGCTGGAGTGTATATTAATTATTTCTATTTTGAGCTATAAATACCTTTCAGCCCTGCCGGAAATTTTGGTAAAATCTGCTACATAGACACAGACACGCACACACACACACACACACACACACACACACACACACACAGCTTTTGTAAGTCAATTTTATAAAAATCACAACAAAAAGGAACAAACTTTCATGCTTGGATCAAATCTGTATAGATAGGGAGAATTTGCCTGGGATGGTAAAAATCTATGATCTAAACTGTTTCCATGGCAGCAGGAATGAGGACCGTGAGAACCAAATCCTTCCAGGGGCCTGTAGAACTTGGAGAGGGCCATGGGACCATGGACGGGGATTTGATCCATCATGGCCTAGATCCTAAGGAGCCGCTGACATCAAGGTGACAAGCCTGTTTAAAATGCTGCTCAAGGTCTTACAACAAAGGCCCGGAGGGATAAAAATATACATGTAAAATTGTTGCGTCACTGTGGTAATACGTAGGTCATGTTTCTGGAAAAGGAACCTAAGGGTTTCAGGGTTTGCAGAAATGGGCTCAGTAAAATTTGGACTCAAATTCTCATTTGTAAATTATTTTGAGATAACAGCTGCTTTCAGGGGGGAAAAAAAACAAAACTCGGTGTGTTTTCGAGACAAAGTGAAAATTCAAGCTGCCTTAAAAAAGGAAAACAACCCATCCAAACCATGCTTGAAATGCTGCTCAGATCTAGGAAAAGAAATAAAATATTTCAGATGGTAATTGTCGAATTTACAGCAGCAAAGAGATGCATTTTTAAGTGGAATATGGGCATCCTTCATCACCTACTGAAATGGCTTGCGCGGTCAAGGCAAAATTAAGGCCCTCGGATGGTAATTGTCGGTCACTATTTTAAATCATTAGTGGTCATGCCTACATCTTAGATTATCTGATTCAGCTTTGATGATGGCTATTTGAGTCTCAGTAGTTTCTTAGAATTATAACATCCATTATGATGAGGTAAAAATAAGATCTACTTCATTATTCAGACAATTTCCAGAAATGCAATGCGGTGAAAAGCAGAACCCACCTGTGGTAACAAGTTGAAAAAGTACCGTATTTGCATGAATGAGATACTGAAGAGTGGAGGTTAAAACAAAAGAGAACAAAACCAAACCACTTAGCTTCAGAGAAGCTGCTTGAAATAACAAAGACAGAGCAACAGAAGTAAGAGCCAGCTTATCTCTAACACGCCTGAGATAGAAAGGACATGGACGGGAGGGGCAGAGCAGGCGAGTGGAGTAGATCTGTGTGTACCCTCCGAGAAGTCAAGCATTTTGGCTTATCTGCTGTATGTCAGATATTACGTTAGGGATACCAAGAGCAATAAGCCCTTCAAGGTCAAGCACAGGAGAAAGATAATCAGTAATCAGTGTGATAACTGCTCAAACCCACGCTTGTCTTTCACAATGAACTTTATAATCAACTTGCCTAGATCCAGAAGGGGAAAAAACACCTTGGTGGTATTTTTATTGGAATTAAATTACATTTATAAATTAGTTTAGGAAGAACTAACATCTTTATGGCATTGATTCTTCTTCTCCACGGTGTCTTTCCATTTGTTCCCATCCAATTTTAAGACTTTCAAGAGGGTTCTATAGCTTTCCTTACATAGATTTTGGACACTTTATTTATTTATTTTTATTTTTTGGACACTTTATTTTTTTTAAAGATTTTATTTGACAGAGAGAGAGAGATATCACAAGTAGGCAGAGAGGCAGGCAGAGAGAGAGGGGGAAGGAGGCTCCCCGCTGACCAGAGAGCCCGATGGGCTCGATCCTAGGACCCCGAGACCATGACCTGAGCCGAAGGCAGAGGCTTTAACCCACTGAACCAACCAGGTGCCCCTGGACACTTAATGTTATGCCTAAATATTTTTATTATTTGGTATCATAAACCTTTTTTTTTTTTTAAACACAGATGGTAGAGTCCTTCTTTCCTCCTCCCCTACCTTTGTGCCATTCCTTAGAAAGCCTGGTAAGGGGCGCCTGGGTGGCTCAGTGAGTTAAAGCCTCTGCCTTCGGCTCAGGTCAGGATCTCAAGGTCCTGGGATTGAGGCCCTGCATCGGGCTCTTGGCTCCGTAGGGAGTCTGCTTCCTCCTCTCTCTTCTCTACCTGCCCCTCTGCCTACTTGTGATCTCTCTCTCTCTGTAAAACAAACAAATAAATCTTAAAAAAAAAAAAAAAAAAAAGAAAGCCTGGTGAGTCTGGTGTACACTCTTTCAGCTTTCTCTGTGCATTTGCATATATATGACATAAACACATGGGAACTTGTTATATGGACTGTTCCTTCACCTTGAGCTTTTCCCTTTCACTGTATGTCCTGAAGACCCTAACATGACGGCACATAAGGCTCTATTTCATTTTGAGGACCAGAGAACTCATGGTGTGGATATGCTACGATTTACTAAAAACATTCCAAATGTCTGTCCATTTGCTCTTCCGCCACATCTCCCCATTTTTAAGGGTATACCTTTATCTCTCTGACCACTGTAGGTATATTTACTTGAACTTCATTATTTGGTCCAACACGTAGTTTGGTCTCAAGTGAATCAATGGTCCAACTGCTACTTTTGCTGAGAGCCTTCTCTGAGCGTAGTTTTCCTCCTGCGCCCTTGGTGGGGGGCTGGTTCTGAGGCGGAGATTGTCTCCCACCATCTCTTGTGTGCTCTTTTGTGGTTTCCTGCACCCAACCCCCAGCCCCCGACCCACTGTGGGCTTTTATCACGGCAATCTGGTGTTCTGCTCCGTGTCAGGGTCTCACAGATCCGGTGGGGAAGCAGCAGGCGGGCTGGCTCCGCTCCCGGTTGGGAGGCTTGGTTTCCTTAGAAGCACCAGTCCGCCAACCAGTTACTTGTCATTCTTTTCAGCTTCCTTTGGAGAGCGGGGCCTTTGGCTTCCAACAGTGACCAGGCTCCGGTCTCTTATCTTGTTTCATGCTTTTTTAGCTCCCCTTACT
The DNA here is from genome assembly GCA_028533885.1 of Nasua narica. Classification (NCBI taxonomy): domain Eukaryota; kingdom Metazoa; phylum Chordata; class Mammalia; order Carnivora; family Procyonidae; genus Nasua; species Nasua narica. The sequence goes on along the minus strand of CM052798.1, from coordinate 67,291,951 downwards.
GGCGGGAGCAGAGTGCCTGGCTGCTGCCGCCTGTCCTTGGAGCCCAGCCCGGCAGTCGCTTCAGCCCCACTCAGTCGTCCATTCCTGCTCCTCTCTTGTTTTGGAGCCCATGTAGGCACTTCTTAAAATCTCTTTTTACACTTTAGCGTGGCTACCTACATTGAACAGAGCGGGTGTTTTCAAGTGCAACCCTTGCTTTAGGATCTTTTCCAGAAGAAAAAGTCTGTGTGTGTTGTCTGTGTGTTTTAATATGAAAATTCAGTCTCAAGACTAACATTATGAAGAAATCAGCATTCCTTGGGTAGCACCAGACAAGGTACACCTGTCATGCCCAATTCGTCTCCCCACCAAACAAAGGCTGAACTTCTTTATGCATCTCCAAAAAACAGCACATGAGAGTACATATTGTCCTACGACCTCAACAATTAGGTCCATTACTCTTTTTCTATATATTAGAACCCCGAGATTATTTCTCTCATCTAGATTTTAAGTCATAGTTATGACTATATTATCACTGAAAGAAGTGAGAACATTGGCTGCGTACGATAAAACGGCAGGTGCCATTCCAACATGCTAACTCGTGATCCAGGCAAAGTCTTTAGATTGGGGTTGATTCTTTAAAGAGGCAGTGTTTTATTTTTTTAAGATTTTATTTATTTGTCAGAGCGAGAGCTAGAGCAAAAGACCAGGAGGCAGCAGGAGAAGTCGGCTCCCTGCTGAGCAAGGAGCCCCATGAGGGACTTGGACCTGAGCCGAAGGCAGACCCTTCACTGACTGAGCCACCCAGGCACCCCAAAGAGGTAGTGCTTTCATTTGGTTACAAATTGTAATTGTCTAGTTACAAATAGGTAGATAACAGCCACAAAGAAGCAGATGGGCCAATAGACACGTGATTAACCCTATCCTCTTCCCACCCCATAGATTCAAATACAGCTGATTCCAAAGGGTTCTACCCTGTAGCTAATCATCCAGATTTGCCCCCAATCTGACATCAAAAAAAATCTCTCCTAACCCAAGAATGACCTAGCAAGAAACAGATCCTAAAGACCTAGTTCCCAGGGCTTGTTCAGAGATACTAAGGATAGAGTAGTTTTAGTTTTATCAACTGGAATTTCTTGAATATCCACTCTATGTTAAGCATCATAGGAAAATCAAGGAGGCAAAACCAAAGTTTGCTGTTCAAAAAGCACTTCCGGTTCTACTGGGGAGACATAAAGAGTCACATGAAAAGTCACCCGGGTGCAAACGACGCAGTATATACACCAAGCGAATGGTGTGGTAAGTACAATGAGCACTCAGGCTTGGAGTGAGCAAAGTAGGCTTCATGGGGTTGGAACACCTTCATTTGGATGTTGAAGCTACTGGACTTGGATAGGTTATGGGAGGGTTAAGGTCAGAACCTCATGGGCCCAGAGGCAGGAACAAAGAGTTGCACTTGGGAAGAGCCAGAGAAAAGAAGCCAAAGATGGAGTGTGGCTCTTCCTCTCTGAGGTAGACTCATTTCTCCTGGGTGACAGGAGAGAGATACAGGGAAAGAAGCCAACATTCCTATCTCTAAGCTATGAGTTAACATACAAACTAACTTTCCCAGAAACAAGGTGCTAGAAGATAAAGAAAGCACCTATTCGCAAGAGACAATATTTGCCTCCATCGGTGACCCATCATTCACTCTGAAAATGCAGATTTCGTTTCAGGGCTAACCGTTGGAAACATTTTAGGCACAAACAAATCATGGCGAGAAAGAAAAGGAACTGGAAAGGCAGGAAAGGTGGTTCTCAAGGAGTGAACACCTAAATGCATTCATCCTCCGCAAACGTCTGATGCACACGTCTCGCTATTCTCCAAGGCCGGTGTGTGTACATTTGGGGGCAGGGACAGTGGGAGCACAGACACAGACATGCCAGAGCACCACCCCTGGCATCCCTCTCACCAGCACAAACCAGCGCCTGTCTCCAGGGGAAATGGGAATGCGGAGCTGCGAGGGTGTGGGGTTCCCTGAGTGCCGTGCGCACTCTGCCTTCTCTTTTAAGGATGGTGTTTAAATCTTATGTGATGGACAGGTAATAAGACACTGTGTACAGAGGAAGTGTATCTATGGCTAGATAGTAACAAGAAAGAGAGAGAAAAAAAAAACACCAGTCTTAAGCAAACTGCCCAATTTTAAGGTGTTTGTTAACAAACACGAGGGCTGAGTAACATGTCTGTTTTTATTGGTTGCTCATTTCCTCAACAGCAATGCGGAAAGGAGAAGAAAAAAAATAGTCATATCCTGGCACTTCTGATGCACGGAGTCGATGTCCTTGAAGCCAAATTCAAGGGACTAGAGGGATGAACTGATTAAAACTTGAATTTCTGACCTCAAGGATTCTCTCGGTGGTAAGGTATAGCAGCAATTCACTTGCTATAGTGATCATCTGCACTGGCTAAAACCCAGGCCTCAAGCACACCTTCTCGAATTCAGCATTATCAGGAATTCTGTGCTTGAGGGACTTGAATACCATTAGTCTGGGAGAAGAATTAAACACTGAAACAGTTACAGTATAGTTTCTGGAGTCATTACTATACAGAATAAGGACATTTGGTTAAACAGAACAGGAACAAGGCGCCTGGGTGGCTCTATCAGTTCAATGGTTAAGCATCTGCCTTTAGCTCAGATCATGATCGCAGGGTCCTGGGACTGAGCCCCCAGTAGTCGGGCTCCCTGCTCCGTGGGGAGTCTGCTTCTCCCTCTCCCTCTGTCCCTCCCACTGCTAGTCTGCTCGGTGCGCTCTCTCCCTCCCATTCTCTCTCAAATAAAGTCTTAAAAAAAAAAAAAAAGAACTCGAACAGTCTTGCAAGCCCTGGTTTGCCCCCTAACAGCTAAGGGAACGTAACCTGATCGCTCATCATTTTACCTCCTACACCAGGAAGCTCTTGAAAGGTGGGGTCCATCCTTCACTAACATTGCTTGTACAAGTTAGGTATGCAATAAATAAGATATGAACAAACACATTTCCCACCTAAGGGAAAAAACCCACAACAATGGCAAGCACGCACACTTATAAAATCGGATGCCAGTGAACATCTGGAGATATTTGGTGTCGAGCTACCTTCCTCTGAGATGAAAACAATTCATGTCACACATCTTCCGAATTGCCAAATGATGTCTGCCTGGTAATTCCTAAAGCTGGAGCTGAGTGCTCACTCATTTAAGATATACACAAAGAGGGGCCCAGATCTGGGAGGCACCATCCATTTATTCCTAAGAAACCAGGACATATGCCTTAGGATCATGTCTACATTTGATACTTCCCTTAATAAAGGTGATTCTCCTACCACTGTAAATACTTTTCGAAGGTAAGGATGACGATACATACTATGTTATTTTAATTAATTATTTTTAGAGAGAGCGCGTGTACGATTTTGTGAGTGCAGTGTGGGGGAGGGGGGGGGAGAGAGAAAATCCTGAGCAGACTCCGCACCCAATGTGGAGCCCCAACCCAGGGTTTGATCTCACGACCCTGAGATCATGATCTGAGCCAAAATCCAGAGTTGGTCACTTAACTGACTGAGCCACCCAGGTGCCCCAAATGTTAATTTTTTAAACCTCTGGTTAGTCTGAGACTTTCCAGTCATCAAAGATGCTCTCATTTCCTATATCTTAGTGGTATTTACCTTATGTTTTCTTCTCCTTTTGAGGAGATGCTCTGGGGTGCAAAAGGAATTAGAAAAAGAAATTAAAAAATGAGGGAGTGGATCAGATTCAAGACTGTTTTTGCGGAGTACCTGGGTGGGTCAGCGGGTTAAAGTCTCTGCCTTCGGCTCAGGTCATGATCTCAGGGTCTTGGGATCGAGCCCCGCACTGGGGCACAGCAGGGAGCCTGCTTCCCCCTCTCTCTGCCTGCCTCTCTGCCTACTTGTGATCTCTCTCTCTCTCTCTCTCTCTCTGCCAAATAAATAAAAGCTTAAAAAACAAAACTTTTTGCTTCATGGCATTTTTCCATAAGCCAAGTGGACTAGTGAATTATTTGATTCACGGCAATTTAAGATTTAAGTGGAAAGCATTTTAAAGTCAAAACCACGTGAGAGAATTTAGTGGATATAAAAAAAACATGGATAAACATTAGGAACCTACAGTTAATGATTCATAATAGAGAGAGTTTGTTTATTTCAGTTGTCTGAGGAATTTAAAATATTTACAATTATGCTCTTAAAATAATGAAGGGAAAGCTCTTTTTGCAGCAATCTCCAGGAACTGAGAAATCCTAGTTCTGTATTCAACTGACTTATTGCCGGACACCCTGCAGTTCACTGATATATGTGTGAATAGGACTAAGATGAAAGAAATTGGAGGAGTCCAAAGAGCAACATAAATCCTCTGGGCTATCTAGACAGCAGTACTGTACAACCAGCACAAAAATGTGTAATTCTAAACAATGCAAGCATACAAACAAAAAAAATTGTACTGAAAGGATTTTTTAAAAAATGGTCATTTATTTTAGAAATTTACTCTAATAATCCAAGAATAAATTGCTACAGTCCTCAGCAAGTGAATGATGTCAAGGCTGGGGTCAATCTCACGTGAAGGAACAGGTGGGATGGGTTTATGAGACAATATGTATATCCTGCCACGACGTCATAGAAGGTGAGCAGGTAAGGCAAGAGTCATGGCGATTCTTAGTCATTCGGTTCGCTGGATGGTAGGAAATCATCATGCTTTTTGGAAGCTAACCTCCCTGGACTCCCCAAATATCATTAATTTGGATAAGAAAGGCGCCACACATTCCAGGCAAATATCTTTTACCATGTAGGGTGAATTTCAGTTACCAATATTTTTCTGACTTATCTAGATAGTTGACCTCTGGGCAGAACACAAGACTCTTCTTTGTTCCTCCTTCCTCCTTTCCAGGAGAAACGGGGCTGGTGGAGACAGTAGCATTAAAGGAAAAGGAGTGAACTCTGGTGCTCATAAGAGCTGAAGGCTGTGAGTTCAAGTGGCAGACTCTCAAGATGAATTCATCTGGACTCTCTCTTTAGAGCTTCCCTTGGGAGTCACTACTTTTTTTTTTTTTTAAGATTTTATTTACTTGACAGAGACACAGCAAGAGAGTGAACACAAGCAGTGGGCGAGGGAGAAGCAGGTGTCCGGCTGAGCAGGGAGCCCGATATGGGGCTCGATCCCAGGACCCTGAGATCATGACCTGAGCCTAAGGCAGACACTTAATGACTGAGCCACCCAGGTGCCCCTGGGGGTCGCCACTCTGAAGTCTCTTTTCTTCCTTGAAGCTGGTGTGATATGACGGTCTGGTGCTGCCTCTCTCTTGGAAGCAGACCGTACCCAAGGAGGACCTGGGGCGGATAGCTCAGACAAGCTCTTCCCTTGGCTTTAGGGCAAATCAGCAATCTCCTCCTCCCCTCTTTTCCCTCTCCCAACCCTCCCTTTCCCCCCCTTGGTCTCTTCCTTGCCCGAGTGTCCCCTTTCTCGCTCTGGGCAGGCAGAGATTAAAGTGTAGGGAAAGAGGATAAGAAGGCTTCTTGAGATGCGCCCCCAGCCCCTCTTTCATCCAGATCACATAGTCTTCAGTGCTTAGGCAAAGGAAGGCCGTGTGACTTCTCTGAGGTCTGGCTTAGCTCAGCGGGAGATGGATATAGTGACCTAGGGGCCAGAGCTGAGCTTTCATCAAATATTCTTTTGACTGGTCTTGTCCTCTGTCTACCAAGCTCCTGTCTGGTCCTCTGGGAGAGGGAAGAATTGAGCATTTGGCCCTTTATCTTAGACCTTTCTCAATGTGCTTACCAGATTTCTCAATGTGCTTACCAGAGAACCCAACTAATCATACTTAGGGCTGCAAGGAAATGCTCTAGATGAAGGCATTTGAAGTCTATAGTTAAAGAGACTAAAAATAATACGTTTCTACTTTACCACCATTTTTTCACAATAAATTGTGAAATGAAGATGATGCCTATGCTGCTCATTTAATAAAACTGAGGCTCAGAAAAACCATGTATTTTATCTAAAAACCTATCTATGGGAGAATTCATATTTTCCGTTTGAAATCTGGGGGAAGGGGCACCTGGGTGGCTTAGTGGGTTAAAGCCTCTGCCTTCGGCACAGGTCATGATCTTGATCAAGGTCCTGGGATGGAGCCCCACATCGGGCTCTCTGCTCAGCGGGGAGCCTGCTTCCTCCTCTCTCTCTGCCTACTTGTGATCTCTCTCTGTGTCAAATAAATACATAAAATCTTTAAAAAAAAATCTGGGGGAAAGACTTTTCTCTTCAAATTTACTTGATGTAGCTGAAATTATAAAAATCAACTCATGTTTTCAATTTCCAGTGAGCATGAGGTTTCTTACAAGGTAAAATGATGATGTAATTGATGGTCTGTTTATTAGACAAAAGACTTGTGGTTGATGGTGCAGAATTTCTAAAAATATAAAATTAAGTGACTAACCAATACAATCACACACAAAAGTGATCCAGAAGGAGATATCTCTACATTTTCTCATCATGAATTATGCATTTCTGAGTCCAATATCTAGCACCTACATTTTATTTTCTTTTTTAAATTAAGTTTTTATTTTTTAAAGATTTATTTATTTGAGAGAGCACATGCAAGCAGGGGAGGGGCCAAGGGAGAGGAGAGAGAGAATCCCAAGTAGACTCCACGCTGAGCGCAGAGGCTGACACAAGGCTTGATCGCAGGACCCTGAGATCATGACCTGAGCTGAAACCAAAAGTGGTCGCTCACCCAACTAGCCACCCAGGCACCCCTTAAATTTTTATTTTAATTCCAGTTAACATAAAGTGTTCTATTAATTTCAGGTGTGCAATATAGTGATTCAACAATTCTATATATCACTATAGCACCTATATTTTAAAAGTTAACATCAGCATCCCAAAACATACGCTAACATGTTTGAACTTAAAGCTACAGAGCCTTAGCTTTAGATATCAGTGCAAAGACTCTTACCAGCTCTTAAGAACTAATATGCTTGGAGACAACAGCTTAATTTTAAAATAGCTGATCCTAATATTGCCAGTTAGCATAGTTTACTTCTTAGGAAAGCTAATGTTTAGGACTTGCTATTATATGATGAAAAGTCACTGTGCATATTTAAAAGCCTTTATTTCTTTGTTCTTTGGGAAGAAGAAATGCTGTTACATCAAAAAAACAACAACAAAAAAACCCCAAAACTGAGTCTTCTTTTGCTAGAATCTTCCAAGTGAACATGTATCAAATTTTACTTTGCCTCACAAATCTTTTTCTTTGTAACACACCATAACACTTTCTTCCCCTAGGAATATAATTTAAATCATCCTATATAGACTGTAGACAAACCTGATTTCCCCAGGTAGACTTAACTGTTCTTCCTCCTGTGTAGTCATTGCAAACAACGGTCATTGAAACATGACCACGTGTGTGCAAGCGCACACACATTGCAACAATTATCTTACATTTTAGATGGATGTATATGAATGTTTATCTTTGTAACAGGGTAAACATCTTCAGAGTCAAGACCAAGTTTTGTGCTATCAGAACTTAGCATGTAACAAAGCATATAAAATAAAGTAGGATAAGGAATGAATGAATATGTTATTTTGCCTTTCCAACTACTTCTTAAGCTTCTTGGGGCAGAGATGGAGCCTTAATTATTTTGTTTTCCCCATAATACCAAACAGTCCAGCGCACCCAGTCACTATTCACTATACTGATTTATTTGTAGTTTCCCGGCAAAAATTTCATTGAACGGAATACTTCTCCCTATCACCACATATACTCAAATAGAAACTAGATATTAATCTGTCAAGGATGTTATGGAAGAGACTTCTATATTGGATGGGAACCTATAGTAAATCACCTCTAACTTCTCTGGCAATTCCGAAATTCTGCTATTTTTATTTTTTAAGGAAATTTAATTAGTGCAGGACTACAAACTTTAGAGAACTGCATAAACAGGCATCATGAAAGTATAACCATTACTCAAGAACCACTAAATTTTAAGTTCATTTTTAAAAATCCCTGAAAGACTAAAGTATACTAAAGAGTGAATGAACATAAAAAAAAAAAAGCCCTCAAAAGTTCATTTGAAAACTGGTTGTTTAGAATGAAGAAACCATTTTCCCACAAAACAACATGGAGGTTTTCAGACTCCTAGGGAAGCTCATAAAATCCCATCCCCGAGTACAAGGTCAAGTATTAATACTGTTACAGAACGTAATCAGTGCCCATAATCTGGTTTACTTAGGGATGTTGGCAGTACACTTCTCTGCACAACATCTGAATAAATGGGCATAGGACAGGAAAAACCTGGATAGGTTTTTGGATAGGAAAAACCTGGTTTTCACCATGGTGGTCAACTACAATTTTATTATAAAACAACCACATATGGTCAAAACATAACAAATTCTCAGTTCTGTAAAATATATCTCACTGGTCTTGTAGAACTAATTCTATAACTCGTTCTGCAGAGGTACCTCGATCTCTGGAAGTTTCTTTGCTAAAAAATCATGATATTTCTTTCTATACAAATTTTAGCTGTACTTTTCTAGCACATGAGGGCATATAACCATGTATAAGTCAGGGTGTGTTGATCTCTCTCTAGCACATTATTGCAATACATCCTCAAAGGACTTTTTTTCCCCAAGTCTGTTGCTCAAACATAGGGCCTATCTCACTTCTTTGTCACTTGGCTTATGCTAATTATTTTAAGATGTGGTCTGTGTCCCCCCCCCCCCCCGGTTACCCAGTTCTAAAAGGCTGCATTTATTCTCTGATATTACTAAAGGAAGATTGCTTGCTACTGGCTGCTTTTTCTACTTTTGGGGGAAGATCTGATTTTTATTACCTCCTCATTAATCACCCCACACAAAGCTCTCCTCTGCCAGTTTATGATTCAGTTTTAAGCTTCATAGTCATATAATTGGTTTTATTAAGACAGTCATAAGTTCTTTGAGCTGCTGAAGCATATTAATGCATCCATCCACCCCACACATTTCTTGAGTCTGTGTCAAGTCCAAGACACAAAGGTGGGCACAAAGAAGAATCAGACACGCATCCTGCCTCTTAGTAACTTCAAGTCTTGAAGGGACAATGAGATACGCTCTTGACATTTTCTGCTACACACTTCGGCTAAAGTGTCAACAAAAGGTCATGCTAATTGATTTAGCAGTTCATAAGGTCCCAGGTCCCAAACGCTGTAGGATTACATTCTTTGTCCTAAATCTCACCAGTCAGACTTAAATCTGAAAGCTTCAATCTCAGACCTCTGCTATTTGTGGGAGCGCAGTGCTCCTGAGTAATGGTGGTGACGCTCAAGGAAGGTTAATGCTGATGTCAAACCTGACCAAAAGGATGTAAACAAGAAAAGTTGCAAGGGCCGGCACTCCCTTGTCCTCCCTCTGGACCTGGCACACTGGCCACATTCTCTTCCTCTAGATACCTACATCCCTCCTTCTCTCAGTTCCTTTAATTCTGCTCAAATGTCACTTTTTCAGAGAAGATTTCCTTGACCACCCTCTTTAGAGTACAATACTTGTCACTCTCTCTCCTTATATGGCTTTACTTTTCACAAAGCACATCTAATATATTTTAAGTTGATCATTTTTTTTTTTTGACCAGGGACTTGTCATTTTTTTTTTTTTATCACTGCCTGACCTCACTTAGCACTATTTATTATATGTAGAGAACAAAGGAACATTATTTTACATGACACATGGATTCTTGGGCCATGTGGAAGGGCATCTCCAAGAAGAGAAAACTCACTACTAGTTCTGGACTTTTTGAGAGTGTGGGTTTGTTCTGAGTCAAATTTTCCTTCCTAAAACTTCTGTTATTGGTTCTATTTGGTGTTCTAGGACACACAGCATAAGTTTAAGACATTTCAACTTTCCACATGGCACCTCTTCACGTTTTTGCTGTCTATTCTCATGTTCCTGTCAATCTTCTCAACTTTAGGCCAAGCACACCAGGCCTCAGACAGGGGTTGTGGGTTTCTCTCTTACACTGATCACAGTCTCTGAAGTTATGGTGTGAGATACCCACAAACGGATATACCACTCTTTGTGATTCAAAGGTCTCCGCCCCTTTCCACAGCTGTTAGATTCTCACTGCACCTTAGCACTTGGCAAAAACTGTCTCATCTTCCCTTCCTTGCTCACTCATCCCTTCAGTCCACAGAACAAATTCTAGTGAGTGCTTACACCAGCCTGCTACTACCCTTGGTCCTGGGGATAGAGGATAAACCTGACATGAGGCATGGCCTTATGGAGTTTAGATCACTTAGAGGTATTTCTTCCAGCAGAGTTTTGTTTTTGAAACAAAAGAATGATGAATCTTATAGCTAATGATTCTTCTACTTGTGGAATTTGGAGTTAAGAAATTTCCAGCTTGGAAAAGAAAAAAGAAATTTGCAGCTTGTAAAATAGAAATATTTGCACAGAGATTTAGAAGTTTACGACTGAAAAAAAAAAAGGATGAGACTTAAATGGAGCACGTGACTCATATGCTATAAAGAATATTCAAATAAATTAGTTCATATAGTTGGGGTGGTGTGTATGTGTGTGTGCGCACATGTGTGTGTGTGTGGTAGGGAGAGGGGAAACTCAAGGGTAGAGGGTTGAATTATCTATATTCCTCAGTGCATAGTAATTATCTTTCCTACAATGCCTCTTCCTTCCTCCCTCTCTCTCCTCCTCCTCTCTTTCTTTCTTTTCTTTTATCCCTTTATGCCATACTATTCCCCACCACTGCTATGAGTGAGCACTTGTCACATAAATTTTGGTATAAATTTATCAAGTTTTTAAAAAAATCAAATTGGAATTTTATTAATATTGCTTTTAATTTATAAAATAATATGTGGGAACTGGACCTCTTTGCAATATTAATTCTGTGCTATCTAAGGACATACAGTATCTCTCCATTAATTCAAATTGTCTCGTATGTCATTCACTAGACATTTTAAAGTTTTCTGTGAAGTTCTTGTATATTTTTGGTTAGCTTAATTTCTTTTTTTTTTTTTTAAAGATTTTGCTTATTTATTTTATTAGGAAAGAGAAAGAATGAGAGAGAGCATGAGAAGGGAGAAGGTCAGAGTGAGAAGCAGACTCCCCATGGAGCTGGGAGCCCGACGCGGGACTCGATCTCGGGACTCCAGGATCATGACCTGAGCCGTAGGCAGTTGCTTAACCAACTGAGCCACCCAGGCGCCCCTGGTTAGCTTAATTTCTATATATGCAATAGTTGCTATTTTGAATGGTATCTTATTTTTTGTTAAATCTTCTAGTTGGTAGGTATCTTAGAGTTGGGAGTGGTTTTATTACATATTTTTTAAAATGAGCACCAAACAATACTGGGTTATTTTTTTTTTAACTATACAAAGGCTAGATGTTCCAAAACAATAGGAATTATAAAATAAACAACAAAAATGCAAGTGTTTATAAAGAAAAAACAATGCAGTGGAGGAAGAAAGAGCAGCACTCTTTATATTAAGCAGAAGACTCCAGTTATAACCTAGAAATTTACTAGCCTTACAATTAAAATGTAGTCCCCATATCAGGTGAATCTTTATCTCAGAGTCCCCGTGTGAGTGAGATGACCCATATGCTGTCAGTGTCCTCAGTGAAATGGGAAGGAGAGGACTTCGAGAGAAACCAAGTGAAAGCAGAGAAGGACTAGTGGGTCTGTTTGGCTGATAGGATCAGAGGACTAGAGAGGGTCTCCAAGTGCAGCGCCCTGATTACAAACACAAGGTCATGCCCTTCATATCAGAGCAAACCTACTTGACAGAGACCTTTAAACACAGGTCTTGGTGACTTATAACTCAGGATCAACAACAGAGACTAAATATATGGTAAATCTCATTTGCTTCTTATAGGAACACACACACACACACACACACACACACACACACACACACACACACACCCCTAAAGTCCACCAGTGCTATGTTATTTGAGGGAAAAGATGCATTATTAAATAATCAAAAGGTAACATGATCATAACAATCCATAATAGTGAGATAAAAGGAAATGTTCCTCATTCACTAACTGGCATTGGAGGGCACCAGATGACCTAAGAAAAGCATTTAGATTCATGCCCATGTTAAACCCAAGAAGGTGAGGTGAAAGGCACTCATATATTATTCTCATGGCCAGGAATTCACTGCACATTAAATTGTCAAGGAGATAGATGACAAGAGTTAAATTCTAGGGAAGATCAAAAGTATCAGTATGAATAAACCACCAAAAGTAACAGTTTGAATAAACCACCATAACAAGGACGTCCTAACTAGGGCATATTTTAGTTACTTAGATTCAACACGGACTTTGAAATAGTGTTTCCCTTACAGCACCCACCACCATCCTAGAGAGATGTGAAAGGTTGCTCTTTAAAATTATTTTCACCATCAAACGACTTCTGTTTTACATTTCTCAAAGACCCAAAGTAGAATGGTGACATCAGGGTACACAGAAACTTTATAAAACAGATCTCAGGTGAGGGCTTCATTTTCAGCCTCCCCATTAGGGCCATCTGCTCTTTCATCAGAATCCTGAGTTTCATCTAAAACAAGGGGCTAATCTAAGTAAGAATCTCTGAGTCTCCATCTCTAAAATCAAATTTGACAAAAGACAAAGATCTACTAGAAATCCAGATGATATGGGACAGAGGGTGGGGGAAGGAGACAGAAGCTGGAATTCAGGGCACGTGATCAAAATGAACTCCCCTGGAATCATTCTGGAGTCTCTCATTTTTATCACCTTTACTTTCCAGGGAACTGCCTGGGAGCCTCTTCACCTGCAGGCCATTTGCTGTGAAGTTGACACTAATGGCTCTCGGAGAAGCAGAAGCTACCTTCAGTAAGCACCAAAAATCAAGGTGGGGATCGACTCTGACCAACAAAGTCAGATGTCCCAAGCTCTTCTCCAGGGCGACCCAGCTGGCCAGACTCAGCCCGAGTATTGGGTTAGGTCCCCAAGGATGTTTTGGTAGGTGCTCTCTAGTCACTGAAAGCATTCTCTTGGCTTTCTTTTCTTTCCTAATTCAGAAAGCAGGAAATGTCTTTCTTGTGTAACAGTCACAAAGCAGTCCCCTTGGACTTCCAGGGGGCTTGTTTCTTCCAGTTCCTGTTTCTGGTTTCTAACTACTAACTCTATATTTGGTAACAGCCTGCCTGTGGGCTGTTTTGGATTTGGTCATAATAAGATAACCTGGAGTCACGGAGCAGAGATCTAAAGCAATCTTATTTTTCCAGGAAGCAATGTGTTGACCTTTCAGGATTTGTTCCATTTTATTGAGTGTGTTGAGTTTTGAATAGTGTTGTTTATAGCACAAAGTTGGGTGTTTACACAACTGGTCCTTAAGGGTGTATGACTCTACAGGAATAGGATACGTAGAGTCTCCTGGTTTACAATGAGTTTACATTTGCTTCTAATGTACACTGATAAAATCTAAGGAATGCTTTTTATACGTGCTCTTATTGCATGACAGCCTTGAAAATAGCTACTTGCTTGGAAATTGACAAATATTTGTCAGAAGAGTAAGACACAAGTGTTGACTGTAACCCTTTTACATCAGGCAAAAGAAAAAAAAAGACGCTGATAACTGATTCATAGGTAACAACTTCCTCCTTTCCCCAGTATTTTCAAAACACATAGGGTTAAGCCTCCATGAACACAATATATTTTTTAAAGATTTTGTTTGTTTATTTTCGTGAGAGAGAGCGAGCATACATGCACAGGGGAGAGATGGGCTGGGAGAGGAAGAGACAGAACCCCAAGCAGATTCCGTGCTGAGCTCAGAGTTGAGTGGGGCTCGATCCCACAACTGACCCTGAGATCAAGACCTAAGCTGAAACCAAGAGCCAGACGCTCAACCAGCTGAGCCACCCAGGCACCACTGAACACAATATTTTAGGAATAAACAACCAACTTTTACTTGCCATTGGAAAAAGCCATTTCGAAAAGAGTAAAAAAGCTATTGGACTACTGTTTTATACCACTGAACACCACTGAAAGTTCTTCTAACTCTACCTTAGATTTTGCTTTGCCACGTGTTTGAACCATAGGAATAACTTGTTTTGTAAATAAGATCAGAAAGAATGATCACATTTTCATTTTACAAAGGGAAACCCAAGGCATAAAAACCTATTTTATGATATGATTTTAATGATTATTTATTTATTTTAAAGATTTTATTTATTTGAGCGAGAGAGGGAACACAAGCAGGGGGAGTGGGAGAGGGAGAAGCAGGCTTCTCTCTGAGCAGGGAGCCCGATGTGGGGCTCGATCCCAGGACCCCAGGATCATGACCTGAGCCAAAGGCAGATGCGTAAGGATTGAGCCACCCAGGCGCCCCCATTTAAGTATTTAAACTATTGCCTTGGAATTGGGAAAGGAATTTTAGTTTCACAGAGAAGCTTTTGTATATGAAATTATCAGTCATTAAGCCAATTTCAGAGGATTATATGAGAACTAAAATAAGAGCTCAAAATTTCCCTAAGGAACATTACGTTCATTTGTAATACGGCTATGTGGGATGTTTTTACTTTCTTAAGTAATTTATACCATTTTTTTGTTTCTTTAATGTTGCTATAGAGTGAGAATTTTTATTTTATTTATTTATTTATTTATTAGGAAAGAGAGAGAGTGAGAGGGAGAACGTCAGAGTGAGAAGCGGACTCCCCATGGAGCTGGGAGCCCGATGTGGGACTCAATCCCGGGACTCCGGGATCATGACCTGAGCCGAAGGCAGTCGCTCAACCAACTGCGCCACCCAGGGGCCCTGAGAATTATTTTTTATGGTGGGTGTACAGTGAATAGTCCTTTAGAAAATCTAAGACGCAATTTGGGAAATTCATTGTTTCTCTTCCTATTTTCTCTTTTAGCCATTTTGCACTTGCTTTTATACTGAAGATCCTGTTTCACAAGCCAATATTTGGCCCTAGGATCTGTGCAAGTGTACAGGGGTGGAAGGCACATGCTGGAGAATCAACCAGGGATCTGAATCATCCTTGCATCCCTTTTGGGGAAAATTACCTAACCTTTCAGATGAAAATTCTCATCTGAAAAATGGGACTAATCTGTCTCCACGGTTTCCTTCTAAAGAGTCAAAGTACATAGATATTCTAGGACAGGTTCTCTTATCAGGGTTGTTCAGTGGAAATGCTGTTAGTATTCTGGATAGGACAATTCTTCTGCTGTGTGGGAATATCCCACCCATTGCAAGATGTCCCCTAAAATGCCACTGGTATCCATCAATGAGGGCTTTGGAAAATGATCATGTCTTCTGTTTGTGCTTATTTTCCTTCCATTCCTTTAATTCCTTTAAATAATTCCTTCCATTCCTTTAATTCCTTTAATATATATATTAATATATAATATATACATATATATGTATATACACACACATACGTATGTATATAAAATTTAATATATATGTGTGTATATATAAACACACAAAATATCCAAACATACTAAACCATATATATACTAAACCATATATAATCATATATATAAAAATCATATATACATATATCTATATATAAAATCATGCACTGAGACTTAGCTCAATTTTCATCTTAAGTCCCTAATGTCCAGCAGCTGAAATGACATCATATTTAACACTCTGGAAGTCTACTGCCATCGAAGCACTTCCACACTGAACGGCATCATTTATGGATTTCTATGGTCTTCAGACTCTTAGCATGAGGGCAAGGGCTGTACTGCAGTTCTCTTCTAGCACCCAGCACCCCGCACCATGCCTGACGTATCGTGGGTACATAGGGATGTTCATTGAATCGAATGGTCTACTCCCTCTGAATTCGGAGCCTGGAAGCCTTCATATTCTCATGCAAACTTCCTTTGAGGCATTTCCCATTGTTTAGAGCCTTGACATCTCAGACTATACTCCCCAGATCTAGTTAACTGAAGTCTGTTTTCTTTTAAAAGCTGTGAGGGTGAAACAGGCCTTGTGTGTGAAGGGTCCAGGGTAGGTGACTCTCCGATGCGCGGTGGTGGCGCTGGGCAGGGTGCTCCTTGGGAAGCACCAAGAGTCACTGCACAGCAAAGGAGACGTGACAGAGACCCAGTGAAAGATTTTATTTATTTGAGAGAGCGAGAGAGGGAACACAAGCAGGGGGAGTGGGAGAGGGATAAGCAGGCTTCCCTCTGAGCAGGGAGCCCGACGTGGGGCTCGATCCCAGGACCCTGGGATCCTGACCTGAGCCGAAGGCAGATGCTTAACGATTGAGTCACCTAGGTGGCCCTTTACACTATATTTTTAACAACTAACTAGAGTGGTCCTGTTGAAACACAAGTCAGATACTGACAACCTTCTGTTTGAACCTCCAAACACATCCCATTTCGCTCAGAGCAAGGCCCAACCCTTTACAGGGGCCAACAAGGTCCTCCGTGATCCACAGCTGGTGCCTCTCAGGCCTTGTCCTTCCACCCTGCCCCTCCCTCCCTCTGCTCCAGACCCTGGCCTCAGGGCTCTTCCTCCAGCATTCCACGGACACCCCTGCTTCAGGCCTGGAACATCAGCAGGGGTCTGTCTAGGTTCATCTCAACATTCAGAGTCTAAGGTGATCCTAACACTCCTCTGGCCCCGGAATCACTTAGAAAGATCCAGGATTAAAGTCCCAGGTTGCCAGCACAGCAGCATCAGGCTTCCTACCTTTGGAGGACCCTTCGTATCTGTGTATGGTCCACACCCCGCCCAGGACCTCGTCACTCCTCGAGGTCCTCCTCCCCAGATCATCTCAGGCCCAAGGAAAAGAGATCCACTGGAGGTGGGGGTCTGCCTTTACCCTGCTTTAAAAGCCTTATGCTCCAAAGGAACTGACATCTGTTGTAACTCAATAGATACCCTTTCTGTGTGACAAGGGACATGCCCAGTTATAGGTGTCCCCACAATCACAGAAGTCCCGTGGTGTGGCTTCCTCCCAGGCATCTGTCATTCTTCCAGTCCAGCTGCAGTTGACGGAACAGCAGTCATTTCTACCATGAGCACTGTTGCCTAGTAACACAGCTAACATTCTACTTTTATCAGGTCTCCAGGGAAACAGAGCTAGAAAGTTGAGAAAGTCAAATGTCAAATTCTCCTGGAGAAGGGGAAGGGATCGGTGAACACTTGGTCCACGCGTCTCTTGTTTTCGCTCTGCCCGGGAGGCTCCTCCCTGGACATCTGCCTGGCCTTCCTTCACTTCCTCCAATTCCTTCATCAGAAGTCACCTCCCCAATGAAGCCTTCCTGCTTGAGAATGGCTACTCCTGACATCACCTGCTGAGACCATCCTTGTACACTCTCATTTCTCTTCCGCTGTCCTTATTACCTTCTAATACACATATAATCCACTAACTGGATTATTTTTCTTATTTGGCTTTCCCACAGAATTTAAACTCCATAAGGCAGGCATATTCGTCTTTTACTTTTTCCCTCCTGCGTTGATAGTTCTGAGCACCTAGGACAGTGCCTGGGACACCGTAGGTTCTTCAACAACCATTTGTTTCATCTCCTAGTGAATATAGGTCCTTTCTCTCTTTCAAGCTCTAGTTTTTCACTGGCATCCTTTTTGGGGGGCAGAGGAAGGGCAAAATGTTTTCAGGCTACAAATAAAAAGCAGCATGGGATTAGAGATTAAGAGCAGAGACTTTGGAGCTAAACTGCCTGGGGTTTTGCCATTACCTAGGAGGTTTCCCCAAGCTCTCTGAACCTTTGTTATCTCGCTGGAAATGAGGATAATAATAGTACCTACATCTTACGGTTGCCATGAGGATGAAATTAGTTAAAATATGTGTGAAGTATTCAGAAGAGTACCTGACACTTGGGAAACACTATGTGTTAACTATTACTGAAATCAACTTTTTTTTTTAGAGAGGGAGAGAGGGGGCTGGGCAAAAGGAAACGGAGAGAGAATTCTAAGCAGGCTCCACACCTAGCACGGAGCCCAGTGAGGGCTTTAGCTCATGACCCTGAGATCAGAACCTGAGCCAAAATCAAGAGTTGGATGCTTAACCAGCCCAGCCACCAGACACTCCTTAAAAGTCAACTCTTAAAAGCCCTTTATTTCTATTCTGCACCACTTCTAGTTATTTTCTTTTCTTCCAAGTTTATTTTCTTCTCAGCTGATCTACGTGAAAGTCACATCTACCCCACAGTCTTCAATTTCCACTCACTTTTCCAACCACTCAAACTATGATTTTGAATGACCTACGTGCCACTTTCCTCTCCTTAGTCCATGACTTAGCTGTATGCCTACCGTCATGATCTTCATGACTTCTGAGCCCTTTCTCTCTCCTGGTTTCCACCTATCTGTGTGGTGGAAGGCTGCTCCTTCTCAGTCTCCTGCAGAGGGACCCCTTTTTCCTTCATTCATGTACTTCTGACATCATCTCACCTGCCACATTCTCCCTGGTGATACCATTCACAAGCATGGCTTCAACTCTCACACTCATGACACCCAGTGAGTTCTAGTCCTACTGACAATTTCCCAAAGAAGTCATGTTCTTCCCCACATCCATGACTTAGAACCTTCTTTCTCCTTCTTGGCACCTTTTTCTACTGATAGCTGATTCTCCAAGGCTTTTTTGTTTTTTAAGATTTTCTCAAGAGAGAGCAAGAAAGAGCAAGAGGGAGAGGGAGGAGCAGACTCCCTGCTGACCAGGGAGCCTGATGCGGGGCTCGATCCCAGGACTCTGGGATCAAGACCTGAGCTGAAGGCAGATGCCTACCTGACTGAGCCATCCATGCTCCCTGGTTTTCCAAGTTTTAATATAATCATCCCCTTTTCTCTCTTCCCCAAGCCCAGTGCCCCATCTCTGCACCCTCTTACTGGTTTACAGATGCCTCTATCATGGTAGAACACTTGATTGCTGGTTTTTTTAGTTTTACCTGAGAAATGAACTGTGTGTGTGTGTGTGAGTATGTATGTGTGTGCATCTCCTTTTTTTTTTTAAAGATTTATTTATTTATTTGACAGAGAGAGAGAGAGAGAGAGATCACAAGTAGGCAGAGAGGCAGGCAGAGAGAGAGGGGAAGCAGGCTCCCCGCTGAGCAGAGAGCCCGATGCAGGGCTCGATCCCAGGACCCTGAGATCATGACCCAAGCTAAAGGCAGAGGCTTTAACCCACTGAGCCACCCACCCAGGTGTCCCCTGTGTGCATCTCCTTAAAGTACAGTGCCTCGCACATAACAGGTAAGCAAAAAGTATCTGGATTCAATATATGAATATATAGTACCTACAAAGAATAAATTTTGATTGGGTTACATTTTAATTCAGAAATAATTTGGGGGGGTGGCATCTGGGTGGTTCAGTCAGTTAAGCATCTGACTTGATTTTCGCTCAGGTCATGATCTCAGGGTCATTAGATCAAGCCCCATATCGGGCTCTGCACTGAGCATGGGGCCTGCTTGGGATTCTCTCCCTCTCCCCCTTCCCCTCGACCACACGTGCATGCATGTGCACATTCTCTCTCTTCTAAAATAAATAAGTAAATAAATAAATATTTAAAAAATAAACATTCGGTAAAATAATTTTGTCTTATCAAAATGTTAGTTCTTTCAGAAAATCCCATCAGGGGTTAGTATAAGGGCAAAGAAAAAGCTTCCATTTGGGCAATAGGAATGACACTGGGGCTGTACATGCTATATTTTCCTAAAAAGCCAACTTTGAAACATAAGGGATTCCCTCTGATGTCAGTGGCATCAATTGTTACTTGCCCACAGGCAATGGCTGTCTGGGCTCAGTGAAATCTTAGAAGTAACCTATTTACCTTATTAGGAACGTTCAATAAATATGTGTTTTGGGCTCCCTGCCATGACTACAAACACCATACACAGGTAGAGAAGGGCAACTAGCATTTTTGTGGTTAAAAATCACACTGCCAGCTCTTTTTAAAGGTTTCGACAGCTGAGCATCTTGCTCTGGCTTCTGTTGGGTCAGGAGTTGAGGCACCTACCTGCAGAGTACATCCGAACACCCCGATCATCAGCATAGCCACCGAAAGGTAGTCGGTAAACACGTCCCACCATGGTTTCAGCACCCGGAAGGCAGGCTGCTGCTCAGAGAACTGCCGGAACTCTGTCACCGGAATCATGTTTCTGAGAAAGAAAAGGTTGTGGGTTAATTCATCTTCGTGTACAACACATTGCATTAACAGCCTTCAAGATGCTGCTTCGACCCTTGTGAAATAGTCTGAATCTATCCCAGAGTTGTCATGGCGCCCGGGTGTTTTATTAAGCCATCAAACAAAACCACCGGTAGAGTGGTTTCCCCATGGAAATGGCAAGTCCTTTATTGACTATTATCCCATAAGTGGGTTCCCTTTGGCTCCATGTGGACCAGAGAGACCATGGCCAGGGCAGAGCATTATTTCCTGGGCTCTCCCTCCCCCTAAATGAAACGCAAAGGTGCTAGAGAGAACAAAGCCCAACCTTTGAAATGTTTCTGTTGTTTACCTTACCATCCTGGGTTGCTGATTTAAACCCTTATATTTAATCTCAGCATTGGTTTCTGTTATTTACTGATCTCTATCTATAAAAGTGCTTGCTCCCTGGGAAGGCAAAGGACTTTGCCACCTGGTCCTTGTATAAGAGGGAAGATCTCACTGGTGGTGGTGACTGTAGGCGGAGGGGATGCTTTGGAAATGATTTCATTTTTTCTTGCCTCCCATTTCTTGTCCTTTTGCTTTTGACTTTTCTTCTTTCTTTCTTTCTTTTTTTTAAGATTTTATTTATTTATTTGAGAGAGATAGAGTGAAGAAGAACATGAGAGGGGGAGAAGGTCAGACGGAGAAGCAGACTCCCCCTGGAGCTGGGAGCCTGATGTGGGACTCGATCCCGGGACTCCAGGACCATGACCTGAGCTGAAGGCAGTCGCTTAACCAACTGAGCCACCTAGGCACCCCTTGACTTCTTTTCTCTATTTTCTGTATTCCTCATATTTCACTGTGAACCTCAAATTCGTCCTGATTTTCTCCTATGAGAAATCAGTTGCTCCTGGAAATGTCTATCTCTATTGAAATAACAGAAGATAAAAGAATAAGAGCACCTGAGACTCTGGGGAAAAGGGAACAAGACCCCTCCTCTTCTAGTCTGCATTGTACTTTCCCACAACTCAGTCCCACTGCCTTTACTGTGATCCAGGACTCGACGTTCATCACGCCGCTGTGAGAAGGAATGTTCTTTTCTTATCTTATGGCAACAAATAAGGGTAGCTAATGTGAGACAAAAAGAACATTTCTCTCCCTTTTGCCACCTTTGGATCCAATAATTTAGGTGTCTGCATCTGTCCTTGTTACTCAGTCCTCATTAATGAGCAAGGGCAAGGCTACATTGGCTGCTGATTCTCCCAAGCCTTGTTTGTGTTATGGATCTTTCCTTCTCAAATACTGAATTAAGAGCTGTACAATAAACAGCCCCAAGCCAAGCCAAGCCAAGCCTCTTCTTTGAGTTCACAGGTAGTTTATCTTTGGAAACTACCATGTTATCCATTCTGTCTTGTTCCTTTAGCTGACTTCCTTAAGCAGAGATTCATCTTCTTTTTGGATTTGTACCTTAATACAATGTTGAAAATTTCAACTGCCTGGTGCTGCTCTCATCTACGACCTACCTACTTGACATCTGTGTAGCATTTGATACAACCATTTTTTACGATTTTCTCATTTTATTAAAAACCAACTTGCCTAACTCCATTCTGTTACTACCACTAGCCTGCAAGCTTCTTGAAGGAAGATCCTATATGTTACGCACGTGTGTTCTCAAAACATATGTTGCTGGCAAGCCGCACAAGCTAAATAAAGAACTTTGCAGATTCCTTGCATCCTTGACATTTAAGACTAGTCCAAAGTTTGATGTCCCGACACTTGATGACCTCTTTGCTTCTCAGGCAATCATTACAACCTCACTGTCCCAAATGTTTCCTAGTCCCAAAGGTTCTAGGGGCAATCACAGAGGCTCTCACTCCTCTTAGCCTCCAAGTTCTGCTTCAGAAGCTGCTGTCTTACTCTATTTTGCATTCCCATCACTTACCACAGTTCCTGGCTGGCAGACAGGAAGAGGCCCTAAACAACTGTTTCTGAATAAGTGAATTCCGATGCTTATGCATGGGGGTGCACCTCCAAATCAGATCTGGGGTGAGCCAATCCAGCTACCGTGGCAGCACTAAGGAGGACGGCACTGGCGCTCTGGACTACATTCTTGGATGGATTTTTTGGTTGTTTCCTTCACAGTTAAGTACCTGTGCACTTTGGGGGGAACTGGGCTTTTTCTTTAAAGTGAGGAACAATTTCAGGAATAAAAGGCACCAACGTAGAGCAGTGCTTTTCAAATTTTTTGATCTCAGGATCCCTTCATGCTCTAGTACTAAGAAGGACCTTACGGACATTTTTTTTTTTTTTTTTTAAGATTCTACTGATTTATTTGACAGAGAGCACAAGGAGGGAAGGTGGGAAGAGGAGAAGCAGGCTTCCCTCTGAGCACGGAGCCCGAAGTGGGGCTCGATCCCAGGAGCTGGGATTATGACCTGAGCTGAAGGCAGACGCTTAACCAACTGAGCCACCCTGGTCCCCCTCAAGGAACACTTTTTATGTGGATTGCACCACTCAATATTTACCATATTAGAAAACACATGAGCATAATTTACTTCAGCCAATATAGTTAAAACCAAGAAAGTTTAAAATCTACATATTAACTAACAAAAATAAACCCATTACATGTTAAATTATAAAAATAAATCCAGTCTCCAAAAAAAAAGAAAAAGAAATGAGAATAATGGCGTTGTTTTATGCTTTTGCAAATCTCTTTAACATCTGGCTTAATGGAAGATAGCTAGATTCTCATATCTGCTTCTGCATTCAATCTGTTGCAATATGTTATTTTGATAGAAATTTATGAATCAAATAGATATGCAGCTGGAAAATAGAGGAGTATCTTAATAGCCCTTTCATATAATTGTGGATATTAATTTCTGATAATATCTCAAACTGACTTAGCTGGATTATAGAATCTGAAAGTTATATCAACAAAGTTCTCAAACTTCATGATATTAAAACTCATTCATCTATCTTGCACTTTGAATGGATTGTTAACCCACACATGGTTTGTAAAGTCATACATAGGTCATCGGGAAAATATTAGATAACTGAGTTATGCAGACCTTCCAAATGTTGACAAATGACATTAAAAAAACAAAAATTCATTCATATCATCAGTGATTCCATGAGAAAAGTTTTAAGGAATAGGAATTTTTCTAAATTTCTAATTACCACTTGAAAGTCTGAATTCCACTTCTGGCAGCAAATAGTATCAGGCTCATTTTATTCATTTTGATAAATTATCTTCCACATACTAAAGTCTGAAAAACCAGTTGTTTTACTCAAATAAAAGTGGTGTACTATGATCAAGTAGCTAATTCAACTTTCAATTCAAAAAAGGACTTTTCCTTGAGACAACTGTTGTACTGTGGAATGCAGCAGAAATGCTTTATGTATTCTTCTCCATCATAGAGTGCATTAATACTGTATGTAATCATGGGTTGTGAGTTATTAAAATAATTTTTATTGGGTCAATAAGGACATTAAATGAAGTTGGTATTTTTTCCAAAGTTGTGTGTGCCAATGAAGAATATAATCACCACAGTACAGTCAGAAACCTCTATCTTGATTCATGCTAAGGTGCCTTACCACCATTGCTTTTGCACCATGAGTTAAAAAAAGGAAAAAAAAAAGAATCTTAGCATTAAAAAATAGTTTGACCTTGTGAGTCAATAGTTTGACTCCCTAAAAAGGTTTAGGCCACCAGGGTTCCAGGAACCACACTTTGAGAAGCAGTGAGGTAGAGGCTCACTGTTCTTTTCTTTATCTACAGCTCTTGTTAAAAAAGCAAACCCTGGGCACTCAGAATAAGCAAGGTTCTTTGAGTCCTTGACCAAGGTGCCTTCACAGACATTAGTCTCTCAATATGGAAAATAAAGACAAACGACAAACTAAGGAATCTTAGAAACTTAAGTATTATACTGGCACAGCCTAATTAAGATGAATTGTTAGAAAGAAGACATACACATGGACAACAGCACATGAAAAAAGTACTCAACATCACCTGGCATCAGGGAAATACAAATCAAAACCACAATGAGATACTACCTCACATCACTCAAAGCGGTTAAAATTAACAAGTCAGGAAATGACAGATGTTGGCGAGAATGCGGAGAAAGGGGAACCCTCCTACACTGTTGGTGGGAATGCAAGCTGGTACAACCACTCTGGAAAACAGTATGGAGGTTCCTCAGAAAGTTGAAAATAGAGCTACCCTACGACCCAGCAATCGCACTACTGGGTATTTACCTTAAAGATACAAATGTAATGCTCTGAAGGCCACCTGCATCCCAGTTTTTATAACAGCAATGTCCACAATAGCTAAACTATGGAAAAAGCCCAGATGTCTAACAACAGATGAATGGATAAAGAACATGCGGTATATATACACAATGGAATGCTATGCAGCCATCAAAAAAAATCTTGCCGTGGATGGAACTAGAGGTTCCATTATTATGCTGAGTGAAATAAATACATCAGAGAAAGACAATTATCATATGATTTCACTCAGATGTGGAATTTAAGAAACAAAACAGAGGAGCACAGGAGAAGGGAGGGGAAAATAAAACAAGGTGAAATCAGAGAGGGAGGCAAACCATAACAGACTCTTAATCATAGGAAACAAACTGAGGGTTGCTGGAGGGGAGAAAGGGGGGGGGATGGGGTAACTGGGTGATGGACATTGGGGAGGACATGTGATGTAATAAGCACTGGATGTTATATACAACTGATGCATCACTGAATTCTACCTATGAAAGTAATAATATACTATATATTAATTAATTGAATTTAAATAAATAAAAAAAAAGATGGGTTGTTAGAGAAATAGATGGTCAAGATGACACAGTCTTTTAGTGCTCGAGCTCCTAACACACTTCACCTCTTTTGGGTAAGTGTATGTATATGGGCATGTCTATGTACATACCACATATGTGTGTACATATACACTACATATGAATGTATATAGACAGGTGTATAATACATACACACATATAGACTATTATTTTAACATATCATAAAGCTCAAAGATGATATCCAGCACAGCAATAATCCTTGGAATTATTTCTGATGCAAAAAAAGGGGAGGGAAAAAGAAGTTGATCAAAAAAATCCAATAATTAAAGAGAGGACAGATGGACCTTGTGCTCATTGATTAAAAAAAAATTTTCTGTATTTTTCTTTCACAAATTTCAACATCTCTGATGACACACATGTGTAACAGGGACTACACTTGATTTCTCTTTCATTATTATTGTAGCTTCTGACTGATTTGTTACCATTTCAAGAGTTAGTGTTTCAAGCTGAAGGAGTCATTTCTGAAAATAAACTGCATGGATTTAAACAGGTTTTTTTTCCCCTAAAGATCAATCAGTGTGAAAAAAAAAAGATCAATCAGCGTAATTTTATCTATTTTTTTTTCTATTTCAGAAATGTAAATGATTATCTCTATATTTCTTCCCAACTTGGATTTCCAACATATTATGTAAGAGTTTAGTTTACTTAACTAAATAATGTCTTTGGAAATATGGCATTTCAATTCAATCATGAGATTCTGGTGTCTTAATTAAAATTATATAATTTTTACATTAGGTTAAATATCTGCCCCTGTGTCCTTTTGCAGAAATCCATGAGCATTGCCTTATTAAAAATACTTATTTCCAAAAGTCCTTTTAATGGCTCTTCAAAATCTACTTCTCCAAAAGACTGTATCCCATAATCCTTTGGTAATATCCTTCGGTAAAGAGTATCAGTAAAGTCAGTTGCAAACTCCGAGTTTCTTATTTCTTTCATTTATTGGCTCTTCCTGAACAACCCGTCTTCTTCCCTCTCGGGAGAATCTTAGTATCATCTTCTCCAGAATTAATTACACAGAACAAATTCTGCTCTATTAACCCTTAACTTTAAGAATATGAAACTTACTCTACTTTGATTCAAACCTGATCGCTCAAACTGTTCCCCAATGCTGCCGGCAGGTACGGCCAGCATTTGCTTTGTTCCGCACTTTCCTGGCACCTGGAAACCTTTACACAGTACACACACCACTCAAGGGAACAAGAGACAATTCCAAATGATAACCGGTATTATAACCATAAAAAAATGTGGTGAGTGGCCCATTATAGAAATGAATTTAAGCACATGAAATATGAATTCTACAGAAAAGAAATCTGTGTACATTGCTCATCTAAGTTACTAAATCAAATGGCCAATTCTCAGCCCTCATCTATTTGTTCTATCAGCATTTCGGCAGAATAGGCATAATTTGACAATTCTTTATTTCACTCTCACGATGCCAGCCTTTAGGTTTTCCTCCTCTTTCCCTGGTTGTTCCTTCTTTACCTCCTTTCCAGTTTCCTCCTCTTCTTCCTGACCTCTGACTCTGGAGTGCTCAGTGCTCAGTTTTTGGTCCTCTTCTCTTCCCAAAGTCATGCATCTTCTGGTGATTGCATCTAGTCACAGGGCTTTAAAGAACATTCACACTAAACACAAATTTGTCTCTGCAACCAGAGTCATGGACCCAACTGTCTACTTGACATCTCCCTGTGGATATCCACCAGACACATTAAATGCAGTATGTCCCAAACCAACTCCGGTTCTAGTCCCTTATTCCTCCTGCCTCCTCCAAACTCCAACAAAGCCCTGTTTCTCTTGCAACTCTCTTATCTCAGTTGATGGAACTCCCTCTCCAGTTGCTTAGGCTAAAAACCTTGGGGTCATCCCTGACCGTTCTTTATCTCTTACATCCCACATCCAATCTGCCAAAATATATTGTGTTCCTTCATTTTTTGTCTGTCTCCTTTAAGAACGTAAGTTTCATGAACTTACATTCATGAAATGTAGGTACTTTTCAGTTCTATTTTCTACATTGATGTATCCCAACTACCCAGAAAATAAAGCTTGACATATAGTAGACACTCAATATTTGCTGAATAAATTAGTGGTATGAGTAATTTTAATGAAGAAGGGGGAGTGCGGCTGACTTTAGCTTTAGAAATAATCATAAAGGCAATTATAAAGGCAAAGTGTATCTCTGAGTAATATCATGGGAGGAAGATCCCATGGTGCCGGGACATCAGCTGGTGTCGAGAGATTGGTGTGGCAAAGGAGTGCAAGTGAGGAAGAACACAGAAATACCATGAGTTATTTAGGGGTTCTTCTCAGCTGTACCCAAAGGCTCCATACATCCAAACAAAGTCATCAGGATATGCTCAAAACATCAATTATAAAAATAAAACAAACTGCTTTTCTTCTGGCAGTGCAAAGATGGAGATAAAAAAACAGGAGAAAATGCCAAATTTGCCAGTTCTCTGGAAAATGATAACTTTCTCTCTTGGGAGAACATGACTCTAGATTGTGTTTTACTCTGTAGTTGTGGTACACATGACAAAAATATCTCTAGAAAAATCCACCAAAGAAGATCATAATTCCATAGTTCTACAGAAATGCATTCAATTAAAGAAAATCATAAACGAGTTATAAAATTTTAGAACCTGAATGATAATTCAGAACTGATCTTGCCAATAACTCTCCTTTCATGAGTGAGAAATTTGAGCAGAGAGATCAGGTGACTTGGCCAAGGAACACAGCCAATGGTGAGCCATAACTTCTAACCAAATCTTACCCCTTGTAGCTCTTAGTGAATACTGCATTGTGCTGATTCGGATGTAAAGAATTTTAACTATCCTAAGAAACAAATAGTTTAAGCAGAATTTCTTCTGTATTCAATTTCTCTTTTCATATCCCTATTTGATGGTAGAAAATTTTAAAAAGCTATTAATACATTTAAATGATTCTTGAGCTCTACTAGACTTACAGTCCCATAAGCAAGAATTTGACTCAGACAGAGTAGGAAGAGGCAAGTGAAACTTGCAACCCAATGGATACATCTGTGTCATTATCTCCTTGCATATTTCCATGAGGCCATATGTTAAATTAATGTTCCAATTGGAAAATATTCAAATTGAGCTTTGGCTGTTTTTCTGAGGGTTGTAGTGTGATGGGAAGCAAAAATTACTCCTACCTAGCAATTATCATTCTGAAAAAAAAGATAAGCCTCTTCCTCATTATACCTTTCACACACTTAAAGAAAAATCCCTTCAATAATTCTACTTCAGGTCCTACATCTCAAGGACTTTGCCTTACATGGTGGTTCCACAGTTATCTTTATCGTAGTCAGAAGCTTTTGAATCCAGTAAAAATTTGTTACATATGATGATCAACAGCTCATTTTTTTTTCTCACAAGCATGTGGATTACCTTTATTTACTCATGCACTTGCTATAGAATCATGAGAGTGTGAGCTATGTCAGGTACTGTGCCAGGTGCTAGGGGAATGGAAGTGAACAAAACAGAAGACAAGGTGCCTGTCCTTACCCCAATATTAAAGAAATTCCTATGAAACCATGAATTATAATTGGTCTGCCTTGTAAATGTGACTGATTAGTGTTTCCTGTGCCATTGATGCATTTAAAGAGGTTATTTTTATTTCACTGAAGGTAGGGTTTATATCTTGTTTATCTCGGTGTCTTCTAGAAAACAACACAATGACTTCAAATGGACCTCAATTCACATTTGTTAAATCAAACCAGGCCTCCATATACATACACACTCACACCCAGATATACACACCCATTGGAGCATTTTGTAGTAAGGACCAAGCTCTTGCTTCTATTATTATCCTCTGTTATAAAGTATGGCACTGCAATAAATAAGAGTGACTATTACCATATAGCTTCACATTATAAATAATGATTATTCAAAGAGCATACGCTACTGAAGAGTGAGAAGAAGAAAAGAGTCAGGAATAATTTATAATTTCAAAGTTAAGGATCTCTGAAATTTTAATGCACAATGTTCTGTCACGAATGCTAAAGGGGATTTGTAGATCAATAACGACTTCTGAGGTCCAGCGTGTACCCAACGGCCAGCTTCTGTGACTCCCTTATCAGAACATTGCTCTATTAAGAAACAAGAGACAGAAAACAGATCCATACGTAATTGTCTTGTTTATGATAGTAATGGTTTGGAACAGTGCACTTCTAAATCTTGGTGAGATCTTAAAAGAAGGCTCTGCTTTCTTTAGAATTTTCATCAAAGAGCTTCAGCTCCATCTACATGACACTAGTAACTATTTAATGCTTATGGTGTACATTTCAAGTAAATGTGAATTCCCAAATCTTTTCTAAAATGAGGCTACACTGTAATCTAATAAGTCTTAAAAAAGGATCATAAAAGATTATCATCAAATGTTACTCACTGCCTTCCCCACCTCTGCCATTGCAAATTTATGGAAAGTCTCTCCGAGAAACATGGCTTTGGCTCTCGGGCATCCCACTGGCTTTCCCAGTCGCCTCTCTGTGTCCTGCTGTTTCTCTCGGTTTCCTGCTGTTTCTCTCCCCTTTAAAGCAGGAACAGTCATGCAGGAGGCAAGGTGTATGCACAAACCTCCACCCCTTCCCTAACAGGATTCTAAACCCTTGAAAAGAATGTGTGTTTCCCTTCCAACCCTTGATATCATTTAAACGTGATCGAGACAAGATTTCAGTTCACCTTATCAGTCTTGACTTCCAAAAACTAAGTCCAGGGTTCATTTGAGTAGATCTGTAATGACGGCTTTGAAGACTATCTCTTCCTTTAATGGACAAAGAGAAACATTTATCCCCAGTCGAGTGTTACCCGACTGAGCAAAGAAAACACAGGGGTCCTAAGCAGCAGATGCACGTGAACCTTTGGAACAGGCCAGAAAATGCAGACCAAACAGGTCCCGGCCGAGTGGTCAGTCCACCTGGAAGGCTCTTTCCTTTCTGACAAAAGGACAGCCAGGAGAGGACGGTGAGGAAGACAGGGAGACTCCATCCTTCAGAACATCAACACTGAGGGCTCTCACTCATTTTTTTACTTTTTGGAGTTTCAAGCGGTCTGAACGCCAGAGGTCACCTTTGGTTTCACGTTGTTAGCTCAAGGGCCTACCACAGTCCATTCAGTTTAAGCTGAATTCCTAATGAGTCTACAGGGGGAAGTTGCCTCATCTGTCCCGGAAGACAGTTTGGCATGTTTTACAAATACTTTTCACAAGCACGGATAGACTGGTACTTAGAGAAACAGAGTCAACCAGAAGTGTGACAGGCAGCTAAAGCAACTCATTATCAAGCACTTTCCCACTAAGCTGTTGGTTTGGTTTTTAATATGGTAAAATTTAAAAATTTCTAGCTATGTTAAATAGCTATGTTAAATTAAAATGGATTTCTAGTATAACCTTTCGGTTGCCCTTTTTTTTTTTTTTTTTTTTTTGAGAAAGAGAGAGAGAGGGAGAGGTCAGATGGAGAAGCAGACTCCCCAGTGAGGAGGGAGCCCAATGCGGGACTCGATCCCGGGACTCCAGGATCATGACCTGAGCCACCCAGGCGCCCTTGGTTGCCCTTTTTATTAAACCCTTTACAGGGATCCACCCTGAAGGTTTGATAATAGCAGAAAAACATTAAGTGCTAAATAATCCTCTTTGGGGCTTTTCAAAAAGGTTGTTTTCAAGAAGTCAGCTCTTGGTTTGTCTTTCCTGTGGGATGTGCTCAGTAAAATCCCTGATAGAAGGAAGTCCTGGTCCTCTAGCCCCTAGGAAGACACGACTCTATGTAAGAAAATTAACTACCATATTTGACTGTCAGAATATTAAAATGGATGTGGAGGCACCTAAAAACTAGAATTAGTTTTTGTTCATCCAATTAATAAATATTTAATGCAAGGCTTTTTGCCTACAGGAAAAATATTTGTTGGGTTTGGCTCTAAATTTAACATATTGATTTAATGGCCCATCGTCTCTGAGTTAGATATTATATGAGTTCCCTCTTCTAACTCTTATTTTCTCACAGCAAAGCTAAATGAATTCTAACATGACGGTATCTGATACTCCTAGAGGCTTGCATTCTAGAACCTGAGAGAGGGAATTAACAGTTTCTTTGGATGAAAGTTCTAGGAAAATATGGTCAAAGGCTCCTTGCCTCTTAGACCTAGAATGTGCCAAAAATCTAAATGAAAGAAAAACTTGGAAGATATGAGTCAACTAGTTAAAGTACATCTGTTTCTGAAGATAGATTCTTTTGTGTTAAAAAACACAAAAACAGGAAAACCACCTTCACCCCCAAAAGAAATAGTGAAAGGAGGTGATATACATTACATGATTGCAAAGGTCAAGTGATCTGTGTGGCTCTTGAGAAGGCACTACGAGGGAGATTGAAGTGATGGTAGCAGGGCCTTGTAGTGTTCATCCTAGGACTGAAATAAATGTCCTTTCAATCCCCCCTTGCTCTGCAGATTCCTATGCAGCCTGCAGACCCTGGCTCTACCACCACTTGCCCAGGCAAGCCATCCCTGATCTCCCCGGCTGGGTCCAACTCAGCCCACCAGCTCCGCAGCACCCCAGACTCCCGAGGTGGCCTCTGCCACAGACCCCATTGTCCACTCATCTGTGTGGCTCTTGGCTGAATGTTGCTCTCCATTCTATTCCCATCACCCAACAGTCTTTGGCATGTAACAGGTGCTCACATTTATTCGTCGAATAAATGAATAATTAAAAACAAAGCTACAGGACCACCTAAGTGCGAAATCTCGGGCTTATTCAGTTGAATGCTTTGTCAGCGAAAAGAAAATAGAGGAAAAAAAATAGAACCCATCAGCTAACATGGAATAAGACCCAAAGCAGTGCCACCTTTGTAGACAAACTGTATCATATTTTGAAATTGTTTACTTGCAGTTGCTATTATTAGTACAGAAGATGGCTTGGAGCCAGCGGAGTCCCTTCCTGAGAAAACTATCTCAAAGACATGGAGGGCCCTGCTAAATATATTTTTAAAAATGGTTGAAAGACCTAGAAAACAAGATACTGAAGCCCCATAAACTGTCAGCTTGCATGGTGCCATTTGGTTATCAAAAGTTGTTTTGGTCCACAACTTCATCAGTAGGATGAAAACGTGGACTAGGGAAGCCTGAAAGGAACACAACTAGTTCAGTAGTTGTTAAATCGCAAGGTTTTTCATTTTGTTTTGTTTTGTTTTGTTTTTAAGACTCTTATTTATTTGTTGGAGAGAGGGAGAGGACAAGCAAGGGAGTGGCAGGCAGAGGCAGAGGGAGAAGCAAGCACCCCGTTGAGCAGGGACCCCAATGCGGGACTCGATCTCAGGACCCTGGGATCATGACCTGAGCCGAAGGCAGACACTGAACTGACCAAGCCACCCAGGCCTCCCAAACTGGGAGGTTTTATGTATAAATCAAAATACTGAAAAATTAAAAACTGTGTAGAAAGGTCACAGGAATTTATCTGAAACCTTAGATTTAGTTGGAAAAAGTGAGGAAGAAACAAGAAAAAAAAATCCTAACTTTTTAAAGTCAAACATTTCAAAGCTGAGAGACTCTGGAGGTTCTGAAGTAAAATGGGATATAGGAATGTGTGGATGATCTTTTGGGTGGCTCAGGTCCAAGGGAAAATCAAGGTTTATGGAACAACAACTGTGGGGATTTGTTTGTTTTTATTTGTTCTGCAATGTTTGATCCTATTTTCAGATGACCCATGTTAATAGACTAAATCTAAAATGTTTCTACAGACATAAATTTAAATTGTTTTGGCAAAACCAAAATAAATATCCACTCAACAAAGAAAGAGAAATTGGTGGAAAGATAGGATGGTTCATTTCTACTCTATGTCCTTAGATACAAAGAGTCCATGTTGGGATTCTTGTGGGAAAGAAGTAGGATTTGGGAAGATGAAGTGGAGAATGCCATGCCATCGTGATTCACCCTTGGTGTCTCCCCTCTGGAAGCAGAGAGAGGGATAAATTATCCTTGGAGATACCGACTTCAGGAGCACAGTTTCTCAAGGACAGATGCAGTGTCTTTAAGAGCTTTGTATCCCTAGCACCTACCACAGTGCCTGGCAGCTTTATTCATTCATTTTTTTTTTTTTTTCCAAGACTTACTTAATTTTGGTGAGGGGTGGGGGCGGGGAGAGGGAGAGAGAGAGAGAGAATCTCAAGCAGACCCCTTGCTAAGAGTGGAGCCCAAAGCAGGGCTTGATCCCAGAACCCCAATATCATGACCTGAGCCAAAATCAAGAGTTCGACCCTTAACCAACTGAGCCACCCTTAAGCCACCTTAATAAGGTGCCCCTTATTCATTCTTTCTACAAGCCCTAGAGTAGCTTTAAACTGCAAGGTGTTGAGCTCACCAGTGTGCATATGCCAGTGAGTAAGCCAGACATAACGCATGCCCTTATGAACCGTACATTATGGTGGAGAGACAATAAATAATGACAACCATCTAATCGCAGTTGTGATAGGTATGATGAAGCGGAAGTTAGGGCCCTGACACATACTGAGATACCTGAGCTACTGGGGGCTCAAGAAGTGATCCCTGCATGGAGGTATAGGCATGAAAAGTTATCTAGGTAAAGCTGGAAGCCAGGACCAGGAGAACATTCCAGGCAAAATGAAAAGTCTGTAATATGATGACTCTTTTTTCCCTCTTTAAGATGTATCATTTTGCCCTCCATCACTCTGTCACAACCATTTTGGTTCTGTGTACTTTGAATAAGGTTAGATCTGATACTTTCTATCTCTGGAGACACAAGGTAGCCCAAGCTGGTCCAGACTGTGAGACAAAGAGGGCAACAAGTTACATGTTCTTAGATGGAAATGCCAAAGGCACCAAGACTCACCAAGAGTCTTTTTCTAATTTTCCAAAAATTTACACAAAGCGACCTTTTTATAGAAGCATGGAGACCTTATCAGCTCCACCTTGTACTTTGCTGCTGAACTTCCTTCTAAAACACATGAACCAACCTCCTCTGGATCTCCAGAATCGTCCCTCACACAGTGCCTTCACTCTCTTGTTAACTGTCTAAAGAAGCCACAAAGTTCTGGGTAGGGAGGCCATGTTTGGTACTGAATTCACAAAATGCTCACCACAAATAGCAAACATTGTTTGGAATCTCAGTAGATCAGTCATGACCAGTGAGGGGCTGTTCAGTAACTTCCTGGGATGGAACACAGGTGGCTTATTATTTTCTAATTTTCTCCTTTTCTTCTTTCCCTTGAATATATTTCCCTTATTTCCTTTACTTTCTTAGCCCTTCCTTCCATCTTTCCTCTTTCCCTCCCTCTTTCAACATTTGTTATCCAGCTACTACATGTCAAGAACTGGGGATAAAAGATAAATAAGAAGCTATAGTCAAATAGGTGGGCCACAGATCTGTTAAACTTTTCTCTTTGCTCCTCAGTTTTTGGCATGAATTCAAACTCAAAAGATCTGTGAGCGACCAGCATTGGGAAAGATGCATGTCAGCTAGCCATTTAACTCTTGCAGGTATAGTTTGCCAAAGGACTTGCCAGAGAAGGACAGAGATATAAAGCC
The DNA here is from genome assembly GCA_028533885.1 of Nasua narica. NCBI lineage: Eukaryota > Metazoa > Chordata > Mammalia > Carnivora > Procyonidae > Nasua > Nasua narica. The sequence goes on along the minus strand of CM052798.1, from coordinate 67,257,489 downwards.
ACACAGGAGATTGCCCTGAGATGAAGTAAAAACAAAAACAGAAGAGGCTTACCTTTCACAATTTGAACTTAGAAACAGAATAGAGTGGGATAGATATTTTGATGAATCCCTTGCTATACAAACCCTTGCAACTTGCTTTTCAAAACCCAAGACCCAAATAAATTTGGATAATGAGAAATATTTGTTCCATATTTTTATCATGTCTTTTTATAAAGATTTATTTATTTATTATTGTGGAGAAAGCATGCACGCGTGTGAGCAGGGGGAGGGGTAGAGGGA
>CM052798.1:67105288-67256710 GCA_028533885.1 Nasua narica | reverse complement strand
AGTCAATTATCTTATGGTCTCACGTGTGGAGTATAAAGAAAATCATGGAGGGCATTATGAGAAGAAAGAGAAGGGTGAATGGGGGGAAATTGGAGGGGGCAATGAACCAGGAGAGACTGTGGACTCTGAGCAACAAACTGAGGGTTTTGGAGGGGAGGGGTGGGGGGTTGGGCGGGCCTGGTGGTGGGTATTGAGAAGGGCACATACTGCATGGAGCACTGGGTGTGGTGCAAGAACAATCATTCTTGTAACACTGAAAAAATAAAATAAACATATTTGGGGGAAAAAAAAAAAGAATAGACCCTCATATTAATGCAGTACGAGGGTTTTAAAGTATTCCTCTAGAATTACAGTGATGGCGGGGCATAGCATGGAAGTCAAAGCACCTGAGAGTGAATTTTGGTTCTGTTGGGTGACAATGAGCAGGTTTTACTTCATTTGTTTCTTCTTCTTTAAGATGGAGAAAAGGATAGAATCTTCCTTCACAGGACTACTGGGAGAAGTGTGTATGAGATAACCGTAGCAAACAGTAATTGCAATACTATAGCACTCAATAAATGACAATTAATACTATCGATAGAGCTAACAATCAAATTTGGTAAGTGTGATAGGGAGTTTACGAGCAAGAATAAGAATTCCTTGGTGTTTGGAGTCTTCAGCTCTAACTTGGGGTATCACACTAAAAAATAATTCTTTATAACAGAAGAAACAAACTTTGAATCACTTTTGTTATATGGAAAAGGAAAAGCATAATAGTGAACATTTAATATGACTGTGTCTCCTAATTGCCAAGCATGAACCATGTTATCTGTGGGGCTTCCATATTCAACTCACGAGGTAGTATTATCTTTGTCTACAGAAGAGGAAGTGTGCAAAGAGAGATTATATAATTTCTCCAAAGTTTCAAATATTGTTAATGGCATAGCAAAACTTCCCACTTGGGTCTGTCAAATTCCAATGCCCAAGATCATTCCACTTTATTAGAGAAATTATTTCAGTCTCTAACAACTTCCTTTACGGGAAATTCAGCCTTGTCATCCTTGGGCAACACCTATTTGAGGAGTTATCCATCTGAGGACTGAATTCAGGGTAATCATTTGCAATTTGCTCACTCTAGTCTAAATTCTGGCATTGAGAGAGAAATCCAGTCTGAGGTAAGATCTTAAAGGTTATAAAGGGCTCAGTTTCCCTCTATAAAGGGAGAACTGGTATGAGACTTATTATTCTATCATAAATAGCTAGAAAAACAGAGTTTTACCAGAGGCACAGAGAGTCTTTAATATTATACTTTCGGTTACACCTATTTTTCATTTGACACTAAAAGCCTTGGTTGGAGAATGCCATACTTAAATTTTACACTATTCCAATCTCTTTTGGGGGGAATCCCCATGTGATTTCCAGGAACTCAGAGCAGCAAAACAGCAAGAACCTTCTGTACTGAAAACTTGAATACTGGGAAATGTATACCAAATTAAAATAGAAGGACAGCGACTACTTACTTCCTTTTCATTGTTCTTTTTCAAATTAATTTGGTCAACACTTAACTATTAACCACCTCTTGCCCCTAGAAAATTATCAGGATTTCCCTTCCCTGATGCTCCAGCAAAGTATTTTGCTTTAGTATGGATATGCCCATGAAAAGGACAGGTTTTTTTACAAAATGGTTAAAATGTTCACTTTTTAAAATTATGACTCTGCATTTTTGGCTTCCTCATCCAGGTCCACAAAGTTTCCAGAGGCAGGAAGTAGAAAATACTTCAGGTGGGGGTGCCTGGGTGGCGCAGCCGGTTAAAAGTCCAACTTTTGGTTTGGGCTCAGGGTCACGATCTCAGGGTCATGAGATTGAGCCCGGTGTCGGGATCCACAGTCAGTGTGGAGTAGACTTAAGACTCTCTCTCCTTCACCCCTTCCCTGTGGCCCCCCCCCCCCGGCTCTCTCTCAAATAAATAAACTTTACAAAAATACTTCAGGTGAACTTCGTATGAATATTCTCATGGGTACCTAAAGTCTCTTTCCCCTTGGGGCTATAGCCTTAATTGTACCAGCTAATTTTTGATGTTAAGATATATCCAAATATAGTGGACCACTCCAAAGTTGTAGCTCTTTTAGGGACACATCTGGCTTATGAGGTGGTTTCACATCAACTGAGTTCTAGGGCGTGCATTCCCTTAGCTTCAGTTTTCTTCACACCATCAAATAGTACCCTGCAGATCCTTCCATTACTGCTTGTTTTCTGCTTTATCTCACTTGCTTTGTCCCAGCTCTCCAAGTTTCCACCTTTTCCAGTTTTCCCCAATATAAGTAATCCTAATCAACCTGATGGATGAGATGTGGGGTTTCTGAGACGGAGATGACACCATGATTTCTGACTTGCAAAAGAGAAAGGATGGGATTGCCATTTGCTAAGAGAGGGAAGCCACAGCAAGAGCGGATTTGGGGAGGGGGCAATAAGGTTGGTTTGAGAACTGTTAGATCTGAGCCACCTATCAGGGGCTCTACTCACAACTGGATACACTAGGATGGAGCTAGAAAGATCTGGGTGGGAGATACAAATGTGGGAGTCATCACCCTACAGGAAGTGGATAAGCCATGGGGCAGGATGAAGTCATTTAGGAAGTGCATAGCAAGAAGAAAGCTACCTACCTAAGGACTTCCTGTAGCAAGGAGCATTTTCCCACCAGATATGGGACTGAGTCACTCTCACTTCCTTAGATTTTTGTGCAAATGTCATATTATCAGACACCTTCTCTGGTCACGCTATTTGTTTTTTTTTTTTAAGATTTATTTATTTGAGAGAGAGAGAGTACAAGTGAGCACAAGTGGGGGGATGGGCAGAGAGACAGAGAGACAGAATCTCAAGCAGACTCTCCACTGAACAGAGCAGCACATGGGGCTCAATTCCTCAACCCTGAGATCATGACCTGAGCTGAAATCAAGAACCAGCCACTTAACCGACTGAGCCACCCAGGTGCCCCTCTGATCGCCCTATTTAAAATATCAATACGAAATAAACAAACAAACAAACAAACAAATAAATAAATAAAATATCAATACGGGGCGCCTGGGTGGCTCAGTGGGTTAAAGCTTCTGCCTTCAGCTCAGGTCATGATCTCAGGGTCCCGGGATCGAGCCCCACATTGGGCTCTCTGCTCAGCAGGGAGCCTGCTTCCCCCTCTCTCTCTGCCTGCCTCTCTGCCTACTTGTGATCTCTCTGTCAAATAAATAAATAAAAATCTTAAAAAAAAAGATTAAAAAAATAAAATATCAATACTAACCTGCTGCGGCCAGTGGCACACCAGCCCAGCATTCCCCTTTTCATTCTAAGTGACTTTTCTCAACAGCATTATCTTTGTCAGATGTCCTACATATGCATTCCCTTGTTCACTTGTGTTAATTTCTCCTGAGTTATAAGCTCAGTTCCATAAGAAACAGTAACTTTGTTTTGTTCACGCCTATCTCCCAGTGGGCAGAACAGTGCTTAGCACACAGAAAGTACTAAATAGTTGCTGATTGAAAGACAAGCATATACTTATTCTGAAATTCCCCCATTGGTTAAAAATGTGTAACAGAAATATTTCTGTGAATACTAGGATTTATAGTTAAGTGCACTTAGTTTTGGGGAGGAGAACCACCAGATGGCTTACAACACTCTGCCTTTTCTCATGCCACCTCCATTCTGCTTAGGGGCAAAGGGGGTGCAAAGAATGCATCCTAGGCCCCCTGAGAGATTTATGAAGAGGTTGAAAAGCAGAATCTTTTTTTGGCCTTGTTCAAGGAGCTGGGAGAAGGAAGCTGGGAGTGGGAAAAGAGGTGTTCTCGGCCTGGTTTATTTTGAACCCGGGGTTCCTTTATAAAAATATTAGTAGGATTATGTTCTTTCCTCTATTCCCATTGCCTGCCCAAGCCACCTTTCAGGGACCTACCACAGAATCAGGTAAAGGCCACAAGAAAGGAAAAACAGGTGTTCACTAAGCAACAGCAGCGGAACAGTGATCGTTGATAGTTTGTGTCAATATAGTAGCTGGTAACTGACCAGTAACGCACAAGTGCAGGAAAATGTGAGAAGTTATGGTGGGTCAGAAGCAGAGCAAATCAGCAATACTGCTGTTCTTGAAAAGAAAAACAACAACGACAGGATACTGAATTTGGGGTATTCAAGAGCCAGCAAGTTAATATCTTTTCCTATGATTACAATGACTCAGGTCCATTACTAGAATTTGAGATTCTTTTAAGAGGAATGTGGAAAAACATCAGACACTTATTTAAGAGCAACAAATTCTACAAATTCTATCCAGATTCAACTGTTTCTGACTCATCTCTATTGCTATGACCCTGGTCCAAGCCATCATTATCTCTCAACTAGATTATTGCCATTAGATCTGATCTTCCTGCTTCTACCACTGATCCACACAGATTAAGTCTTAAGCAGCCAGATGATCCTATTAAAATATTGGGCCAGACATTCTCCTAGACATCTCCTCTGCTCATCTCACTTAGAGAAAAAAAGCCGTAATCTTTACCAAAATTCTACAAGGTCCCATGCAATCTGCACCGCTCCCCTCTCCAATATCAGTATCCTAGCCCTCTCCTTCACTCTCGCTTTGCTCCAGCGGCACTGGTCCTTCTTGCAGGTTCTTGAACATTCCAGGTTCACTCTGCCTCAGGGCATTTGCAGTACCCTCTGCCTGGAATTCTCCCCTTCGCGATATCTGCCTGGCTCAATCCCTTGCTTTCTGAAGGCTGCCACATATCCAGATTCTAAACAGTTTTCACCATCTCTGCCACCACCGCTCTGGTCCAAGCCTTCACCAGCTCTTGCTTGGATAACACAGCAAAGCCAATTTCATACCACAAACCACCCCGAGCCCCAGCACTCTGTGCCTCCTGCCCTGCCTTATTTTTCTTTATAGCATTTAGCACCTTGAATATACCACATATTTTACCTATATATATTTCTCTTCCGTTTCTTTTCACTTGAATGTAAGTCCCATGAGGGCAGGAATTTTTGCCTGCTTTGGACACTCTTTTGTCTGTAACATCTAGGACAGTGTCTGGCCCATATTTGTCATTCAATAGATATTTGCTGAATGAAAAGGTTGTAGAAACAGAACCCACACAGGAATGTCACATACACTGAGATAAGCAAAGGAATACAGACATCTAACAGATGAGTCAAGAGCCTGTAAATATAAGGTATCAAATACAAAATGCGTCAACTTTCAGTATAAATACAGACTTCAAACCCCTAAGTGAGCAGTTTATGGTAGAAAGAACCCATTATTAAATGACTGACTAGAAGGCTCTAGAACAAAACCTGTCAGTTGGTCATGCCTTGGAAATGTGAAATATAGGCAAGAGTCTCTCTCTGGAGGCAGAACGTCAGCTGAGAAAAGACCCCCGCCGCTCCACTCAGAGCCCAAGATAAGTCTTTCCCTTTTAGCCAGCGTCACTTACAAAACAGCAGAAAGTGGCATGTGTTTCCAAAGGGAAAACTCGTGGCCTGATAAGAAATTAGGAACTGTCAATTGGAAAACCTGTTGACAGAATCTGGCCTGAGCCAGTCTTCTGAAGCTTCTTAGAACATCTTGGGGAAAACAAAACCCAGCGTTGGTAGAGCCGTCCAGGGCGGCTCTCAATGTTGGCTGCACACTGGGATGAGCTAGAAAGCTTTAAAAATACTGATGCTTGGGTTCGGTTAAGTCGGTATAGCTGGGGCGGCCCCTGGGCATGAGGTTTCTCAGGTGACTGTAACACGCAGCTGAGCTTGAGACCTAGTTCCCTACAAACATCTGAATTCATCTTCTTGTGAGAAAACATAAACCAAGCATCAGATGAAACCTGAATTTATATTTTATAGCTATAAGGAATAGGTTAATCGCATCTTCAGTTACTATGTACCTCCGGCCCTCTCTTTCCCCAGAACAATGCATCCAGACAAGCCCTCCCTGTGGCCCCCTTCCCATGGGAAATACATGCCGCCTGATGACATCTGCAAGGGTCTTCAACCATAATGGCAGTGTCCTATATTGGAAGCCTGTGGCTGAGTATTTTTATATGCAGTCCAGGATCAACACTTTCCCTACCTGCTCCATTCCTTCCTTCACGCCCCTCCCTGGGTTATTTATACACCATCTACCGCCCCTCTTACACTGGAACTCCTGCAAGGGCAGAGCGTAGCTCATTTTGTTTGGCACTCTGAGCCTCTGCCCTAGTTGTCTGAACAGTCATGGTTGTACATGGACAAGACGCTGCACATGGACGGCAATGATTTACCCTTCCGGAACATTCTCGGAATGTAGATGATGCTTTTAAACGTTAGAACTGCAATCCTTTTTTTTTTTTAAAGATTTTATTTATTTATTTGATAGAGAGAGAGATCACAAGTAGGCAGAGGCAGTCAGAGAGAGAGGGGGAAGCAGGCTCCCCGCTGAGCAGAGAGCCCGATGCGGGGCTCGATCCCAGAACCCTGAGATCATGACCCGAACTGAAGGCAGAGGCCTTAACCCACTGAGCCACCCAGGTGCCCTGATCCATTTTTATTTTACAGGCATTTTGTTTTAGAATGACAGTGAGTATTGACCTTATCTGGCAAAGATCTCTTTACGTATAAAGGTAAACGCACTTCCCACACAACGTGAGCTAAGGTTGACGGTGCACCTAGTTAGGGTCTGGCCCTTCGCATGTAACATAGTATTTCATCCCCAAACATTCCGAGGCTCCAGGTACTGTGAGCCCACTCTTACAGAAGAGACCACGTCTGTGGAAGGTTAAATGTCCTGCCCGGAGGTCCACAACGGTAAGCAGGGAAGCCTGACTACAACGAGGGAATCTGTTTTTAGAGCCAGCGGTTCTCGGTCACTAAACCTAACATTCCACAGGCAATAGAAACAACAGAATTGAAGACCGAATTCCTTCAAGATTCAATTTAGGAAATAGTTAATAAGGAATGGTGTTTTCCTCTACAGAAAAAATTTCTTTGAAAACGGGAGTGATGCTACTTAAAATTTCCTATTAGCTTAGATTACAATGTCAGAGATGCTTTCTTTTAAGTTTATATTATACTCAGGGGATAATATCTACTCTGTGTATGTGTACTATACTAGTGTGTGTTTTCTTTTAAATTTCTGTTTGCTTTTCCATTGGCAGTGGCTCCTAATGCTCTGGCTTTAAATCTCTTAGCTCTTCAGTCTCTTGGTCAAACACTTAATAACTGTAAAGAATTTAAAGTGTAGAATCTACTTCATCCAATAGCTAAATGAGAGTATGAACAGTCCATTTTCATGTTAGAAAAGTGTCCATTTTCAGCGTAGTGAAGATCCACATTATTAATAAACATAGTTTATCACTTGATAATGAAGAATAAGATACAGGTTCAATTTTTATACCTATTGCTTAGTTTTAGAAAGACAATGACGGGGCGCCTGGGTGGCTCAGTAGGTTAAGCATCTGACTCTTGATTTCAGCTCAGGTCATGATCTCAGAGTAAATGAGATCGAGCCCTGTCTCAGGCTCCGTGTTGAGTGTGGAGTCTACTTGAGATTCTCTCTTTCCCTTTGCCTCTGCCCCTCACCCCATTCATGCTCTCGCTAAGTAAGTAAGTAAGTAAATAAATATATAAATAAAATCTTAAAAAAAAAAAAGGCAAGGAAAATTTCTTCAGTCCTGTTCAGAAGTGATTCTAACATAAAAACAGTGATGGTGCTTAGATACAATCTTTTTTAAAGTGAGGACATAGTTGTCTATTTTTAAAATACTGTGTTTCTCTGCCTTCCCCACTTCCATTAAATAAATGTCTTAGTAGGAGCACAAGATGCTGAGAGAGGGGAATGACTATTTTACTTTTTAAATTTTTTTAAAGATTATTTATTTATTTGTGAGAGAGAAAGAGAGCGCCAGCGAGCACAAGCAGGGGGAGGGGCAGAGAAAGAGGGAGAAGCAGGCTCCCCACGGAGCAGGGAACCCGTTGCCAGGATTCCCTGGGGATCATGACCTAAGGATCATCTGGGAATCATCCCAGAACCCTGGGGATCATGACCTGAGCTGAAGGCAGATGCTTAACTCACTAAGCCACCCAGGCACCCAGGAATGACTATTTTAAAACGTTACAGAGGTTACAAATTTTCTAACTCTTTCTCAGATTATATTCTAAAAACAAATGTATTTTACAACAGGCTTCACTCCAGGTTTCCAAGCAAACACACCCAAAAAGATTAATCTATCAGAGCCTTAGACTGTTTTCGGATGCTATACTTATACTACTTATGATGTCATGCAAATAATTTTGATTTGGTTTGTATATGTCAACAGGAAGAGGTCTGGCAGAAACATAAAAATTCTAAGCAAGACTAATTCTGAGACTCAAGCAATTCCATTACCAGAAATGTTAGTTAAGCCAAACAGTAGCGTGGCCAAAGCAAATCAAGGAACACCACTGTTTTCAAGGTTTGTGGTTTCCTCATATAAGGGACCTATTCTGCTCATATTTGGATGTGGCACAAGGGGCTTTTGGAAAGCACAGTGGCGTATTTCGATTACAAAATAATCTCAATAGAGCTGAGTAAACCTAAAGATGCTCGCAGTCCTACACTCATGTTCCTGAGGTTCTCTATAAATATGTTTGCTGCTTAACACTGAGAACACACCTTGCCTCCCCTATGCCATTTTTGGGTATGTATATAAATATTCTAATGTGATATGGTCCTTTGTGTGTGGCTCCAGTTTGGGCCTAAACATTTTTTTTCTCTTCTATGGCAGAATAGATCCCTGAAAATTTCTGCAGAGGCACACTCTCATCAGATTCAGCATCCTTCTTCTAAACCCCAGTTGGCCGCTGCTTACTGAGCCCATGACCATCCTTAGGTGAAAGAAAGGATATGCTCCTACTTAGAACACTGGCATGAATTTCAGAGCATCTTAATATAAAATGTAAAGGTAGTGTGTGCAACTTTCCTTCTCTATGAAGTGATTACAGCTGTTGTGTACATCTAGGGTGATATAAAGTCCTTAGTCCAAAACAAATATATGCCCACAATAAAACTAATAAAAAATACCCATTATTACCTTGCATATATATACATATATATACAATATATATATATATTACATCACTGAACATCGGCATTCCCAGAACATGACTATGACTATGAGGTTTAGTCATAAACAGCCACATTCATCTACAAAAATAAAAAGTCATCCCCACTTGCCATTTTGTTCGACCTAATGCAGTGGTTACAGTGCAAATTTTATAGCTAGAAAGACCTGGGTTTAAAATCTAGCTCTGTGCCAACATCTTTAAATTATGCACAGTTCAAAAAGTGCCTGGCGGTAAATATGACAATTATCAACCTCATTATTTAATTAAGAAAATATGAGCTAGGCTTCTCTCTTGGGAGGACTTTGGGTCCTCAACAATCCTATTTACCATATGTTTCTCTACATTTACTGTTCATGGAGAGGGTCTAAAAAGTACTCCAAGATCGTGTCCTTAAAATGTTTGCTAATTTTTTTCAAGATAGGCCAGTTTCCTCCAATCAACCATCTCAATTCCACATGTTACCCATCCTTGTTGCATTGATATGTTGAAACAAACCCCATGGAAATGCCACCCTGCCCCAATTTTGAACCAGATATCCACAAACCCAGAGGTCTCGGATGTGCAAATCGGCCAGATCCCCCACAGCCTATCAGCTCCCAGAGCTTACTCACTCCACACCTAGCATGTCTGGAGTATGACCCGGCATTTTAGGAAACTCTTGAGTTGAAGGAAATCTTAAAGATCATGATAATCCTAAAGTGATGATAACAGAGCAGTTGACCTTAAGAACAAGCGCTTCCCTCCCACACACCATCAGGTGGGTAGACCTGCTTGTGTGAAGAACACACACCTTCAGAAAGCCTGTTCCTCTGGCTGCTGCCATCTACCAACACAGCTGCCTTTCTGGGGTCTACACGATGGCCAGCAATGTGTGTGCCTATGCTCTTCGTGCCTTCAGCTATAAGATGGCAATACCACGATGGGAGTGAAGATCACTTATTGTCTCCCAACATCCAGTCTCTCCTTTTTACATGACAATAGGGAAGTACATGTTCCAGCCCCGTTGGAGGCAGGGGTGACCATGTGACTTAGTCTTGGCCAGTGAAACAGAAAGAGAAAAAAATATAGTCAACTCTGAGCTGTGCCCTTCAAGGCAAGGAGTTTGCCTTCAAAGTATCCTCCTCCCCGTTTGCGAGTTGGGATGAAGGCTTAGTATTCATCATCTTCAGTCAGACCAGTGAGGGACCCATGATAGCAATGGCGGAACATCAAGACATAGGAGGCTGAACTCTTGACACCAACCCTTGTCATCATAGACCCACAGGATTATGTTCCTACTGATGTGAGAGAGAAAGAATGTCCTTTCTTGTTTCAGTCACTGTTAGGGATGAAGAAAGCAGAGACTCTGAGAGTATTTGCACTCATACCCTAACTCTCTAGTTGCATGGGCCAGCACTCACCCTGGAGAAGGTGAAGGCACGCCAGGTGGGGAGGATGAGAAGCCGCAGGATACACATGGCAGATTTTACGGGCACATTAATTTTACTCAAAGATTTTGCATCCAAAGAAAGTATTATATTGAAACCAACAAGGGTGTAGTTTCATGTGCATTTTAAAGTTAAAATACAAGATAGTAAATGAAATTTGGTGCTTCAACAGAATGCGTCTAGCTCTACTCCAGATTTCTGAAATAAGCTGAAATTCTGAAAGTCTGATTTCTGAAAATCCCTTCTATCCTGTGGGAGGCTCTGATGGAAAGTATGAAGAGCATTAGCTATTGAAAGAATAGTAGGCTGGAAGTTCAAGGTTCTAGATCAAACTCCACCTCTGACTACACTCTATTAGACAAGTCCTACTGCCCTGGTATTTTTACATGAATAAAAGAGTCTCACACCTATGTGTCCAGTCAATCCACACTATTATATACACACATTACTGGGTTGTGTGCGGGATAAAGATGATGTAGACATGACCTTGAAAGGCAATGAGATGCTAGGTGTTGTAATCCTAGAACAATGTTGTCTAAGTGGAAGCCTTCCCCAAAAGGCTGTTTACCATCTTAATAGCCACTGGGAAGCTCTTGGTGAATAAATTCTACACTTCACACAGTACTTCTAAACAGCTTTCTATACTTCATTATTAAATGTGAAAACACTGTTATAGATTACCAGCCATTTGGGGAATGCCTCCCACCTGAAAGACAGATATAAACACATAATCAAAAGTGAATGAATGCACAGAAAAACCAAAAGCATGAGAAACACACAAAGCATATTGCAACAGATTCCATTTAAATTAATAATTAATATTCTCAGGGTGCTAGCAGAAGCTAGCTATTATTGTGTCCATAAAACAAACGTATCAGAAAAAACTTGGAAATTAAAAATAAGATAATAAAAAAGTCAATATAAGGGTTAGATTATAATGCTGAGGATATTCATCTTAAAGTCAAATAAAAAGGCAAAGGGGAAGAACAAATAGATATATACATTCCAGATCTGACAGCTAAAAACCAGAAATCTCATAGAGTAAAAAGATAAAATGAAGAAATTACCAGGGAAATATTGCAAAATTTTCCCAAACTGTAGGATATGAGACTCAATATTAAAAGGCTGACCAATGTGTCCAGCACAATGAATGAATGTAAATACCCGTGCCATCATAAGGTTTCAGAACTCAGGGATAAAGAGGCGAATCCTAAAAGCTTCTGTGGAAGAGGAAGTTAGGGGATACACACAAAGAAACAAAACTTGGACCAGCATGAGACTTTTCAGTGACAATACTGAATACCAGAAATGGTAAAAAAGAAAACCTTTAGAACTCTTAGTGAAAGTAATTGTTAATTTAGAGTTCAATATCCAGCCAAGTTAACTTTCAAGTCTGAGAATAGAATAAATAATAGATTTTCGACACTGAAAGGCTCCGAAAACTTACTTTTATGCATGCTTTCTTTAAAAAGTACCGAGGGACCTAAAGGCAATTAAAAAAATCCTCCTAAATCCCAGTCTTAAATATCCAGCTGCAGACTTGACATTTATAATTGGATGTTTAACAGGCATTTCAAAATTTCAGTTCAAATCAGAATTCTTCATTTCACCCCCAAATCTGCTCTTCCCACAACCTTCCACATATCAGTTCTTCTGGTTCGAAACCTGGAATTTTGACTTTATCCTCTCACATCCAGGTCCATTCTGTCCACAAAGCCTACTGGGGTCAACCTTTACAATATCTCCAGAGTAGGACCATTTCTCATCACATCGGCTGCTATGACCCAAGCTGCCGGTGGATCTTCTGTGGTTTATTGCAACAGCTTCCTGACTTGTCTCCTTGCTTCCATGCTGGCCTCCTACAGCCTAGTCCCTTCTCTGCCTCTGTTTCTCAAAGGGTGCCTTCTCAGGGGATCGTAAGGTCAATACTACACAGTATTTGCCTTTTTATTCTCATTTTCTCCTGAGTATACCGTGGAGTTTTCTAGAAGCTTCATGACATCTGACAGTGAACAGGCTGAACAGACCCTGAGCAGACTATAAAAATGTAAACAATGTCATTATCTCTTTTTTGGAGGAAAATATAGTTATTTTCATTAACATATGTTATCTGTGTTAACATATGGTGGCTTTGCTATTGTCACTTTAAAATAAATACTTAGTTTTAAATTCCTAATATGGTAAAATATCCACAGACACAAGACACACAAAGCTCTTTGGGGGCCTTCAATAATTTTTTAAGAGTGAAAGGCCCTCAGGCCAAAAAAAAAAAATATTGGCTAAGGGCTTCTCTACACCGCAGGCAAAGGGATCCTTCTAAAAGTCAAGTCAGATTTTGACCCTCGTTTGTTCACAATCCTCTACGGCTCCTCAGTTCACTCAGAGTGGAAGGGGACAAAAATAAAATCTTTTAAAAATAGTGGCAGGGCACCTGGCTGGCTCAGTTGGTAGAGCATATGACTTTTGATCTCTGGGTTGTGAGTTTGAGCCCCACGTTGAGTATAGAGATTACCTAAAAATAAAATCCTAAAAAAAAAAAAAGAAAAAAGAAAAAAAGAAATGGACAAGACATTCCACATTCTATATGAGCCTACAACATCCTCTCTTAACTGCTATTCTCCCCCTTACTCGGTGCCCTTCCCTCACTCTGACCCTCTTGCCTTTCCTCCATCGTGCCAAGGATATGCCCTTAGATTCACTATGCCCTCTGCCTGGACTGCTCTTTCTTCGGATAGGGATGGCTCCCTCCCTGAGTTCAGGTCTTTGCCTTCTAAACCATATTTTTCACTGGTTCCCTTTCCAGATATTTGAAATACTTGCAAAAATTTCCTCGTCCCCCTGTAATAGTGTTACCCCTTACCTTTGCCACTCATATATTTGTTTACCTTATCCCCTCCATCACAGAGTAAGTCTTCAGGGACAATGGCTGGTTTTAATCTCCTCAAAGGAGAGCAGACCTGATGACTTGTATCTAGTATGATCTTAAATGAAAAATACTTGATCTCAAGAGGTTATCTGACTAAGCCTTCAGGCAAGACCATATTCGACCCATGGCAAAGAGACCCAACTCTATTTTTAAAGTGTCTTAAAGATCCAGGCTCTATGAAAATTTGTGTAAAGGCTGATGTCTTGATGTCATCCTCATGCACAGCAGGTTAATTTTTAACCTCTTTTCTCCTCCCCCCCCTTTTAAGATTTGTTTTAGAGAGAGAGAGAGAGCATGAGTGGGAGTGGCAGAGGAAATGGGAGAGAGAATCTCAAGTAGACTCCATGCTGAGCACCGAGCCCAACGTGGGGCTCAATCTCACAACCCTGAGATCATAACCGAAGCTGAAACCAAGAGTCAGATGCTTAACTGATTGTGCCACCCAGGTGTCCTAAATTTTTACCTCTTTTGAGAAGGGATGTACAATCACTCTTCATGTTCAGTTGGAGATCCCTTTTATACCCCTGGAAGTAATTATTAAATTTCTCCTTGTTCGCCTCATTTTAGCTGGAACATCCAATTTCTTTCATTTTTTTCCACATAGATTCAGTTTTTCAATGCTTTAATCCTCTTTGTGATGGTCTTCTGACTCCCAAATTTTTCATCTTCCTACTTATTTGTGTAGTCCTAAATTAAACTGTAAGAGGGTGGCGTCAAAGGTTCCTAGAGTCTAATTTTCTTTTACTGCATCCCAGTGTATGCTTTTTTTTCCAGTGTATGCTTTTAAAATATACAATACATTGCCTTGTAAGAGAAAAATTGTTCCTAATCTGTTTGTATGATATAATTTGCAACCTCTTCCCAGAAAGAAATATGCTCTCGATACAATACTCAAGTAACTGATTCTCATGAACTTCAATGACATGAAAACATTCTGGGAAATTAGTTACCACCCACACAGTTGACCAACTGTCAACCAAGTTTAGTGCCCTTTAACAAATATTATTTTCTTTTGATGTCAAATCTAATGCTTTTCTAACCATCCTATTTTCCCACAAAATGTCCCTATCAAGAGCAAATCTTTAAATTAGCTGATGAGAGAGCTTTTCTTTTACAGGAAGTTTGTTATAAAACTTTGATACATACTAACAACGAAGTTGTCAGTTTTTTAAAATGCCTGGATAAGTAATCTTGTTCTAAAAAGGGAGAGATAGTAAATATTTAGGATTTACAGGTCACATATAGTCTATGTTGCACATTCTTTTTTAAAAAAAATTTAAACAACCCTTCACAAATGTAAAAACCATTTTCACCAAGTAGGTCAGATAAAAAACAGGTTGCAGACCTAAACTACATGGGTCACAGTCTGCCAATGCCTAGCGTAATGGTTCTTGAAGGTTGAATGGAGACTCACTCCTCTCAGAAGAAGCAGACAGTGAGTAGCCTCCAGATTAGGGACTTCATGGCATATGTGCTATTGAGATCTTTTGTGTTTCTCTTCCTGAGCCTTAGAGTTTTTGCTGGGATGTGGCAATCTGAGCACTTGTATGTCCAAGTTTAAAGGCCATCTGAATGGATTCTCATTCTACTCGGCTTAGATGACTTGCCATCCAATGTTGAGAGCTTGGAGAGCAGTTTGGGCCCTAAGAAGCGGTTGAACTTGGGGTTGAAGTTAAAATAGAACTCCATCCCAGGGGTGCCTGGGTGGCTCAGTAGTTAAGCATCTGCCTTCAGCTGAGGTCATGATCCCAGGGTTCTGGGATCGAGCCCCGCATAGGGCTCCCAGCTCAGCGGGAAATCTGCTTCTCGCTCTCCCACTCCTTCTGCTTGTGTTCTCTGTCTCGCTGTGTCCCTCTCTGTCAAATAAATAAAGAAAATCTTAAAAAAAAAAAAAAAGAACTCCTTCCCAGAATAAGGTCAGAGAGATATATTGATATCTGAAAGACATAAAGGACTCCCAAGGAGTCAAGTGTAGAACCCAAAGTTTCTGTCCCATGTTTTGAGGATTTCCATGGCCAGTGTTTTGTATTTGACATATTCCATGACTAAATGTCTCTTATTTTTTAAGAAACAATTTTTTAAACAATGACTACATATTCCATGACTAAATGTCTCTTATTATTTAAGAAACAATTAAAGCCCTTAAAAAGAAAATTTAGGATGAGCAAAAGTATGCATTGTTAAGAAAAAAAGTACCCAAAATTTGGAAACGAGACAAAAGGAAGGCAGTACACCCTTTCAATGTAATACTAAAGACCTCTTTGACAGGCTCACCCAAAGATTTAGGGAAATACACCTTTCTTGGACTTGCTAAGTACTGCTGACTAAATTCCAGACTTGTAGATTTTTGTCCAGTATAAAAGAATACCCCAAATATTGTTTGTTTTTTATAGCCCTGAAGGACATTACCTTTTTTGTATCTAACCTAGCAATGTTATTCTAACATTCTTTTTTCAGATAGTTCCTTGAATGCTCTTTGAACTAGCTGGCTTCTTTATTAAGAGCCTGAATAAATCCTTGACATGTTCATTCTATATTAAGAGTCATGTTCAACTTTTTGAAAATTATCTTTTGACAACATTTCACAGAAGTCGTAAGTTTTCTGCGTTTTGCTTGTGGTCAGATTGTATATATTTGTATCTATATTTGCACTTGTCTAGTTAAAATTGTAGGTAGGAATTTTTTCAGAGGTTTTCTGTTCATTTTTCTGTGTTTGTAAGTGGTTATTTATAGTATTCTGTTTTTATGGTGAGTGAGTCCCTTGGGCCCCTGCTAGACCTTTAGCTTCCCACTTGCTGAGAACACCCCTAAGAATGAAGGTTAAGTGGTTGCAGGAGTTTGTCTCTTGTGTGTTAGGAGAATACTTCCTTAAAAAAATAGATTCACTTTGAAAGGAAGGGAAAAGGGAAATCTGTCTAGGTGATTTTACAAAGGTGCAAAGAAAAAGGGTTAAGGGAAATTTCTGCCATGTCTTGGTCTGCTAGTGAATTTAAAAAATAGTATGAAATAGACTGAAAGAGATCCAATTTATCAAGACAGCCTCTCTATCACCATCCCAGGCAAAAGAGCAGTACCTGAAAAAATGAAAAAAAAATGTTAACCAATAAGAGATATTTTACTTTTATAGGTGGCTTTACCTCTTTCCAGAGGGGAACTAACAAGACTGTAGACTTTCAAATGAATTGAGTTCACATTTTCTAGGCAGAAGCTAATAAACACTTCTAGAGTAAGGGGTATGAAAAATACCCCTCCTACACCCTACAATAAAAACAGGAAAAATGCACAGAAGTTTGGCATTAACTGGTGGTGTTCAGTTCACTGAGGATCAGGAACCCAAAAATATACAAATAGCTATAGAGTTAGCCCTTGGTAGTGCTTTCTATATTTTTTTTCCTAAGATTTTATTTAATTTAGAGAGAGATGGAGAACACGAGCAGGGGGAGGGAGAGAGGGGATCCCAGGCAGGCTCTCTTCTGAGCACAGAGCCCAATGTGGGGCTTGATCCCAGGACCACGAGACTGACCTGACCCGAAATCAAGAGTTGGATGCTCAACCAACTGAGCCACACAGGTGCCCCCTTTTCTATATTTCTTAACCAGAATTTTTAATCTAAAATTTAAAGAGATTTAGTAGTGCTTTAATAGTACTTTGCAAACTGTGGTTGAAGTATATTAAAATTCAAAGTTCAATGGCTATTCCTAAAGATGAATACTTGGACAAGTTAAACTGTTTCGTTAATGTTCATTAAAAAGACAGTTAAATGTCTCAGTCCTGGTGTTATTCTAGTTTGGGTCATGATGCAAAAATCATACCTCATTTACATCAAACTCACATCAAAATTTGAAACACAAAGTTATACATGATCTAGCAATTCCATTTCTAAATAACTCTATCCAACAGAGAAACGAAAACCTATGTCCACACAAAAACGTGTATTTGAATATTCATAGGATTATTCCTTATAACAACCTAAATGTCCATCAACTGATAAATGGATAAAGAAAATACGGTTTATCTATACAATAAAATATTATTTGGCAATAAAAAGGCATGGAGTACTGATACACACTACAACACAGATAAACCTCAAATGCATGCCAAGGGAAAGAAGCCAGTCACAAAAGACCACATACTGTAGCATATCATTTACACGAAATGTCCGGAATAGGCACATTTATAGATACAGAAAACAGACTGGTGGCTGCCCAGAGCTTGGGAGGAAGAAGAGTCGGAGGGCACGGTGGGGAGTGACAGCTAATGGGTACAGGTTTCTTTTCGGGATGACAAAAATGTAAAATTAGGTTATGGTGAGGAATTCTGTAATTTTACTAACAGCCACTGAATTGTATCCTTTAAACAAATAAGTGTTATAGTATGGAAATTATATCTCAATAAAGCCGTTAAACTGTATTTTAGCTTATGCATGACTGGTCTGTTCTCTGATAAGATGCATGTTTAATTGGAAGTTACTAAATTTCTTATATTTATATCATAGGTCACATCATTATTTACACTAAAAACTTTAAGTGTAGATATGTTCAACGAAATTGAATTATAGCTAGTATTTGTTTCTTTAATGGTGGTTATAAATTTTAGGCAATGCTGCAGTCAAGTGAAACCATGGAATGTTTTATTTTATTTTTAATATGAATAGGGATCATGCTATTCTTAAAGATTTTATCTATTTAGATAGAGTGCATACACACATGGAGAGAGGGGCAAAGGGAGAGGGAGAGAGAATCTCAAGCAGACTCTGGGCTGACCATGGAGCCCCACTTGGGGATCGATCTCACACCCCGAGATCATGACCTGAGCTGAAATCAAGAGTCGGATGCTTAACTGACTGAGCCACTGAGATACCTCCATACTATTTTTAAATGGCAATGTAAATTGTAATTCCAGATCATTAATTTTAAGGCTTGGGGCTAATATTAAAATTAGATAATGAATGAATAATCTTTGACAAAATACTATCATGTGACAGTTTAAATTTACATATCATATATACAAACATAATTTGTTATTCAAACATTCAAAGATGATAATCATTATTTTATAACATGCTCTATAAAATTAATTTTATCTTAAAAAGTAAAGCCTAACATTTTAAATACTGTCATCCACCATTGCTTAGCTTATGTGATTTATCTGATAAATAACACATACTGAGGTAAAATTACTTTTTAAAGTAGCTTAATAGAATAAATAACTGGCAACTGAGAAAGAAGAGATATTTTTGAGATGGCCTTTTAGCAATATGAGGCTGTAAAATTATTTACTTTTATATCCTACTCAGGTAGCAAAAGTTATTTTTGTCTTTACTCGACCTAATATGCTCTTTCAAAAGAGGCAATTAGCTTTTTTTTAAATATAAATTTTATTTATTTGAGAGAGAGAGCAAGAGAAAGAGCAAGAGAGCATAAGCAGGGGGAGCGGCAGAGGGAGAGGGAGAAGCAGGGAGCCTCCTCAGCAGGGAGGTTCCATGTGGGGTTCTATCCCAGGATGACCTGAGCCAAAGGCAGATGCCTAACTGACTGAGCCACTCAGGTGCCCCAGCTTTTTTTCTTTTATACTGTTTTTTGGAATTGAAATTGTAAATATCTGAAAGTCAACAAGCAAAATAATAAGAGATTCCTGGCCTCTAGAGAAATTAAAATTCTGACTTTTTTTATAGACTTTCTGATTTAGTTGTTAATAGTTAATACAACAACCAACAATATGGCCTTCTCTTATCACTGGGCATCTATAATCTTCTCTGACATTTTATAATGTTGTTTTAAGATTATGTTCCAAATTTGGAGCAATAAAGACAGGAGATTTTTTTTATACTCAGAATACATCTGATACATACTAGACAGTCTCTAAGTAGGATCAAAAGTTTGCTCCCTCTCCTACGATCCAGAATACAGCATTCATAAGTAAAAGAGATGCTGGAAATCATTAGTTTTAATTGATTTGCTCCCTAATTCCTCAATTAGATCAATAGTAGGCTGCTCTGTTTATTGCAGTCACATTATGGACAACGCTGTCATGTGGGGGGAAAAAGCTAAGAGACAAAATGTTATTAATGTGATTACATTTTTAGGATACACTCTTCGGGACAAGTGAAATCTTCTACACATTAACATACAAGGGTTGACTGAAATAATGACTGTCAACATATTTACTTCTAAGCAGGTAAATTTTAAATACCTGCAGATCAATTAGAGATTAGTGATGCACTTATTGTCAATTGTCGCTTTGTTGATTCCTTAGGATACAGAATCCTATTTTTTTTTTTTTGACAGGGAGAGAGACAGCGAGAGAGGGAACACAAGCAGGGGGAACCGTACAGGGAGAAGCAGGCTTCCCGCCAAGCAGGGAGCCCGATGCGGGGCTTGATCCCAGGACCCTGAGATCATGACCCGAGCCGAAGGCAGAGGCTCAACCCACTGAGCCACCCAGGCACCCCTGGAATCCTAATTTCTAATCACAAAGTTTATAAGGAGAGATGCTTTTACTTCACCCTTTCTCATCTTTGTGTCTTAATTTTTTAATTAATCCTTATTGCACAGGCCAGCCTCCTGTACAATGTGGGATGGGGATTAGACTGGTCCTTGGAAACTAGCTACCGAGTGACCCAGTTAACTGTCAACTGTTACTCAAGAGTCTAATAACCTTCAACCCACATTTTTAATCTAATCTCATAATGATGTCTAATCATCCATTACTTCTATAAGATGTCTCCAGTAAGAAGGAATTTTCAAACTGACTTACCAGAAACCTTTTCTCTTATATGTCAGACTGAAATAAAACTTTAATGCATGCTCATAAATAAATGACTTGTCTAGAAAGTTTTTCTAACAGTCTATTCAATCTACTAGTTATCTAGCACCATTTCCTCAGGAATAAATTTGCTTTTGCCCTCGTGGCATATGGTTAGTCTTTCTCCATCTTGCATTTCATTCATCTATTCATTCAACAAATATTTATTGATCCTTTGCTACACATCAGGCACTATTCTAAATACTAGTGATACAGAAATGAACATACCCAAACAAAACTCTAGTATACTTATATGGTTGGCTTGTTTATTTTTCTTCAAGATATAACCCTTTACTCTCCTTAAGTAAATTTTATTGCTTCATTTTGACTACTTCCTTTCATTTTATTTTTACAAAGCTTTTTCAATCCATGCTTCAACACCAAGCCACTCTATCCACCATAGAGCCATTTAACGAAATAATCAGATACACATTTCCTATTATTCCACGTAAATTTGTAGGCAAAATACCTAAACCCTCAACTCAGATCCAAACTCCAGACACATGTGCAGCTGCTAACTCATCAGCTTTAACCACATTCTGGGAACCACACAGCTTTTCATTAACTAGAAAGTTGTGTGTGTGCTGGACATTATTTCTCAACTTTGCTGATAAGAGCATCATCCTAGAGCTACTGTCAAGGGAGATAATACAAATTAGCCTGCCAGTGTTTTTCTTTTTCTTTTTTTTTTTAAAGATTTTATTTATTTATTTATAGATTTTATTTATTTATTTTTTTATTAGGAAAGAGAGAGTGAGAGAGAGCAGGTCAGAGTGAGAAGCGGACTCCCCATGGAGCTGGGAGTCCGATGCGGGACTCGATCCCGGGACTGCGGGATCATGACCTGAGCCGAAGGCAATCGCTCAACCAACTGCGCCACCCAGCGAGGGGCCCGCCAGTGTTTTTCTAATGAAGCTATTCTCAGAGTTATTTAGAAAAATCAAGGTGTTATTAGCTTAAGAATCTTCTATAATACTTTTCCAAAAGTTGGATTTATTGGTTATATTTCCCATTTAAAAAAAAAAAAAAAGACAGTTGAACTTTTTTTTTTTTAATTTTATTTATTTATTTGAGAGAAAGAGCATGAGCAGGGGTGGTGGGGCAGAGGGAGAGGGAGAAGCAGGCTCCCTTCAAAGCAAGGAGCCTGATGCGGGGCTCAATCCCAGGACCCTGAGATCATGAGCTGAGCTGAAGGCAGATAGATGCTTAACTAACTGAGCCATCCAGGAACCCCCTGAATCTGTTAATTTTCATAAACCTCAACAGTATTTGAGAAAGAGTACTTAATAATTTTTATTGATTTGACAAGTTCTTCAAATACATAGAATGAAATCACAGGACTCCTGTGTTTTCATTCATTTAGCTTATTTAGCGACTTTTGCCTCGGATTTATTTTGGTGTCTGGACTTCATATTTTATGTAATGCTTGCCCCTAATTTCCAATCACATATAGAAATATTTCCCTGTACATATTTCATGACCCTATTAAGAAGGATAACTTCTGGTGCGCCTGGGTGGCACAGTGGGTTAAGCCCTCTGCCTTTGGCTCAGGTCATGGTCTCAGGGTCCTGGGATCGAGCCCCGCATCAGGCTCTCTGCTCGGCCGGGAGCCTGCTTCCCCTCTCTCTCTGCCTGCTTCTCTGCCTGCTTGTGATCTCTCTTTCTCTGTCAAATAAATAAATAAAATCTTAAAGAAAAAAAAAAGATAACTTTTAGTTACACTATCAAATTTCATAATCAGAATTGAAAACAATAGAAAGGCAGAAGGACACAGTCTAAACTGGTAGCTTAGAAATGTTACTGTAACATCAGTAAATATCTACCCCACAACAATGTCTTGAGCAGCTATGTCCTAGGCACCGTGTAGGTACTATGGATACAGAAGTGTACGAGACAAATACAATCTCTGCCCTCAGGGAAGTTTCAGTGCAGCTCCAAAAATGAAAGAGAAAAGATATTGAAAAACAATTACTGGAGGTTTGACGTTGAAAGAAGGAAAAAGAACAATATAGTTAAAACAAAAGCTGGAGGAGAGGAGGATGAGCTATTTGGGGGAAAGGGAGCATGTGAGGGCTGATGGGCTCCAAAGGCTGAAAGAAGTCAATATACAAAGAAGCCAAGCTCTTCTAATGCTTGCAGCTCCTGAGACTGGACACCAGAAGCCCGGCCTTATGCTCCCAGGGGAACTGCAGTAAGGAACAGAACACGAAAAAGCTAAGAATGACTTCAGAGCCACACTCCCTCGCAAATATCTACTTGTTACAAACTGAAATCTCTTTGAGAGGGAAGTAGTATTTCATAAGTATAAATAAATGGCTTAAAATACAAATGCTCTATTAGAGGCAAACTAATTTATGCTCATGTATAATTGACTGGTCACAAGAATGAATAGTTAATAGCAGAGCCTTCCCAGTAGAACATAATAAAGGGTATTGAGCATTTAAAGTTTAGGGAGGGCTTCCTGTCCAGGAAGGAAAAGAATGCAGGTAGAGGGGGTTTTGGAAGATAACTTTATAAATTTAATAATTTTGCCAAGGGAGAACTGGGACTAGAAGCCTTATATTTTTTTTACAAGTATTATTTCAGCTTAAGAGCCAATAAAGTATGCTTTTCTTCACAAAGGCAAAAAAAGAAAAGAATGCTCTAATTCCAGAGAATTTGTCAATTAAGCTATCATACACATTCATACAAATAACTATATTGACTTTTCTTTATGTCTTTAGTTCTATATGGCTCTTTTATGATTTTCGGACATAATATAGAACCATGCCACACTGTGTGTTCTCAGCTGGGGGGGCAATCTTGTCACTGTCAAAAATCAGTTCTGAAAGGCAGGATAAAAAAAAAATCTTAAATAATGGTTTGTAGTCTGCCAAAGGCCACAGTTCATGAACAGATATACAATGTATCTGCAGTATTACAATTTATCTAAAAAAAAAATAGTGGAAGGAGAGTAATGAAAAAAAAAAAAAAAAACAAAGGTTGGGAAACGCTTTTCTACGAGCTCCATTATGTTCTCCCTAGTATTTCAAGCCTTCAGGCAGTTTTTTGGCTTAGCCAAAATAGCTCCTCTTTGCTCTACCTTTCAACCCTTCTCCAATAGAATAGCTCCAGTTCTTCCCAGTTCTTAGAAGAGTTCTTCAAACAATATATATTTCTGGAGTCCTTTGATTCAAAATACTTCAGACATCGGAAACATCTTCGGTTACTTCCCTAAGCTTTAAGGCATCTTTCTTAAAACTGATTTCTGAATTTTGCCAATTCCCCCTTTTCTAAATCCTATTCATTTTTTGAATCCATAGTACCATTTCTGTACCAGCTGCCATTCACAATTTGATATACCACCATATTTTATTTTACTCTATTTGTTTTATTTTTTTTCAAGATTTTTTATTTTTATTCATTTGAGAGGGAGAGAGTATGAGTAGGAGCATGAGAGTATAAGGAGAGGGAGAAGCAGACTCCCCACTGAGCAGAGAGCCTGATGTGGGACCTTGGGATCATGACCTGTGTGAAAGGCAGATGCCTAACCGACTGAGCCACCCAGGAGCCCCTACAGAACCATATTTTAGACAAATAGCCATCCAACATCAGAAAATGATCCTAAATTCACTCCCAGAACTTGTGTGTTATGCTTCTAAGCAGATAGCTCAGATTCTCTACTGAAGAGTTCATTCTCTATTCCTAATAATTAGCAGACTTTTAATATGTTCCTGCCAAACTATCTACTGTACCTCTATCTACAAACCTCTGAGATTATCCTACTGTCTTTCCGTGCCAGCCCAGGGAGCAAATGAGAGTATATTAAGGTACTGGATGTTTGAGGCCACCCTAGTTCCTCTCTCCTCTCTTGCCAACCTTGCCTCACAGTCCCTTTCCTATTTCTACACTCCAGGAATCCCATATATCTAGCAGGCCTCAGTCACATACTTTTATAGTTGGGCTTCATTTCTGTTACTTCTTCCATTTTTCCACCTCTCATATTTGTGGGAAACTGTCTGTGTCTTCTCCCTGTGCTGATTCTCTCATGGTTGCACTTCTGGCTGCAGTCTCCACACCGTGCCATGGTTAGTTCTATTTCCAACCAAAGGGGTTTGAAATCCTCATTTATTACCTCAACCTTCTCTCAAGGCAAGGATTCCTTTCCCTCAGGTAAATCCTATTCCTAATTTAAGAAATCCATCTGGACCATTGGAAATATCAGACTACTCAAATACGGTTGATGGGCTCAATACTTGCAAACTTAGTGAGTTTTTTATCCTACCACAGGAGCCATTTATTAATGAAACATAGCTATCTTACCTGGTCCCGAATGGCCAAGGCTTTAAGATGTATGGCCTTCCAAGGACGTCTGAGTGGCTCAGTCAGTTAAGCTACAGACTCTTGATTTCAGCTCAGGTCATGATCTCAGGGTCGGGTCGTGACATTGAGTGTGGGGTCAGGCTCTGCGCTGGGCACGGAGCCTGCTTGGGATTCTCTCTTCCTTTCTCTCTGTGCCCCACCCTCCCTCTCTTAAAAAAAAAAAAGAAAGAAAAAAGAAAACAAGGCCTTCCGGTAAATGCAATACCAGTTAAACTGGTAGAGAAGGCCGCAACAAACAAGTCTCAAAATAAAGAGGAAAGTGTCCCTAATAATCTTGTAACAGAGACAAATAATTTAGGCATCTTTCCTAATTACTGTAAGGCTCTCCCTCGGAATATCTGACTCATCTTTCATTCAGAAATTAGAAACCATTTGTATTTTATACTAAGCAAGAGATATAAACAGAAAAATTCCCTTGTCCTCAAAGAGTATAGAGCTTTTCATAGGATAACTATCTGGGAAAATAACTAAAATAGTAAAATAAATGAATGAATAAATAAATAGGAGTACATGGTGTCTGAATTATAAGTGAACTGAAAAAGGATTTAAAATGGAAGGTATGTGGGCTCAGGAAGGACGTAGCATTTAGGCTGGGCCTTGAAGGAGATGCAGAGTTTTAGCTAGTGGAGATCTGGTCAAGGGTGAGGTATGTGGTGGGAAGATAGTGGGATTGTCATGGTGCCCTGAGTGATAAGCAAGGCTGAGAAATCAGAGGATGCAGAAAACAGGAAAGTGTGTTTGCCAAAAATTACAAATTCCAACTCACTGAAGTATGGCTCGTGAAGTTCTAAAAAAAATATGCAGAGTGGAGCAAATGAAAAACTATGTAAGGTGAGTAAACATTTGTAAGTCAGGACTACACATAAAGGATGTGATTCAAAAGTGAAAGATGCTAGAGGCCAGATTAGACCTTTGTCTAGCCATATGAAGACTGAATCACTGATAGCAATGACTAATCACTATATGCATGGAAAATATAGATGGGGCAAATCCAGCAGCAATTTCCATCAGTGCTGGAATACAGGGGTATCCCTACCATTTACTGAACACCTAGTAGGTGACAGGAGCTGTCCTTTATACGGATTGTTATGTTTAGTCTGGATAATACTCCAACTAAGTAGGTTTTATTAACTCCGTTATATACCAGGAAATGGGCTCAGGAAACTTCCACGGCGTGAATTAGTTTACACTCCTACTGGACAGTAAAGCCAAAATCTGATACCAGCTTTTCCCATCTTGAGACCATGTTCCATCGTCATGCCAATATAGCCTGATTTATATTTTCAGAGAAACGAAACCCATTCAAGGATACCTTCAGAGTCAAGTCACCCTCATTGGTTGCAAATATGCTTTCATCAGTGATCTGGGGCTGCAGATATAGCCAGCACTCCAGACACTGAGTATAAAATCTTGCGAGTATATTGCAGCCTATGAGACCATCACTATCTTGTGGAGGAGAACGGCTGATGAAAAAAAAAGTAAAATGGCCATTAGGTTAAGTTCTTAATTTGTCATTTAATGGAGAGCAGTGGCAAGAACACAGGTTTAGGAAATAGATGGCCCGGATTGCAGATGTGAATTCAGTTACATGGAAAAAACCCTTGACAGGTGATTCTACTTCTTCAATCTCAGCTTCTTCACAGAGTCATTACAGCAACTTAACAATACATTTTTGCAGAAAAAAATATAGGCAGCTTTGGATAACAGAAAAATACATCATTAAGGCTAAAGAGGCTTGGCCTCATTCAGGCATTAAGTTAGCTGTCTTGTCTTGGGCAAGTCACAAACTCTGACCTTCTTTCTTCTGTAAAAAGCAGATCACACCATCTACTTTAAGAATTGGTTTTAGGAATCTGAGTATAATGTACGTTAGCTACCTACAGTGCTCGACTATATTATAGTGATGTACCCACCTCATTAAATCATTACCACAATGCCTGGCAAAATATGTGTAACTTTCCACCCCATCTGTTTTTACATTTGGGCTCTATTATAATGTTATTGGTGACTATAACTTAATAATACTACAGACCATTGGAAAATCCTAATAGCAATTTGGTAAAAATTAGATACCTTAGGCGTTTTAAAAATTGCTAACCCTGTATTGTTTTTAAAAGTTAAAATTTACCCCAGGGTACACAGACTTGTACCCTGGGGTAAATAATACATTATATGTTAATAAAAAAATTAAAAAAAAAAAAAAGAAAATATCTGTTAAGACATTAAAATAAAAAAAAAAAAGTTAAAATTTATACAAGTGGAAAATGATTCATTCTTTTATACTCCCTCATACCTTTTTTTCACTAAAAGCATTTTCTTTTAAAAACATTCCATTAAACAAAGTGCTTAAAAAAAGGTGCTTAGTCAATCTGAGAAATAAAAGATTAGTACCATTAACAAAGACTTTGATAATTTTATGACTAAGGATGTTGTTAAACATGCTTGCTGTCTGTAACAGCATGGCTGAAGTGCTAGCACCCATCTGTGGTCAACCCATTATGTGAACCATGAAAAATATCCGTCCTTGCAAAGCTGGTCTCCAACTGCCCAACTGCCCCCCAAAAGCAGACAAACTGATCTTAAGACAGTATTTAAATTAATCACTCCAAAGTAAATCAGGGTTACACCCCTGGTCTTCCCTAATTAAGCAAGTCAGAAGATATGTAAATATCATAGATTAGAGTTGTATACACCTAATGGGTTATCTATACCCACATGCACAACGCATGATTTATGAATCTGAGCAAATTTGGGGAAGTTAAATCTGCATTTTGGGTTTACCCAAATCGTTAAAAAAAGATGTATACACTTATAAAGCTGCTTGGTTCCAGCGATTAAGCAGTGTTGGGCCAAGCAAGACGGTTACCATCACTTTGCCTCCTTTCCCATCTGGATGGCATCTTACTGACTTGTCCATGAAGAAGCCTCACGGATGCCTTAGGAAAGCACTTCACACCTGTCCATAAATGTGCCCGTTGGTCCTACCTCCATTTCTTACGTTTTAAGTACGTGAATAAAATAGAACTGCCATTTCTTTTATCCATTCCTCCCCCATAAAGCTGCGATAAATAGGCCACTCAATCCTCCCTTTGCCCAACGCCAGCACTCCCACAAATTTGACTGGTTCTTATTTTTTACTTTAAGGAGGATGGGGACCTGCAAGGGTTTGCTGAGTTTCAGATGTTTAAAAAGAATTTGAAATCAAGTGAAGTTTGGTCTTCACACTCTGAACTATGCGTCCTGGGATGTGGGCTAGGTGTCTGTGGTTATTCAGAGCTAGGTACCGTGGGAGCTTTTGAAGGAACCCTCATCTGATGTACACCGGCAAGCGTGGGGTGGGGGAGGGAAGAACTGGCTGGGGAGAAAAGAATGGCATTAGCGTCTACAGAGCACATCCTAAGATTCCGGAGTTGCTAACTCCATCCCTAACCACCTTGCTGCTGGGAACCAGCTGGAAAAGGAAAGACCGGCGACCCTGGCTTTGGGTTGAAGGCGGCGGTCCCGCTCTCAACCGCCGGCCTAGACACCTGGCTTCTGGGGCCCGCCCGCCCCGGCTAAACCCTCTCTCTCCTCCGGTCCTGCAAAGGGGCAGGCACCGCGCTCCGGTTCCCGTCGGAGACCACCCAATTCCTCTCTCTCCGAAAGTGCTAACTTCAGGGGCTCGGGGGTACAAAGGGAGAGCAGACCAGAAGGGACAGGCCGTGGGGTCTCACGGGGTTTTCAGGTAGGGAAGAAGGACGACCGCCCCGGCGGTGGCCGCCTTTTCTCCTCGTCCTCCACCCCACCCCCGATTCCCCCCACCCCCCACCAAGTCCGCAGAACCTGCGGCTGCCGCGCGGTGCTAGGCGCCAGGCTGGGGTCCCCGGCCCCGACGCTGGGGCTGGCTTGGGATGGGTGGGGTAGGGGCTGGCGGGTCCCAGAGCCCCAGCAGCGGGGGGCTGCAAGGACCAAACACCGGGCAGGCGACCACCTTCCGCCCGCCCGAGCGCCGGAGCTGGCGGAGACGCGAGCGAGGCGGGGCGAGCAGTGTGGCTCCCGCGCACCTAGCGGACCCAGCCCGGCGGTCCTCGGCGGGCCGCCCCTCTCCTTCCCTCCGCGGTCCTCGCCCTTACCTCCGGGCGCGAGGGTGCCGGCGGGGAGGGTGCTGGGGAGCGGCGAGCTGTCTCCTGGTCCGGCTCAGCGGCGGCCAGCGACAGCGGGGTCGTCGGCGGGGCCGCCGCTCATGGCGTGTGGCGCCCGGAGCACTGCGGCCGCGGCCACGGAGGCGCCTTCCTCCTCGTCCTCTTCGCGGGCTCCGAGCCGGGACGCAGCTACCGCCCCAGCCCCGCAGCCCTCCTCCCCTCCGCCTCCCCGGCCGCGGACGGAGCCGCCTCCAGCGCCGCCCCGCGTGCAGCCGGGCCAGCGGCAGCCAGCGCCGCCCAGCGCCCAGCCCCGGGGTCGCCGCCGCCGCCGCCGCCGCCGCCCGCCCGCCCCACGGTCCCAGCCCCGCTGTGACGCAGGCCGCCGTGCCCGGGAACTTCCTCCTCTGCGGAGACCACCCCGCGCCGGGACTGGCCGGCGAGGCTGCCGCTGGCCGCCGGAGGCTTTCCCCTGGACGTGGAAAACGAGCCCTCCCGCGCTTGCCGGCGGGGCACCTCGGGCCTCTGAGGCGGCCACCTGGCGGCCTCTGCCTGGGGGACGGGCTGCGTCTAATACCTCCCCCATCCCTAACGGGGCGCGGAAAACCGAGTCTTCTCTGCGCTCTGCGGCCGCTCCACTGCCGCAGCTCCTCCCCTGGGTATTAGAGGGGAGCAGCTACCACTAAAAATAGCCCTTCTGGCAACTCCCCTGCAGGACTGGGGTCGGGATGGAGATCATCCCTCCTCCTCCTCTCCCGCCCCTCAGGAGAACAGAAGGACCCCATAAGAACACAAGAATGTGGCAGGGCGGGGGGTGTGAAAGCATCGAGGGGGACGGAGGAGAATGGTTAAAACCAACCTCCCTGGACACCCGAGTCTCCTCTCCAGCACGAACCCCCACGTTCCCGGACACAGAGAACTGGGCTCCCTCGTCTCTCAGCAACAGGTTCAGAGACGCTGAAATTGAGCGCTCCGCCTACAATTGTGAACTGAGCCTAAAGGAGTTGACCGTCCTTATCAAATCCACCTGTTGTTAAGAGTATGGGGGAGGGGTTCTCCCTATTGATTGATCTGAAGCGTGATTTTCTTCGCCACGTTTTCCTACCCAATTTCAGGATGAAAAAGCCAACTCTCTTCTTGAAAGCTGACAGCTATTCGTATGGAAAATCTTCTGCCCGGTGAAAAATGTACAGACCACATTACTAGGTTATATAAAGTCTCCAGGGATGCCTTCTCAATGTTAGTTACTCGGAGAGTACTGGAAATGAACCTACTGCTCTCTCCTGGCAGTCAGGGAAAGGCTGATATTCCTAATCGTCTTTCACTAGTTGATTTGTGCTTACAAGCAAGCCTTAAGAAAGCAGGCACCTCCTTTAACCCCATTTCTAGTTCCAAGTCAAAAGAAAAAGAAAATTTGTCTAGAGGTTGTTCTCTGAAGCTTTTAACTGCTTTTCCCCTGCTCGCTGGGCAAACTACCACACTTTTTTTCCAGTTCCGTGTGTTGTGGAAGTCACCCTTAAACCCTCTTACGCTATAGGAGGTGACTCTAACACCAGCCTTAATTAACCTAGACCAACACAAAAATCTAGGCTGGGGCCTTTCTCCTAGTAAGCAGGAGGAAAAATTCCCGGAGAGTTCCTGGGGAAAGGGGGAGGTTGGCTTCAGCAATTTGCTAAAATTATAAGCACCTTGCAAGCTACCGGATACTATCTGAGCCAGCTCCAGCTCTTAAATACCTCACCTGGATTTAGACGCTCTAATGAGGCAAATACTAAGGGCACAAACCTGTCTGGGGATTGTTCTGCAAGCACTTTCTGAGCATCTCTATCCTTCTGTACCATCCTCACCCTGATCTTAAGCTTACGCATCCCTGAAAAGCTTCCTCATTGCCCAGTGGCAAGGAACTATTAGACTAGACTTTGGACTCAGGTGAATCAGGACTAAATCCCTACTCTTCCTGTGTAAATGTAAGGTTTTTACATTTTACATTTTACATTTACATTTTACAAAAGCTGATTTTATTTTATTTTTTCAGCAGCAATATAAGGATAGTACTCTAGGATGCTGTGCGAATTAGATAACATGCTTAAAGCAGCAAGAACAACGCCAAGTGCTATTATACTGCTTAGGTCACCTCTTCTTATTTTAGAGCATGTAAACCCTAAGTCTAGTCACCTCACCTCAGTCAACCTAACTTAAATCAACATCCACACTTAGCAAGCCCTCAGGAAACCATCAGGTGAATCCCCAATCAATCAGCCAACTCCTGTGAGTGCTGGCCTCAGGGTCTCAAAGAAGCACAGTAGAGCCCCTGATCTGTGGGGAATATGCCCCAATATACCAGTCAGTGGATGGGTGAATCTGCAGATAGTACCAAACCCTATAGGTGCTGTTTTTCCCTGTACATACATATCCATAATAAACTTTTATTTATAAATTAGGCACAGTAAGAAATTGACAATAATAAAATAGAACAATTACAACAATGTACTTTAATAAAGTTATGTAAATATGGTCTTTCAAAATATCATATTGTATTGTACTCCCCCTTCTTCCTCTTTTGATGATGTGAGGTGATAAAATACCTACGTGACGAGATAAAGTGAGATGAGATGAGTGATGTAGGCGTTATGATGTAATGTCAGCTTTCTGACAATTTGTCAGAAGGAAGATCATCTCCTTCTGGACCCCAGTTGACTGTGGGTATCTGAAACCGTGGAAAGCAAAACCTCAGAAAAGGGGGACTGACTGCTCTATGAGGCTTATTCCCTGACTTCAAGAGCTTGAGAGATGGAATCTAGCAGCCCATGAATCAGAAGAAACCATTTCAACTAAATGTGATTGCATTTCAGAGTAAGGAGAGGGCTCTATGCCCCAGGTGACCCGTGTATACAGACCCACCATCTTCATTTTTCCCTCCCCCAATTCTTTAGACCAAAATTTGACATCCTCCATGGGCTTTCAGAGTGAGTGCCCACACCAAGACTCCACACAGTTACAAGTTCACCATGTGCTGGTTGGCAGGAGGGAGTGGATCTTTCTGGGGAGTGCAGGGCCGTGGTAAGGAATCTGCAGTGATACAGATCTGGGCTGGGCTCAAGTCCTCGGTCCACTCCTTACTATCTATGTGGCCCCGAGCTTCTTAATCCTTGAACCCCAGTTTATCTGTCTATTAGAACATCAGTACCTACTTTTTTTTAAGGTTCTGGTGAGACTCAGAAAGAGTATGGAAATAGTAATTATATCGTTTTGTTGTTAGCTACAACAAAATGCAGGCTGTAGCGTTCCTTGAAGGTATATTTCAAAAGTCGCTTTCTCTGTGAAGCTTCTATAGGAGCCCAGCGAGTGTAATTCTCCCTTCTTTGTGCTCCTGCGGCACTTACCAGGATGTGCTCCCGTTTCTCTCTTTACATTTTTTTTTAAAGATTTTATTTATTTATTTGACGGAGAGAGAGATCACAAGTAGGCAGAGAGGCAGGCAGAGAGAAAGGGAAGCAGGCTCCCCGCTTAGCAGAGAGCCCAATGTGGGGCTCGATCCCAGGACCCTGAGATCATGACCTGAGCCGAAGGCAGAGGCTTTAACCCGCTGAGCCACCCAGGCGCCCCTACATTTTTTTTCACTACCGTATTTTTTTTCACCTCTATGTCAACATCTAGCACAGAGCCTGGAATTCTATGTTGAAAGGATGTGTTTTTTAAAGTTTCAGAATTTTTTTTACTGGTTCTGACTTTCAGTATACAGTAATTTGTTTTAAACGTCAGGCTCTAGAATGTGAAATCCTCTAGTTCATAGAATTTATACTGACATTATGTATTATGTATATGCATGTGCTTCAACCTTGCTTTTTCAATACTGGGCCTGTTCTTGAAGACCAACCTGCTAGTGCTTGTTTTGTTTTATATTTGATGTCAGTTCATCCTGCCTAGTAATAGCGAAAGTAAAATCTAAATTCTAAACCAAAACCACCAGCAGGATTTAACCCAGCATTCTCTACCCACCCTATGCACATCTGCTCCCCAGATCCGTTCTGAGCTTTTGTGGGAAGGTCCTGAGCTAACAGAAAGCATTGTTTTAAGTTTCAGCTCTTATAACACTGTTGCAACCATTAGCACTTTCTGAATTAATAGCTGCCAGTTAAAATCCACCTTTAGCAACAGTTTTGAAATCCTTGACTCTGTGCCATTAAAAATGCTAAGACTGGGAGAATAAAACATCCTCTAGAAAATTTCATGTGAGCAGGAAGTTGCCTAAGAGGTAATGTGGTCAAATGTGGTCTTGACCCTAAAATGGCAGTTGAATGTGTGCCAGAGGAGAGGGTGTTGGTGCTGAGGATTTAAAAATAAAATACTATAAAATTATGGGCCAAATTCTTCTAAAATCAGTGTTGTTTATTTACCACCACTCCTCCCAACCCTCCCCCACTGCCAACACACACAGACAACATAAGATTGAAGTGGTTGGTCCCACTAATCTGTGATATAGTTTGGAAATGATAATAATAAAACACTTGCTAGGTACATACTGTGTGCTAGGTACTAGCTTTCTATGCATTGTCTGATTTATTTACCCTTGCTATCCAGGCAGTGTTATTTCCTTCCACTGACAGAGGAGAAAACTGAGGCGCATTATAAACAAGTCACTAATCAGAAGTCAGATGACCACTGAGTAGAAGAATTAGGATTTGGGCCCAGGAAAGACTAATTTCAGAGTTCTCCTGCTTAACCACTGCTCAATCAGATGGAAAATGAATATTTTTGAATTGAATACATCAAGTATATTCAGTAAGGTACTTTTCCAGGAGTTTTTGAAATGGCATTAGTTTGTGCTTTTCCCAATAGCCTACTCACATCGCAAATGTGTCTTCATGAGGAGATTTTTACAGCTTACTCTTTAACTGAAAAGCATTTCATGACTGAAAACAAACTTCTTAATGAAAGATCATAAAGTGTCTATGGCTCTGAGTTTAGGTAATATGAAATATACCAGGTAGAGAAACTCATTCTTAGAATTATTGTTCATATGGCCAGTTATAAGTAACCTTCACATAATACATATATAATAAAAGCTTAAAGTAAAAAATGAGTTTGACATTCTCAAGAGTGGCTTTTATTTTTTGCACCTGAATTTCACTGTGATATTACTAAATAATATCTTCCTGCTACTATTTATGAAGCATGTGCAGCCACTGCTCAAAGAACTTTACATGTGTGAACTCATTAATTAAATCTGAAATGATGAGCCGTAGCCATGCAGTGAATTATCCTGAAGGTAATGAAACATCCTTAAGAGGTTTGGAACGTCCTTATTTATTGAAACAAAACAAAACACTAAAATGTTTCTCCTAAGGATACAACTCAATTTCCCCAGGACTCAACGTTTCCAGTCTTTTAACACCATATCTTATTATGCGTGTAGAATGTACCAAAGAACCATCTCACATCACATTTTAACACTGACTTGCTTCAAATTTCAGTGACATCAGCCCTGACAAAGCACCTAATTTCAAGCCTAAGGAATTGCTTCTTCCCTTTGACGAAGAAGCTGCTTGCCCTCTGAGGCATGGCTATCGATGGCTCGAGAAACCTTACCAGGGTAGCGAAATTGAAGATGCTCTTGTTACTCACATAAACATGACTCTCTTTGGAAAATTATCATGGGGACACCCAGGTGACTCAGTTAATGGCCCCACTCTTGATTTCGGCTCAGGTCACGTTCTCAAGGTCATGAGATCAAGCCCTAGTTGGGCTCTGTGCTCATTTTGGAGTCTGCTTGAGATTCTTTCTGTCCCTCTCCCTCTGCTTCTCCCCCCACTTGTGCACGCTCCCTCCCTTTCTCATTCTAAAATAAATAGATAAATAATAAAGAAAGAAAGAATAAATAAGTAAAATCTTTTTTTTAAAAAAAGGAAAACTATCATGAAAAGTGCTTTGTATACTTCGAAAATGTTTAACCATGCCTAGATGATCTCTTCTTAAAGCCACCACCCATACTGATATATGATGCATTTTCTAGAGTTCATTTATTAATTTCCTGAATTTACCCATGTTGTTTACCTCTCTGGGGAAAAAAGAAAACGAAATCAAAACAGAAAACCAAGAAAGTCTGATTTTCCTTCTCAGTATCAAAGATAGTGTTCATGAGTGGTTGTTTTTATAGCTATTGGCAAAAAGAGCATAAATTGGGATTAATGAGACCTAGATTCTGGGCGTGGCTCTGCCAATAACTAGCTTTGGGACTAGGGACAAGACTCTTAATATCTTTGCATCCTCAGTCTCCTCATTTGCAATGAAGGGATTGGAATAGGTAATTTCTTAGGACTTAGTGCTAAAACTTTTCAGATTGATCTTAAAATGATACGTATTTATCCTCCCTAGATTTCAGTCAGTAATGGATATAATCACCAACATTTGATCAAGGAAGGGGGAAGGCCCCCATTACTCTAATCCATACGAAATCTGCCTGGAGCATGGCAGACCCATCAGGCAACCTCTTCCCAAAGCACCCCTGTCAGTCACCACCCATGGCCAATGAGCTAGGGCCATTCCTCCCCTGAGGCATTTCCAAACAGCTTTCCTGAGAAGTCTCCCTTTCGGCCCTCCCTCACCAGGGGACCATTTCCCCCATCTTCCTTCACACAGTATTTAAGAAATAAAAGTCAGATTTTCCTGCCAAAAACCAAACCAAAACAAAACAAAACAAAAAAATCAAAAAACAAAAACTAAAACAAAAAACTCCCCCCTTTGAGCATCTAGAGAAATAAAGGTTCATGGTCAAATTCCCTTGGAAGATCCTATCTCCCTTTCAGAGATGCACAGTGCCTGTTAACATGCTTAGGACTCTGAGAAGTCCTGAGTTAAAAATACTTGTTTAACTTTGCTGACCCTAGCATTTCTCTAACTTTATTTGATCATGGAACTGTTTCCCTTTGTCACAACTACCAACATTCCAGGAAGAACAAAATCTCTCCGAATAAAACATTTGGACTGTTATTCCAGAGCTAAAGACTGCAGAACCTTCATATGACCTTTTTTTTTTTTTGGAAAGCGCGGGGAAATTATCAGCCCTATTAATTCATTTAATGAATACCTACCAAGATAAGAGCTCTGGGTAGATGTTTTCCGTAGCTACTTTCCTTCCAAACATCAGCCTGTAAATAGAAGGCCTTTCATTTCTAATAGGACAAAGAGCACCCGTTCTCACCAGTAATAGCGTGGCTTTCATCCTTTACCCCAGGACTATCTCCTTGCCTTTATATATTCTTATTAGCCCCTGGGTTCTTTGACACCCTTTTAGAAACTTGAAACTGGTATAAGATAAACACACACATTCTGAGTACTTAAAGGGCTGGCATGGAATAGTTTATCTATTAATGACTTGGAAGACAGTTCTCCGTGGGTTTTGAGTATTTCCGCACATCTTATGAACAAGGCACTGCACGTCTTGTTAGTACAGCCCTTTCTTCCAGACTAAAATTCAAGGATACTTATAGAATGAACAGCCGTTAGGCATAAAGAAAATGCCTCCCTTTGGAGCAGAAGGCAAGCAAACCTACTGTCCAGTACAATAATGTTTCTCTTTAGAGCTAGTGGCGGGCAAACTTACACTCATTATAAAACATTCACATTCCCTAAGCTCATGGTTCCTCTCCTATAACACAATCTGCTATTACTGCGTTGGGACTCCAGGAACCCACACAAAAATTCTAATACTCTGGCTTCTGCTTTTGCTGAGTAATGAACTTTCATCTGATCCAGGAGTTTCCTGTCTCCTACCACCATCCAAGAAACTGTCGCGGGCTCATTTTTTTTTTTCTAGCTTGCAAGGGATCAAGTTTTGGATTCTTCACAGTTCTGACCATCACTGGCGTTTCCCTCCCCCTATGAATTGGACATTGGTAGAATAACTTTATATCCTTAGGTGTTCTCCCTCCCCAATCATCCCCGGTCTTGTGACTATTCTCTCCTCTGACTACTTCTCTAGGCCCTTTGGAGCATTTAGAGCTGTCTCTCCTTGTTTCCGAGGCCCTTTCAGGAAAAGGCTATTAGAAGTGATGCGTTCTGTTTAAGGAATTTCAAAGAAAGGCACCATGAGTTCTGTCCAGCATGATAACATTTCGTTAAAATGATTAGAAATTATTTTACATGCGATCTCATTTTTCAAAAGAAATTGAAAAATTAATCCCCAGTGAAAAGGAAGTACCATCTTATAGTAAAGAATGGACATGTATGTGTGTGTGTGGAGGGGGTATCAGGAAAATTTCCAAGTTAATTGCACTGATTGCTTCCAAAAGCAATGTAGAAAAAGACTTGAGTTCAGATAAGATAAATTGCTTCACGTGACCCAAGGGG
The DNA here is from genome assembly GCA_028533885.1 of Nasua narica. NCBI lineage: Eukaryota > Metazoa > Chordata > Mammalia > Carnivora > Procyonidae > Nasua > Nasua narica. The sequence goes on along the minus strand of CM052798.1, from coordinate 67,219,630 downwards.
GGATCGTTTACCACAACACGAGGACAACCGTGGCCTCATTTAGGAGACTGAAAACATCCAGATTTCTTGAACATCCTCAATATTCTTCAGCTTATAAAATGCTCCTGACAACAGTCTGATCTGATGTCATTTCACATTAACTGTTGAGTTCATTGGCTAAACCAGAACTCAAAATTATGCTTTCTGTAACAATGCTTCTGATCAACTGCTTTAAAACAATCAGAAAATGTTTTAGAGGGACTTTAGAAATTGGTTTGGGAACCCAGTCTGGAAATCATAAGTGGTAGTCTGATAACTTGCTACAGGGATTTGAATGCCACAGATAGGGTAGTAAAGTAAGCTTCGTTGAGTACTCCCTGCCAGGCACGGTTTAAGCATTTCACATGTATTATCTCACTCGATCCATGTAACAACACCGTAAAATAGGTACTATCACTGTCCCCATTTCACAGATGGAAAGGCTGAGGCACAGATCGGTAATGTCACTTGCCTAAGATCACACTGCTAGTAAGTGGCAGAGCCCAGAACAGAATTCAGGCAACCTGACTCCAAAGCTGACACTCTTACAACTCGCTTTTTACTTGATAACATCGTGATGTTTTAAACTGCTAGAAAAGTGATTTTTTTCCCCCTAAGAACACTTAAGAGAAATCAACCTCAATTTTCTTACTTCTTTTGATTTTTATCTCTAGATTATTATCTTCTCAGATATAATGCTTCATTTTCCTATGAGGAATATACCTCAAGACCATTAGGGGTGAATTATGTCCATCATCAGCCCATGTGGACAGAGAAAAGGGACACTACGTGGCTCATTTGGGAGCCACTCCAGTCAAGCCACCTTGAAATCTTCCACGTAAGATTTTGATTTATCTTGAATTCCTAACATGAAAAATCTTTTAATAATCTAAAACACTTACACGAGAGATGTTGAGTGTTTCTCTTTAAATCAGTATCGAGAGAAGGAAAAGGCAACAATATATTGAAGGTTATCAGTTCTTTATTTAGGCAAGCTTTAATCTTTCATGACCAGGAGTGGTAGGTAATACTAAATCAGCCACAATTGCCACATTCCCAGATGGGCACATTGTGACTCTGTCTAGACCAACAACCACATCACAATGCTTTTTCTCAAATCAGACTGGCCCCTTATCCCCTCCAATATCCCAAGGAGCATGGCAGTGGGAAGACTAGTGGACTTCTGCACGCTTGAAGGGGAAAGGAATTTTCAAAATCTTGGAGGACTATTGCTTAGAATGGTGAGGAAAGCATTTACTGTATAGCCTTTATAGATTGCTGCCCAGCTTCTGAAATTCCAAAATATTTCTGAAAACTAGTGATAGCAAAGTTAGGCAGAACCCTCTGCAGGGTTAGATCTGCTCAACGTTCTGAAGACAAATGGCATGGTACAAATTTCAGATGCGAGAGCGAGACACACTTCTGTGCACCCTGCCACCATTTTCACAGGAAAACGAGGGAGTCAGCATGGTCTTTGCCGAACAACTTTTGTGGAGATTTTTCTCTCTTCCTGTCAAGGCCTTGAAAAGCCAGGAGTTGAGTGGAGATTCCTGCCTGTCTGCTTCCGAAGTCTATAGTGAAGCTAGAAGTACCAGAGAAGCACAGATGAATCCATCTTTTGATCTTTCTGGGACCCAAGAAGCTGCAGAGAAGTATTGCAATTCCTTCACTAAAAGGATTTGGATTTATCTTGATTTTAACCAGCACTGCTTAAAAAAAAAAAAAAAAAAAAGCAAAAACAAACAAACAAAAAAAAAACCAGAAAAAAACCTCCAAAACCCATATAACTGAATTCTTACAAACCCAGCTTTTTTTTTTTTTTTTTTTTTTTTTGCAAAATCAACTTCCCAAATGTTACACTTGAATTCTGTAAGGGAACCCGCCATCAAATTTGCATGTGGCTTCAGGATGGCTTCTCAGCTCTTCACCACCTCCTTGATTTTGTATGTACCTTTACTCTCCCTTCTCATTTCTCTCACTTGCCTTCTCTCCTCTCTCTCTCCCTCCAAACTGCATCCATCTTTAGATGCCCTATCCAAATTCTAGCTCCGTGAAGTATTTCTAACACTTTCTTTTCTGAAAATTCTTATAGTAATTAACCATTTTTTTTATCTGCCATAGCTGTGAAAACTTAGATAAGTTGCTTTGCTTCTCTGAGCCTCAGTTTCTCCATAGATAAATGGGGATAATTATAGTATTTTATAGTGTGTCACGAGGGTGAGGTGACTTAATATGTGTGTCTTAGAACTGCCTGATACATCATAAATATGCATTGTGTCAATTTTTATTAATATTCATCAGTTAATTATATCTTCTCTTTTTTGACACTTTATTTTTTTTGTTTCCCACATAGTTGAGGTTCAAAACTTATTTGTTGATTTAATTATTTTAATACTATGTCAAAGGGGGAGTATTTCCTTCACAATTTTTAAAAATAAATTGAGGGTGCTTGGGTGGCTCAGTTAGTTGAGCAACGTCTGACTCTTGATCTCAGCTCAAGTCTCTATCTGAGGGTCATGAGTTCAAGCCCCATGTTGGGCTCTATGCTGGATGTAAAGTCTACTTAAAAAAATTTATAAACTGATAAACATGAAGAACTGCCAGCTGCCACTTTTCTTAATAGCAAAATCTTCATAAGGGAAGGGAGAGAAAACAGAATGAGAAGTAATCAGAGAGGGAAACAAAGCATGAGAGACTCTTTTTCTTTTTTTTTTTTTTAAGATTCTATTTATTTATTTGACAGAGAGAGAGAGATCACAAGTAGGCAGAGAGGCAGGCAGAGAGAGGGGGAAACAGGCTCCCCGCTGAGCAGAGAGCCCAACTCAAGGCTCGATCCCAGGACCTTGGGATCATGACCTGAGCCAAAGGCAGAGGCTTTAACCCACTGAGCCCCCCAGGCACCACCCACCATGAGAGACTCTTAACTCTAGGAAACAAACTGAGGGTTGCTAGAGGGAAGAGGGTGGGAGATGGGGTAACCGGGTGATGGGCATTGGGTGTTATATGGAACTGATGAATCACTAAATTCTACCTCTGAAACTAACAATGTACTATATGTTGGCTAATTGAATTTAAATTTTTTAAAAAGTTAAAAATAAAACTACCATATGATCCAGTAACTCCACTACTGGATGTTTACTCAAAGAAAAGTAAAACACCAATTCAAAAAAAAAAAAAAAAAAAAAAGCCAAGATCTTGCACCTTCATACATAATTTTTTTAAAAAAGTAAACACAATAAGTGCTTATTGCAGGAATAAAGTATATATTTTTTATACTTTAATTTCTATTTCAATTTAACATATCACCCATTATACATAAAATAATCATTATGTCTCTTCCCCCCATTGAAACCCATGAAATTATTTTTTTGAGAAATTCTTATATAAAATGTTCATCATGTTGGGGAACTTCTGTGAATACAAGTGATTCAGTGTCTGTTAATGTTATGGAAAAAAGAGTACATACTGAGAATTTTGATATATTGCTTTTATTGTTAACTGAAATCTGTATGCAGGAAGAAATAGGCTGTTTTAACATATCAATGTTATAAGTTCTCTGTTTGTACCTGATTTCCACAGGGGTGCATCCCAACATTCCCTCAGCCCCTTCAGGAATTTGTGATCTGCAGGGGAAGGGAGGGCTTTGCACTCCAAAGAGAACACATTTCAAAAGTCCCTTTGGAGGGTAAAAACTGACCATGTTCATTTTAAAACAGAAATAGTTCAGCCATTTGAAGACAAGAGGAGTCAACATTTTTGTTCAGCAGAATAATGGAAATATGGCCTTAAAAACCAGGACAGAGGGTGCCGAAGGTTGCTCAGGAGCTAAAATATTAAGATCTTTTTTGCTAGTTGAGTTTTCAATGTTTAGAACACAAAGCTCTGTGAATCACAAAGGAGCTAGTTTATCAGTATTACTTGGATTTCTTTACAAAGTAGTTTAGTGGGGCGCCTGGGTGGCTCAGTCGTTAGGTGTCTGCCTTCGTCTCTGGTCATGATCCCAGGGTCCTGGAATTGAGCCCGACATGGGGTTCCCTGCTGGGTGGGAGGCCTGCTTCTCCCTCTCCCACTTCCCGTGCTGTGCTTTTGTTCCCTCTATCCCTGTGTCTCTATCAAATAAACAAAATATTAAAAAAAAAAAGATTTAAGAAAGTAGTTTAGCGCTTTGACTAGTCTTCTCTAGTCTTCACGAAGTAGTTTGCAATGGAGACAAAACTTTGAATTGGGGAGAGAACTGGCAGGGAGACAAGATTGGCTGGGGCAGTTCCCACATTCCACCCTCTTGCAACCAGGATTTGCTCTTGGCTTGCGCTCAACTGAGGTACCCAGCTGGAGTTATCTGAGGAGGAGAAAACCTGTTCCAGGTGGGACAGGAAATGCAATGGCTGAGGGGCAGGCACCAGGGACCAAACAGAGATTGGGTTTCAAGCCAAGATACTGAATTCTTCTGCTCAGGATAAAGAGCTCTGCGCATGTTAAAAGCGAAAATGGCATAATCTGTGTTAACATCCCATAAATTGAAGGCATGACAGTGAAGGAACACATATGGATGTGTGGCACATGGAAAATGTGTGCACAGAAAAAGGAGACCTGTGATTTTCTAAACGTAGGAAGACATTCATTCTTTCTCACCAAAATGGCTACATTCTGTTTGGTTATCAAGTTTGAAAGTCTCTAAGAACGAGACTGTCTCCCTGGAGTCTGAGGCCTTGGGGATATGGCAACACATCCTACTATGGCCATGATTGAGGCCTACAAGGCCTTTGCATACCACCAGAGGACGTGTTTCTTTATCTCACCACGTTGATAAGTTATAAATTATAAAATTCTTTATAATTATTCCAGTGCTATGTTTTATGGGTCCTGGCTTTGTCCCTTTGGGGTGGAAACCAGAAAATTCTCAGGATAGTAAAGCCTACCAAGCAAACGAGACACCGTGGTTGCATCACTGCAGAAGGTCTAACAGGTGAGTGATGAAGATGGACCATTGCTGTCCTTGGATCACCAACTGTGTGGTTCCCAAAGACATGCTTCCTTCACACTGTTTCTCCTTTGAGCACCCCTGGGTTGTATTCATGCTGCCTTCATTTTTGTTACGACTGTGTTTACACAGCTTTATAGCTGTGCTCTCCTTTGGGAGAAATATGCTGAAGATTATGAATGCAGCCTGGAGAGATCCTTTTCCAGTTATTCTCTTTGAGTTAGTAGCATATATGGCCACCTTGTTGGCCTTGGGATTAGCTTTAGGCACAACCACGGCTGTTTGGGATGTTATTTTGTAACCAGATGAAAATAATTCTCACAAACAAAACTGTTGAATCATGTATTGAAGAAAAGGATAAAGATCGGATTCAACATTACCAACTAGATGAGGTCTTTGTTTTACATTATGATATGGGAAGTAGATAGAAGAAGTATAAATGGGTATTTACATGGTCAGGGGCCCTGAAGGAGATGGGCTGCAGTGGCCAATTAGAGAAGGCTGTCAAAAGTAGAACTTACAGCAATCGAGACAAAAAACAGATAAAAGCGTCAGAAGTGGGGGTGCCTGGGTGGCTCAGTCGGTTAAGCATCAGACATGTGATTTCCACTCAGGTCATGATCTCAGGGTCATGAGACTGAGCCCCAGGTTGGGCTTTGCATAGGGTGTGGAGCCTGATTAAGATTCTTTCTCCTTTCCACCTCCCCACCATGGGCACACACTCTCTCTCTAAGGAAAAAAAAAAAAAGAAAAAAGAAAAAAAAAGCTTTCAATATAAAGCAATAGAAGATTCCAGTGGTACTTGCTGTCCTTTGAATAAAGGAATCAAAAGGAATGAAAACCTTTTTCACGAGCCCCTTCATTGAAGAGCTTCCAATAAGCCTATAGAAAAGGGAGTTCTTTTCAGCTACAAGATGGTTATAATACTGATTGTATAGAGGAAAATTCTTGATGATTCCTTTGATAGAGGTGTTTCCAGAATAAGAGTCTGGTTTTCTAGAAAATGTGTGGAGAAGTATCTGTGTGATGCTGAACTAGATCAAGCCCCAGAGGGCGAGAAGAAAAGTAGATAGCCATAGTTAGAGTAAAATTATTCTTTAAGTTCTCTCCATTACTTGAAAATTGTATATATTACTAAAGAATTATGCAATGAGCCTACTCTGATCAAGGTGTTTTTTTTTTTTCCTCAAAGGTGCCCCAGTGCTGGGGTGCCTGGGTGGCTCAGTGGATTAAAGCCTCTGCTTTTCGACTCGGGTCATGATCTCAGGGTCCTGGGATCGAGCTCCGCATCGGGCTCTCTGCTCAGCAAGAAGCCTGCTTCCCTCTCTATCTGCCTGCCTCTCTGCCTACTTGTAATTTCTCTGTCAAATAAATAAAATCTTTTTTTTTAAAGATTTTATTTATTTATTTGACAGAGAGAGAGAGATCACAAGTAGGCAGAGAGGCAGGCAGAGAGAGAGGGGGAAGCAGGCTCCCCGCTGAGCAGAGAGCCCAATGCGGGGCTCCATCCCAGGACCCTGAGATCATGACCCGAGCTGAAGGCAGAGGCTTTAACCCACTGAGCCACTCAGGCGCCCCTCAAATAAATAAAATCTTAAAAAAAAAAAAAAGGTGCCCCAGTGCCATGATCTAAATATTTTTATTACCATTTTGAAATGAGAGAAGCCATTCTGCTTATGCCTTTGAAGTCCTGCTCCTCTTTGCCACAAAGTATAGCTCTCAGCATGTATATTTGAATGGCCCATAGTAGCTGCTCAATAAATTACTTGCTTTAAATGATTCCCCACTGCCCAAAGGAAAAAGCTTAAACTCAAAGCCCTAATGTTTTGTAAATATTAACAAGAGGCTATGATATAATAAAGAATATATTTGGCTTTTGCCCCCAGTTCCTGGTACAGAGCTCCTAAAACCCTTGGAATTTCCTGAATGATAGAAGTGTCTTTGTTAAGCTAATGAGATGACTCATCAGGCTGGGCCTTCAGATAGCTTCAGGAAGGGGGCTGGACATCAGAAAGGCCAGCCATGTGATTAGAGTGTTGCAGTTTTGGCCCAGCCTGACCTGGGGTGAGGGAAAGTTGCAGGGATGGGGAGTTGGGGAGGGGAGAGACTGAGATTAGTCATGTCTTCATAATGAAATCCCAATAAAAACATCAAGGCTCATTGGAGCTTCCCAGTTAGTGAACTCATAGAAGTGCCTAGAGGGTGACACATTCTCCCTCAGTCCATGGGGAGAGGGTACAGAAACTGAGTTCTGTCCTCGGCTCTCCTCACTTGGCTCTTCCTGAGTTGAAACCTTTCAAATACAACTGTTATCATAAGTATAGCATTTTCTTGAGTTCTATGAGTCATTCTGGTGAATTATCAAATCTGAAGGAGTCATGGAACTGCCAAATTTGTAGCCGGTTGGGCAGAATTTTCAGTGGCCTGGGGACTCCCTGAAACTTGTGACTAGCATCTGATGGGAAAGCAGTCCTGTGGAGGGCTCTGCTCTGAACTTACAGAGTCTGCGCCAACTCTAGAAAGTTGGTGTCAGACTGGGTTGGGTAGAAACAAAATCTGGTATCAGTAGCTATTACTGGAATCTATAGAAATAGACCATGTCACCAGAGCACGACTTTGGATACCATGGCTGTAATGGAAAGATTGATGTACTAAAAGCCTCCTGGGACCACAAAATGATAATACCACTTCCTGTGCTCTGGCTTAAGCAGAACCCATAAGTTAGGTTGGCCTCATGCAAAGGAACCATGCCTGTGAGTCATTTGAAGAAAGAAGAATCAAAATATTTTGACTAGCCCAGGGCAAGGCATTTGAAATGCATCATGATTTATGGTCTTAATTCCATGAGGTGGGTCCTACCAATGGCTTATTTTGGTGAAGACAACGTAAGTGTCCTTTTCCATTTACTTTCTCCAAGGAACATACCACTTTGGCAAGACAACTGAGCCTGGCTGACCTGTTATAAGTCAATGGGTATGTTCCATGTGATTTGAGTCCTCTGGGTTGGCTATATCCTAGTAGCACTTCTGAGAAGAATCAACTTGCCGGTGTTGGTGATAGTGGTTATGGCAATAGAGAGGCCACTGTCTCTCTGTTGCTCGCCAAGGTATTTGTTTCCAATTTTGGTGGTAAAACATGGTGGCAGAGGGAAAGAAAAGAGAAGGCCCAAGGCACTGCACCCCTCTTGCCTACCAGATTCCATATGAGTGCTTTGACTCGAGTTAGCTGATTTTATCCGCATAACCTCCCTGGGGAGGAGGAGGAGGTCGGATCATCCCACCTCACAAAGACCCAAACTATTTCTGTGAGTTCCTGGAGGTCTCCCAGCTCGTAAGTCAGAGAAGAAGCAAGAGAATTCAGCGCTGTCTGAATCCAAATCTAAACCCTCCATTCTCTGTTATGGACGATGTGTCAGCTTTGAGCCTCGCCCTGGCAGGCTCGACTTACCCTCTGGGTGAGGAAAGCAGAGTAAGGTTATCTTTTCCCTCTCAGCTTAGTCCAGATTATGCTCCTGAACCAATTTTCCCCAGACAAGGCAGAGACTGCCACTGGCAAGACAACTCTGAAATCTTTCACAGCCTTTTCTCTCGGCATTCTCTCATTTAGGCAAATTGGTGCTAATTCTGGGGCAGGCGGGAGCAAGTCCTCCTCACAGCCTCCTGGAGACACTGTTGGCGCAGCCTCCCAGGGCCTACTTGGCCGCGTTTCCAGAGTGTTCCTCCCACTCCCCTGAATTATCTCCATCTACTTGCAAGTAGCAAAGAGTGACTCTTCAGCAAGAATCCTTGATGGTGCATCCCTCTGCCCACCAGAAGACTCTCTAGAAGACTCAAAATGTGCTGAAACTGCCCTGGGGGGTTGAGGCTGGCGGGCCTGCACTATCAGGAGTCTATGAGTCATTAGTAGGTGCCTTTTGTAATGTGGTTGGGCAGGCCTGGAGTATAGTGCCAGCCCCTGATGGTGGATGCTTAAAGGACACTCGGACAAGACATGCTGACCTTCTTGATGTCACTCGGACACCAGCACAGAGGCAGGCTGGGACAGAGTCTCACCTGTCCGAAATTTTGAACAGCCCCGGGGGGCTGGAGCCTGGGCAGCAGGCAGAGGGTCACCACTCACCAGAGAACAAACACCTTGAACCGAACACATTCTCTCTCCCATTTCCTGAGGTTTCGCAGCAGTTGATTTCCCATGGAAACAAGCAGAAATCTGTTTTAATCATCTGGCATTTTTTAGTTCCCTAATTTGTATGAGAAGCTGGAGATACCGACATATGGTACATTCATTACCCCAGAAAGCTACAGCTGAAAGAAAAATAGTTAAAGCCAGTCTTAAAACTGGAAAGCCTCAACATATGCCTTCAGATGACTTTCTCTAATCTCAGAGATTGTCCAAAATGCTGCCAAAATCGTTGTTTCTACTGCAGCTCCGTGCTTCCAGCAAGATTCATATCTGAACCTTGATGCGTGCCCCTCCCCCAGCACCGCCGCCCCCTTACCTCCTGACCTGGATGGGGAGAGTGGAAGGCGCCCAGGCCGAGTCCCGGGTCTGACCCTTGCACTCACGAGTCCTGCGATCTTGGGCTAAAACGGAGCTCCCGGGCCTCATTTTCCTCATCATGAGAATGTCATTCAATCATCTACCAAATATTTATTGAACACCTATTTTGTGGCAGGCACTGTTCTAAGCACCGGGAAGAAAGCAATGAATAAAATAGCATCCCCACCTTTGTGGAGTTTAAACTCCCTGTGCGGGAGAGACACAGATGCATAGAAGGCATTATATACTAGCAGGCACTAAGGGTCGTGGACTAACACAGAACCGGGCAAGGGAGTATTTCTGCAGGATGGTTGCAAATGGGAAATATACTGGGCCAGGAAGCCCTTCCGAGAGAGGAGGCCGCTGAGGAGAGGCCAGAAGCAGCTGTGAGGTGCGCAGGGCGGAAGGCAGAGGAAGAGAACTTTGTGGGGGAGGCCCTGAAGTCAGGGACTACCTCTGTTTTTGAGAAATAGCAAGAAATCCACAATGGCTAGAATCTGTGAGTGTGGGGCTTCAGAGGCCACCAAAGAGGGTTCGCCTGTGGTTGCTCTCCGAGGGTTTTGAGCAGAGGAGATGTGCTCTAAGTTGTGTTAAGGTAACTGTGGCTGCTCTGTGGAGAATGCACTGAGGAGGGATGAAGTCGGGCTGCTATCACCACAACTGAAGGGAGGCCCCGCGATGGACAGGACCAGGGACTTGGTATCTGGTGGTGAGAAGCACTCGGATCGTAGCCCACGTGTTATTCCCAAGGTAGAGCTGCCGAGGCTGCCAGAGGAGAGGTGGGTGTGAAAGAAATAAGAGAGGGAAGGCTGACTCCATGGTTTTTAGCCTGGTTGCCAGGAAGAATGGAGTGTTCTTTTTCTGTGACTGACAGTAGTTTAGGGGGACTTGTAGTTTAGGAGGCTTGGTGCATCTGGAATTCAGTTTGGGGGCGTGGGAAATGTGAGCAGCCAATTGGAACCCCAAATGGATACAATGAAAGCATGTTGCTCAACAAACAGTACAACTTAATCAAATGAATTAGGTCTAAAAGAATGACTGCTTTTGTCTTCAAGGAAAAAAAAAAGCCACCTCTTCCCACAGTGTGGTGAGAAGCCAAGATGCCTGAGAAGTAAGTCATTTTGAGAGATGAAGCTTCTGTGCTTTCCTAGCCCGGTCACTATTATCATTATCTCCTTGCAGTTAATTATCTAATGGAATTCCAAAGGTTCACCAATTTAAAGGTAAAGGAAGGTCTTGTCACTGGAACATACAAGATAGAAAGCACACGCCCAGGGCGCCCGGGTGGCTCCGTCGGTTAAGTCCAAATCTCGATTTCAGCTCAGGTCATGATCTCAGTGTCGCGAGATGGAGCCTCATGTCGGGCTCTGTGCTGAGATTTTCTCTCTCCTGAGCCCTCCATCCTTCCCTCTTTCTTCCCTCTTTCTCTAAGTAAAAAAAAAAAAATTAAAAAATTAAAAAAAAGGAGAGATCGAGAGAGAGAAAAAGAGAGAGAGAGAAGGCACACATCCACATGCCCATTTATTTGGTCTCTTTATGAAAGTCACATGGTGCGATATAGTCTGAATATTTGTATCCCCGCCCCACACCCATCCTGGCCAAATAGCTATGTTGAAATCCTAACTCCCAATGTGATCATATTAGGAAGTAGAGCCTTTGGAAGGTGATTAAGCCATAAGGGGGAAGCCCTCATACATGGGATTAGTGCCCTTATAAAAGAGCTCCCACAAAAGAACTTCTCAAACTCAACACCAAAAGAGCAAATAATCCAATCAGGAAATGGGCAGAAGACATGAACAGACATTTCTGCAAAGAAGACATCCAAATGGCCAACAGACACCTGAAAAAGTGCTCAACATCGCTTGGCATCAGGGAAATAGAAATCAAAACCACAGTGAGATACCACCTCACACCAGTCAGAATGGCTAAAATTAACAAGTCAGGAAATGACAGATGTTGGTGAGGATGCGGAGAAAGGGGAACCCTTCTGCACTGTTGGTGGGAATGCAAGCTGGTACAGCCACTCTGGAAAACAGTTTGGAGGTTCCTCAAAAAGTTGAAAATAGAGCTACCCTACGATGTGGCAATTGCACTACTGGGTGTTTACCCTAAAGATACAAATGTAGTGATTGGAAGGGGCACATGCACCTGAATGTTTATAGCAGCAATGTCTACAATAACCAAACTATGGAAAGAGACTAGATGTCCATCAACAGATGAATGGATAAAAAAGATGTGGTATATATATATATACAATGGAATGAATACTATGCGGCCATCAAAAAATGAAATCTTGCATTTGCAACAACGTGGATGGAACTAGAGGGTATTATGCTAAGCAAAATAAGTCAATCAGAGAAAGACAATTATATGATCTCACTGATATGTAGAATTTGAGAAACAAGACAGAGGATCATAGGGGAAGGGAGGGAAAAATGAAACAAGATGAAACCAGAGACGGAGACAAATCATAAGAGACTCTTAATCTCAGGAAACAAACTGAGGGTTGCTGGGAGGTGGGGGAGGTAGGGATAGGGTGGTTGGGTGATGGACATTGGGGAGGGTACGTGCTATGGTGAGTGCTGTGAATTGTGTAAGGCTGATGAATTATAGACCTGTACCCCTGAAGCAGATAATACCTTATATGTTAATAAAATATATATTTTAATGTTTTAATATACATACATACATACATACATATGTATGTATGTATTAAAAAAAAGAGCTCCCACAGAGCTTCCTGCCCCTTTCACCATGTGAGGACACAGCAAGAAGTCAGCAGTCTGCAATCAAGAAGAGGACCCTCACTCGAACCCAACCATGCTGGCACCAGATGTTAAGTTTTCCAGCCTCTAGGGCTATGAGAAATAAATATTTGTTGTGTAGAAGCTACCAGGTTACGGGATTTTGTTATAGTAGCCCAAATGGACTAAGACATGCAGGCCAGAGTTGGAAGGAGGCTACTTACGACTAAGGGTATAGAGAAGACCACGGTACCTATGCTCATCTCTCATTTGAAGAAACTTTCTGGTCCCCAAATAGAGAAGGCTGGGAAGCTGGAGTCAAGCTGTATAGTGGAAATTATAATTATAATATCTCATTTGCGAGGTTGCTCAGGGCCTGGCTCATAATAGGACTCAATGAATTTTAGTTCACTTCTTTTTAAGGACAAGAACCCTGTGTTATTAGTCTTTGTACTCTTAGTAGGTACATAATAAATGTACTTATTTCCAGATATGAATGTAGTCACTTTATATATTAACACATTTATATTTTTATATTTTATAAAATAATTGTTATAGAATTATTTATATAATATATTAAGTTACATATAAATATATTTAATATATAAATATAAACAGTTTAATATATTATATAATATAAATTATATTAAATTATATATTTATTATATTATTTATATTACATGTGATTATATTATAATTTTATATTAGATACTAGTATATATAAATGTTTCTAAGGTCCTGGAGACTTAAGGATCAGGTATAGGCAAAGTTGAGATTTCAATTTAGAGCAATGCTTCCAAGGAGAAATATAACGCAAGTTACATGGATAATTTTATGTTTTCTAGTATATACATTTTTTAAAAAATAAAATAAAATTGATTTAACCCAAAGTATTATTCTTTCTACATGTAATCCATACAAAAATATCGATATGTGTTTTTCTGTTTTTAACTAATTCTTTGAAATCCAGTGTGTATTTTATACCCACAGAACATCTCAATTAAAACTAGCCACATTTCAAGAACTTAATAGCCACACAAGGCTAGGGACTATCACACTGGAGAGCATGTTTCTGGTGGCAATAGGCAGGTTTTTTTTTTCCTCTTGCTTTATATTTTTATGAGCCTGACATTCAACTATAGAAACATGTTGTATTTTCAGTCAGTCAGGCTCGGATATTACTTGTTCCTTTGTTTTCTATAGCAAGCTGCTATGTGGTCACGATTTTTATACACGCTGGAAACAGAGGATCTCAGACTGTCTTTATGCACTAACCACTAGAAATGGAAAATTGCCCTGCAGGTCTCCTGTTTCACCTGCTCTTATCTCTCACAGGTAGAAACAAAAGTGATTAAAAACCACGAAGGAGCTTTGCGCAGTGGCAGTATCGTAGCCAATGAGGTTTATCCAAGGCGCGATTATTGCTAATTGAAAAACCACGAAGGATAGATCCAAGAGCAAAATTTCTGCTTATGTGGGTGGTCATTCTGATGCTACACTTGAAAATATTATCTTCCAGGGTGCCTAGGTGGCTCAGTTGGTTAAGCACCTGCCTTTGATCCCAGGGGATCAAAGCACTCACGGGATCAAGTCCTGCATCGGGCTCCTTGCTCAGTGGGGGTCTGCTTCTCCTTTTCTCTCTGCCCCACCCCTGCTGATGCTGTCTCTTGCTCACTCTCTCTCTCAAATAACTAAATAAAATTTTAAAAACAAAATAAAAATAAAGTGTTACCTTCCTCTGATTTTATGTTAAAAATCTCTATGATGAAAAAGCATAAAAATGGTGGTGGGGAAGGGGCACAAATAACTTGGAATTGGTGGCAGGAGGTCTTCTGTGAAACAGCACTCATGGGAAATAAAAACAAGGGGAAAACTATCTTGAAAAACGTAGAGCTCTTAGTTGCTGAATAAAAGGGACTTTAACTTACATTTCAGTTTATCAAAATAACTTCATGTACTTTTGCAGACTCAATCATATCTCTCACTTACGAAATTTCTCCCTGAACTCCAGACTCTTAGTGTTGGTCCTTAAGGGAGAGAGTTACTGCAAGCAGTAACTGTATGTAATAAACCTGTATGTAACAGGTTTGACGCTCAGCTCTGTCACTTGCTAGGTCGGAAACTTTCTGAGATTCCATTTTCTAATATGTAACCATTTACTGCATAAGGTTGTTGTGAAAATGAACTTGAAATGTGTGAAATGTACATAGAACAGTCCTGGACACACAGTAAGATCTCCATAAACATTACTGCTACTATTGGTGACAAATGGTTACTTTACAAATCTTGAGGAAAGAGGTTACAAATATTCCAGGGCAAGGAGGCCACAGAATTAGAATCTCTTTTTCTGGCTACTAAGAGGCTATTAATAGACAGTGGTTTTCAGCTTCAAGAGCCATAATTTCCCTTGTCCATATTATTAGAAAGCTTTAGAGGGTATACTCCAAGACATGGGAGAATTGTTTCTAGACTATGTAACTCAAGAACTTATTTCAACATTATTGACTTTTTTAAAAGATTGTAACTATTTTTATTTCTTAAAGATTTATTTATTTATTCATTTGAGAGAGAAAGAGTACAAGCAGCGGGGAGGAGGAGGGAGAGAGAATCTCTTAAGCAGACCCTGTACTGCGCTCAAAGACCAATGCCCAACCAGGGCTTGATCTCATGACCTTGAGATCATGACCTGAGCTGAAAGCAAGAACTGGATGCTTAACTGACTGAGCCAGCTGGACACCCCTAAAGATTTTATTTTTAAGTAATTTCTACACCTAATATGGGGTTCAAACTCACAAGCCCAAAATCAAGAATCGCCTGTGTCACTGACTGAGCCAGCTAGGTGATCCCCAACATCACTAACGTTTTTCAAGTAATTTCTGAATAGGTAAAACTTGCACGTGATACAAAATTAAAAGAAAATACAAAAAGATACACATAGAAAAGGGTATACAAGATGCCAACTGAGAAAAGAGGCTGAGCTACAAAAAAACAAAAGCATTTATTTGGAGTCTTAGAATTGCAATTTGGGCAGGAATCCAAAGTGTACCCCCAGCCAAGGGCACAAAAGTGAAGGGTTTTTAAAGAAAAAAGGGAATGCCTGTATATGTCGTTCTACCAAAACTGTGATTGGTGTGGGTGGCAAAACACCAATCTTGGCTGAATATAATTGATCACTAACGCTATCACCAAACAAAGCCTCTCACGGTAGGAAGTTGCAAGTGTTCAGGCTAAGTCCTTGGAATATTTGCTGTTTGGCCCAATTCAAAAGTTCATGGTTCTAGCAGGTGAGGACGTGCATAAGGCTCATCTCCTTAATGGCCTCTTGGCTCCATTTAAAAACCTCTGGACATAAGTAACCCTAATTCATTTCACCTTTCACATGGCCCCTTTCGATCATGAACTTTCTCAGGAAGCATTGCTGATCAACCATAGAGGATGTAGTCCCTTGTTGCTGGAATAGACCTGTCCCACGAAGTCATGTCTGGAATTGGGGAGCATTTTTAGTCATGGACGGCTGTTTTAAGGCATCACTGTTGTTGGGGTCAGGCTGCATGTGAGCAATAAGGGGGCTGTCAGGAGGTGGTTCTTAGGCAGTTTACTCATCTGGGGCTTTATGAGGTCACCTGGAGTTTCAGATGAATCAATTTATGGAGTGACCATCATCAGGTGTTTGTAGAGGTTTTAGCAAGGTGACAAGCATAAAAAGAACAATTAGCAAAAAATAAATTATAAACCTCAGGGACGTTAGACATTAAACTAAGAAATTGTTACCAAGGTTGGATTAGTAAATATCTAAGGGTTCAATAAACTTCAGTGTGATACGGCAGTTCTAAGGAAGTAAAACCTTCCGTTAATTTTGGCAAATCATCAGGGACAGCTCAGTTTCATTTTTTAACAAGATTGATTACAATGAACAAAACTGGAGTCATTGTTTGGCAACTCTATAAGGTGTTTCATTGAGCTAGTACAGATATGCCTAGGGAAAGGCTGAAGCAGGTAAGGGAATACCTGGTTGTAATAATGTAACCTGAGGGGTAACATCTACAGCCGTGTGGGTATAATCAACAGTAGCATTGGGGACTGAAGAGAATTTAGTTATAGGGAAGACTGAGAGGGGTCTCTGACATTGTGAACAGATCAGAATTTTTTGGTGACAGATCTAACAGAGAAGTTTCTTCCTTTTGCAGTAGGCTAAGAAATGGGGGTAAGAGCACTGTCTCTCCAAGAGAAAGAGGGGAAAACAAAAACAAAAACAAAAATCCAAGGTAGAAGCAACAGTGAGAAAATGGTATACAGGCCTGGTGGGGTCTTCCAGGGAAAACTGTCTCTTCCAACTCTCATCAGCTTCAATTCCTGGAAATTTTTATTTTTAGGAATCACCAGTTGGTGCGTAGGTCTGGTCAGGATTTGCTGTTTTGTTCTGTTTTTGTTTGTTTTTGTTTTGTTGCTGTTGTTGTTGTTTGTTTGTTTGTTTGAGATATGACCTGTGAATCTAAGGGCCTTTTTCTTGGAGTTTGCTGACACAGGGATTGGTTCATTATACCTGATGGGAGTCTTGCCCATGGGGCTGAAGGGAGTCTTTTTGGAGACGTCTTCTCTAAACAGATGACATCTCCAGATTGTAAGGTGTGATGTTTAAGATTTCACTCCCCAAGAGATTCACTCCCTGTGAAAATCTGGCTCTACCAAAGCATGGTTCTTTTTAATATAAGCAATAAGGCTCTTACGACATTGAAATAGGTTGTCTTTTGTCAACTGTGGATCGAAGAAGCAGAGGCTACGAGTATTGGGTGTCCTTTTATAACAGATTTCTATTAAACTTATGCAAATACATTTGTCGTGAAAAATAAGAATATTTAACAAGAGTTTTAGAACTCTGGATATAGGAAGAAAAAGATAAATGTTTTGACCTTTGTTATAAAGACAATGTATCAACTTGTGTAAGTTACAGATAGCTGAAACGGGGAGGGGAGAGGGGCTCCTTTACATGTGGAAAACAAAACACGAAGAAATCAGTTTTTCATTAGTGTTTCAGGAATTTTATATATTTTAAAATATTTATAATATATATTTATGCAAATACAACATAAAGAAACTTAGTATTACTTTTTACTTGACATTGCTTCCCATTAATTGGGCATATCAATCCTAATTAGTGTAGTATCTCTTTTTTTTATAAAGAGAGGGAACAGATCTTTTAATTGCAGAGACCCTGTAGAAATTCTTAGTTACCTTTAGGTCAAAAAGATTTTATTTAGAATGTGATTTGGGGAGGTTTGTAAAAAATATCAAAAAGGTTTTGAACATTTGATGAAATAGGATCATAGATTATTAAAAAGTAATATTTAAGTATTTATTTGACCAAAGGAACAATAAAAAATTTCAAAGGCAAACACAAAGGGTCACATAGTTGGATGCAAAACAGCTCTCTTAATACCAGAAGACTTGGTTTACTTGAATAATCAAAGATTGATGAAGACAAAACAGAAATCTTTGTTTTCTAGGTAGATTATATTAGAGGTAAAGAAAAGTCTTTGTTTACAATTTTCTATTGAGGGCAGGGAAGCAGGGCTCAATCCCAGGACCCTGAGATCACGACTTGAGCGGAAGGCAGAGACTTAACTGACTGAGTCACCCAGGTGCCCCTCACGTGGTAAGTTTTCAATTTCAAAAATTTATCTAGAAGTGATATATGACAGTTGTTACAGAATAATTAAAGGTTTACTCTTAGAGGATAGTATAATTGCTTATGCATTGCATTAAATGAATATAAACTCCTTCTATATATAGTAGAGTTAAAATAAACCATGCACTTCTAGGAGAATTATAGTGTGAGAGTTATTTGTCTCCACTGACATTGTTCATCCTGACATTGCTCTGCTAGAATGGAAATGCTAGAATAGGCAAAGGCAATAGGATCGCCATACTACTGCAGAGGAGGCTTATCCTAAGCTGAGTGAGCCAAAGAAGGATTAGAAAAACGGGACAGCTCCTAAACTGATGGCAGAGCTTTGTATATATCAGAGGGACCACCACCCGAATTCCCAGCCTTGCCAGTAGTTAGACCACATTAGGGAAGTGCTTTTAAACAAAGATTGTTGCCTGGCTGTGAATTGGAAAAGACAAGGCAACAAAGTATGAACACATCAAAGAGTGATTACAGCTTGGCCTTGAGCAGTTACCACTATGTCTGCAGGACAGAAAAGGTAGGTGGTTGGGTATTGGCCTTTTCAGTTGGCCACATAGACCTTCTTTTGCTCAATTTACTGTGGTACGAAGAGCAGTGGCTTTTAAATATGTTTGATCATTTCACAGCGGGAAATACAGTGTGTGTTATGTCCCAGCACATACCCGTACAAAACTGTGTGAGTGACTGAAATAAGAGTTTAATAAACTGACACATATCTTCTATTTTCAGTCTACCCTCAGGAATGCATTTTATTTTTCATTTTATGAAATTATTCTTTCTCATACTATTTTTTAATTTGAATTAAAAAGCCAAAAGAGGGATGCCTGGGTGGCTCAGTCAGTCAAGTGTCTGCGTTAGGCTCAGCTCTTGATCCCAGGGTCCTGGGATGGAGCTCCGCACCGGGCTCCTGATGGGGGGGAGAGCCTGCTTCTGTCTCTCCCTCTCCTTGCTGCTCCCCCTGCTTGTGCTCTCTCTCTTTGACAAATACATAAAATCTTAAAAAAAATAAATAAACAAAAAAGCCCAAAGTAGATAAACTTATGTTTAGCATTTGATGTTTGTCTTATTTGGAAAGATGATTTAGATATTCAGTGAATACCTGTTATTTAGTTTAACTCAGTATAAACTTTGATCTCATTTATATTTATTTAAATTACTTGTTTTTAGTAATTACACTTGGATTAGCCATTATACCGCTGATTATCATTTTAAGTTATTTTTTGCTGTTTTTCACAAATCATGCATCACAGAGATAATATGTGCTTATATGATTAGTAAACCTGGGTAAAAAAAGTGGTTGATCTCACTATATTTAATGCTGATAATTGTGAAGACAGGATTAAACCAACAAACTTGAATTAGCTTTTATTTAACAAAGATTATTTCAGATTATATGAACTTGAAAAAATTTTGAGTTAGTTTTTATTATACTTCTGAGAACTTTACAAATACTTAATTTATAAACACTTGACTTTCCTTAAGCCAATTAAATAGAGCTCTTTTCCGAATTTATACCATCTAGAGGTAGAAGATCACATATCTATAACATACTCATATAAACACGCAGATGCAGAGATCTTATAGTTTTAATTAATTTTTTTTGTTTTGAATTTCAGCCATGCCTCAATGGCTGGAATGAAACTCAAAAAGAATAGTTGGATTGAAATTATGGTTTTAGCAGATGGACAAAGTTAGGGTTCCTGGATTAGATGGCCAAAGTCATCTAATGTATATTATAAGGAAACTTTTAGAACTATTTTTCTTTTTCTTTTTTAGAACTGTTTCTGAAGTCATTTTGTTTTTTAGAAGCTTCTGTACATCAGTCAAGGGGCATATTCTATTGTCTCCCAGAAGTTTGGATTCCTCTCCTCTAAGGGCATCCCTTTAAGGTGAATTGATCTAAGTTAAAGGTTCCCCAGCAAGGCTTCCACTTACAAGCATATGAATAAGTTGGTAGAGATCAGAATAACCAGGTTTATGAGTTTAGACGATAAAGTTATTATTCTTTTTTAGCAGACTCTAGAGGGTCTTGAAGGGTATTAGGCAATTATTCAGTAATAACTCACAATTAAACTTTAGTCTAAGGGTGCTAAGAAACGGAGGGAGTTCCTGAACCCTCTTCGTTAGGGTTTATCTCAAAGAGTGCTTGACTGCCTGGACGCTTCAGGGGCCCTTCAAGGTGTTGCTATCCATGAAAAGCTCAGCTACATTGGGGTAGATAGGTAGAGGGCTGGGGAAAGAAGGCAAAGGAAAAGTAGTAGTGACCCTGGTCAGTTCAGGAGCTCCAGAAAGCAGAAAGCTTTTCTACTTAGGACAGCCTCTGGGGAAGTTCAGAGTTGTCTTTAGAGAGCCAGGATTAGTTTCTTGTAAGGAAGAGAGTTTTGAGTCATTTGATTACTTGGAGGCCTCTGACTACCAACTGAAATACGCTTCTCATTGATTTTGCTTGGTTACGTACTCCCTTTCCAATTGTGCATGCGAATAAATTCATTTTCAGATTTCAAAGGATCTCCAAAGTGACCACTGCAATTTTATTTATATATTTACTTTTAAAAATGTCATTTATTTGACAGAGAGAGAGTGAGCACAAGCAGGGGGAACAGCAAGCAGAGGGAGAAGCAGGCTCCCCACTGAGCAAGGAGCCTAATGCTGGGCTCCATATGGGGCTGGATCCTAGGATCCTGGAATCATGACCTGAACTGAAGGCAGATGCTTAGTCGACTGAGCCACCCAGGCTCCCCTGTGACCATTGCAATTTTAAATGTGGGGTACTCCCAGCTAACTTGGGAGAGGAGAGTGTTAACACCCTATAGAAGCCTTACCAAACAGAATCCTGTTAGGAAAGTGTTAATCCTCTGTGAGGACTGGATAGAGTCAGAGGGTTGTGTGAATCCCCTACGAGAAATTACCTAACAGAATTGGGTCAGAGAAGTTTTACTCCTCTCTACAAGCGAGCACCAAACAGATACCCAAAGAGAGGCTAGAACCTCAAACAAGGAGGAAGGTTCAGACCCAGGAAGATTCAGCACAGGAACTCGGGCTGTGGGGGGGACAATAGAGCACAGAGGGTTCAAGAAGGTACATTGCTTCACCAAGAGCAGCACCAAGTTGAGGCTGTGTGTCACTTCAGATCCCGCTTCTTCAACACCAGAAATGTCAACCAAGACAAGAGGCTGAGCTAGAATAAAAGCAAAAGCATTTATTTGGGGTTTCAGAATTGTAATTCAGGAAACAAAGATTTGGGCAGCAACCCAAGCAGCGTCCCCTTCCCCCAAAAGATTTAAAAGACCAAAGGGAATGCCTATATATGTTATATACAAAAATTTTTGATTGAAAAAAGAAAAAAAAATTTTTTTTTTGGATTGGTGTTGGTGGCAGAAAAACCAATCTTGGCTGAATATAATTGATTACTAAGGCTATCACCAAGCAAAGTCTCTTACTCTGGGAAGTTGCAAGTGTTCAGGCTAGGTCCTTGGACCATTTGCTGCTTGGCCCATTCAAAAGGTCATGGTTCCACCAGGCGAGGACGTGCATAAGGCCCAACTCCTTAATGGCCTCCTGGCTCCATTTAAAAATCCTTTGAGGGGCGCCTGGGTGGCTCAGTGGGTTAAAGCCTTTGCCTTCACTCCAGGTCATGATCTCAGGGTCCTGGGATCAAGTCCCCACATCGGGCTCTCTGCTCAGCAAGGAGCCTGCTTCCTCCTCTCTCTCTGCCTGCCTCTCTGCAGGCAGAGCTCTCTCTCTCTCTGTTGGATAAATAAATAAAATCTTTTAAAAAATAAATAAATAAATAAATAAAAATCCTTTGACATAAGTGGCCCCATTTCAATTCATCTTGTAGAAGAGTTACCAGTTTTTTGTGCATCCGCCTGATATTCTGTGAATATCCAAGCGCGCGCGCTCTCTCTCTCTCTCTCTCTCACACACACACACACACACACACACACACACACACACACATTCAAATACTCAATTAGCAAATCTATTCCATAGGAGGCTATTGTTTAAGTGAGATATTCCAAAGACATTGCATTTATAAAGACTTGGGGCAGGAGTTTCAGTTTAGGAGTATTGATGAATGTTTCCCCCAGGACACTGTCTGGCAGGTTCGCCATAGCTATCGACACTATTAGCCATTGCCTCAACAAGGGTCCCAGAGAGCTATCAATAATCAGGTATGCAAAATGAGAAGTGACTAAGAGGAGAGCCTGGAGAAAGGAAGGGGAAACTGATGAGTACCTATCCACTGTCAGACATGACTCCAAAAATTTTAAAGGTACTGTCTTACTTAATTCCCCGCCCCGGGAGATGTTCATTATTCTCTCCCGTTTTACAGATGAGAAAACCGAGGTATGGAAAGGTTAAGTGACTTGCCCAATGTAACACAGCTAGAAAGTTTGGGAGGCGAGATTCAAACTTAAATTTGGCTGATGTCAAAGTCCCAAGTCCAGTGACTTCCACCCTCTGGGAAGGACAAAGGGGAGTGCAGAAGGGCAGAGATGGCTGAGCCCCTCTAGGAAGCGGGCGGAGATGAAATCTGAAAAACTAACAATTATAACATCGAAACCACCCCCAACAGGCAGAAACCGCAGATGACAACCCTTCTCTGTCTCGGCACCTCTTCAGACACGGGGACTCTTCTTCTAGGCCGCCCTTTAAATGTTCACCGAGGGCCAGTCTACGACAAACGCAGAGGCGCAGAAGTTTGGTTGGGAAGGTGGACATTCTACTTTTATGTGTGCTGCCTGATCCCCGGAATCCTTATTTTTGTGGCTAAGTGGACATCAGTTATCATCACTGAAGAACATAACTAAGACTTTTTTTTTTTCAAGATTTATTTATTTTGGAGAGAGGGAGAGTGTATGTGTGAGAGCAGGGAAGGAGCAGAGGGAGAGGGAAAGCGATTCTCGAGCAGACGCCGAGCTGAGTGTGGAGCTGGATGCGGGACTCCATTCCACAGCCCGGAGATCAGGACCTGAGCGGAAATGAAGAATTGAGCGCTTAACCGACTGAGCCACTCGGGTGCCCCACTAAGATTTTTCTAAGTCAAAATTCCTGAAGAAACAAAACAAAACTAGGTATGTTCTTCAGTTCTGGGGGTGTTAATGTCACAGAATACCCCAGACTGAGTGGCTTAAACAATAAACATTTCTCACAGTTCCAGAGGCTGGCAGTCCAAGATCAAGGTGTCGCCAATTTGGTGCTTGGTGAGGGCTCTCTTCCTGGCTTAGAGACAGCTGACTTCTTGCCATCACAACACATGGAGCAAGCAAGCTCTGGGTTTTTCCTCTAATTGTTGTTGTTGTTATTGTTCTTCTTCTTTTCCTTCTTCTTCTTCCTCCTCCTCCCCTTCTTTTCCTTCCTCTCTTTCTCCTGCTTCCCCCTCTTCTTCTTTATTTTAAAGTTTTTTATTTATTTAAGTAGTCTCTACACCCAACGTGAGGCTCGAACTCACCACCCTGAGATCAAGAGTTGCACAGTCCTCCAATTGAGCCAACTGGAGGCCCCTCTTTCTCTTCTTATAAGGACACTGTCCACATCATGGGAGCTCCACTCTCGGACCTCCTCCAACCACCCTGCGAGGCCCCACCTCCTAATGCCATCCCTTTGGGAGGTTCCGGTTTCAACATTTGCATTTTGGGGTGACACGGACATTCAGTCCACAATACTAACAATAACAAATAAGTCCATACACACTGAGCTTGGCAGTTGGCAAAGCAAATTCGCATAAATCGCCTCATTTGTACCTCTTGCTTGTTACCCGTGAGTTAGCTATTTTTATTTTCCTGTTTCACAGATTAGGGAGCTCAGCTGAGAAGGATTCAGTGATTTCCCCAAGGTCACACCCCTAGTCAGCGGCCGCGGTGGTGGGCAAATTCAGGTCCTCTCATTCCAAATTCTGTGTTCCTTCAGCTGCAGCAGGAATCAGGCCCTCCTGCCCCCGGTATGAACAGCCACAGTCACAAAGTCAAAACGAGAACTGATGTTTACTTAGTGCTCTGCCACAGGCCAGCCTCTCTGAAAACATTATCTCCTAGGATCGGTATTATTACTCTATTTTACGTTCCTGAAAAAATGGGAAACTATCAGGTTTAAGTCCCTTTTCCAGATCATGTGGCTAGTCTATGACACAACAAGTATTTGAACCAGGTCTGGTTGAACCCAGAGATTATGTTCTTAAACTCTCTGCCCTTTGAAACGCTCTTTGGAAAACTATGTAAGATGAAAATATTCTGCTTGACATACTTACTGAGATTTTTAGTAGAAATGGATATCTTGCCCTTTTAAAAGCATTAGCATCCTACAATGTCCTCCATTGAAAGCCCTATTTTCTAAGCACTGCAGATGGAGGACAGATGTTTCTTTATGCTCTGAAGGGTCCACTCTATGTAGCTGACCATAATGAGATTGTATCTTGTTCTGAATGTTTCAGAAAAATGGCATCGGACAGATCATTCCACATGAAAGCCAAATCAAAGGAGTTACTGCATAGATTTGATGAAAACAACAGGATGTTATTCAGTGGTTTGGGTGGGAACTTTTTATTTCAGAGTTCATTTGGAACCACACAGCTGTTTTCAGATGTATTCGACTCTAAAATTCAGCCTGAAGTCAGAGAATTGCATGCATTGTCTGAGATTTCTGTGCTGGGGTGGGGTGTCACAGGTTTGGGGCACAAAATGCTGGACTTTATTTCAGTATGATACAGAATTACAGGTAGAATGAAGTCCTAAGGCCATGCAGAGGGGGTGGAAACTTGGACTTAGGTAGACTACTTAGATACAGTTACTTTCTGTGAGTTAAACAGTTATACTTAAATGCATGAGTATGTTTTAAACACCTATTTGGGAAGAATAATTGGGCCTCTAAGATAATATTTCCTAGGCTTTGTTGTGTTTTGGGGTCACGATTGAAAACCATGAAAAGATTTTTAGGACCAATACACCAGTGTACTTAATGTTTTGGCTGAGCTGATTGCCAGGGTAAGAAGTCTGCTGTTACTCTGCAGAGAATCCTAGTATTTCAGAGCCTGAATTTGGTCTCACAGACACCTAGCTCAGTGTTTCTCATTTTATTGAAGAGGAAACCAAAGTGGGCTCCAGTAAGGGTGAATGACGTTCTGGAGTTAAACTTAACACAGCTGAGAGAGCATTTCCCGAAGACCTAAAGGATGTAAGTTCATAGTACTGTTTGAAGATTTGGTTGAGGTTTTGCATAACATCTAAGAACACGAACTCTGAAATCGGGTCTGCTAAAGCAGATTTCTTTGCTTATTAGCTCTGTATGTTTTGATAAAACAGCTGAACTTCCTCGAGCATTCGTTTTCTCATAAGATCGTCATCCTTTAATTTCACCATACCCGTTACACCTTCAAATAATGTACCCAAAGTTCTGCTTCCTGTGCTGTTTTTCTGCCTACCAACCTCCAAAGATTTTTTGTCATTTTCACAGTCTGTCCACGAAAGTACCCACTAGTCGTTTCTGGCCCATACCCTTGCAGTGAGGCATTCATTCTGGCTGACCCACTGGCCCCGTGACACAGTTTGCCGATGCCTAGCTTTCTCCAGGTTATCATTCTGTACCTGCAATGTGCTAGACACTGCACTGGTTGAAGGGGATAAAAAAGTGAAAACGATTTGGTTTCTGTCATCAGTTTAGTGACGAAGAGATCTAGAAATAACCTCGCTACACCGTTATACTGAATAAAAGCACCTAACTCCAATTTCAGAGAAGGAAGGCGGCCAGAGAAGGTGTTGGAGACAAATGCTATTTCACCTTAGTCTTGATGAATGAACGGAGGGTTGACCAATACACTGAGAGATGATGATGGGTAGATAGATGATAGATACTATTCCATATCTCCATGGAAGGAAGGAACTTCTGATGGAGAGAACAGCATGGGCAAAGACACATGGAGGCTTAGAAAGGCCTGGCGAAGAGGATTGCCATGCAGTTCCATACGGTGGGCTCACAGGAATGCATGTGGGAAGTCTAGCACGGCCCAGCGCATTTGAATTTTGGCCAAAAGAAACGACTGGGGCCACATCGCTGCTTTGTTCCATCCCACAGGGCCCCAAAGGGCAAGAACATTAACCTTTGCAGTGAGTCACATGTAAACGACTGTGTTTGCCGAAGTCTTTCTCAATGTACTGAGGCTGGGGCCATCTTTCATACCGCGTGACAGAGCAAAAAGTCAACATGGTTACATTTCTGCCGCTGACATCATTCTAGCCATGTGACATTGGATTTCATTTTTTTTCAAGTTTCTTCTGTCTAGTTACAAGAGACAAGACCTTTTCCTTTAAATCCTGCTGCCTGGCTGTGGGAGGGCAGATGAAGGTGAGACGGTGGTACGTGGTCCCAAAGGAGACTCCTACTGCCCTGTTCTCAGCACCCTGAGTGGTGATGGATAAATCTCGTTACCAACAGGCAATGCAACATGCCATCCTTCGCATGGTGACATGGCTACCAGATTGCCTCCAGGGAGATGTAGGCGCTGCCTAGGGCATGGCCTGTTTTTTCAGCCATCTTTTGGTTGTCCCTCCTTTTCACATCAGGCCAGAAGAAAGGGAGCAAAGAAAGGGCCCAAGTGCTCCTGATGGGCCAGATTCTCCTTTTGCTGGTCCTGTATACTTCTCTCATTTGGAAGAGGAAACCCCATTCACATGTCAGCCAACCAGTCATATACTTATGGAGCATCTTGGGGCCGGAAGCCGAGACTCCTGGTACACATGGATGCCGTCCACCTAGTTTTACAGTCCGGTCGGGAACACAGACACTGAACAAGTAGTAGTTACCGAAGGGACGGATATCTCACAGTGGAGCACCAGGTGCGATGAGAACACACAACAGGGGACCCTGAACGTGGTTCAGGAGGCACTACACCGAGCAAGTCACCATTGACCCCAAGCACTGGATAAACGGGAGTTAGCTAAGCAAAGGGAGCATGGAAGAGCCTTCGAGGCAAAGAGAAATACATGTGCAAGAGGTGGGAAAGATCACGTTTTAAAAGATTTCCTACGGTATTCGGAGGAAAAGTCATCAGAGCCAACCAGCAGTGAACACCTACGAGGGTCAAACAAGAGACTAAGCATTTTATATAATCTCATGGAATCCTCCTAAAGCCATATTTCCACGAAGGTGGGGCCCTTGTTTGTCTTGTCCCCATTGATCCCACTGTATCCTCAGTACCTAGGGCGGCAGCTGAGAAGGAGCAGATGCTTAGCATTTGTAGACTAGAGTTTATGTTTTCTAGAAGAGGGAGTGGAGGCTCGGAGACATAAGGTTACTCAAGTGTTACTGGGGGAGAAAGGCCTCAGAGCCAGAGTGGAGTGGAGTGCCTTTCCAGGAGCCTGCTGACGGTCCGGCTCTGCCTGGGACAATGATCTTGCTTCCCCTTCTTCTAGACATAAGAGAGCCCGAGCTTAGGCCGGGAGCAGTCCTGAGCTGGGCACCAGGGCCCGGAGGTCGAGCACAGCACACGGCTCCGGAAAGCCTGCCACATGTCCATACTGTCTGCCCTGGGGGCTGGTACCTCACTGCAGCCATACCCTAAATGCAGGGAGAAGCTGACACGCCTCTGTCCACCTAAGACTGGAGGTGTGTCTCTCCAACTGAGCGTGTCTGCTGCTTGGACACATAGGCCGGGAGCCCCATGGAACAGAATCCTGAGACCTGAAAGCCTGGAGGCGGCCGTGGGCCCTGAGGCAGACTCTGGGCTCGTTGTCCGCGGTGATGGAGGACCTCATATTGCCAGCTTTGGTGTTAAGGCCCAAGAGGGTCAAGTACCTCACGGGTCACCTTTTCACCTGTGCTACCTTAGGACGTTTGTCATTCCTGGCAACTGTCACCCGAGCATGATGAAGGCCCCTGAGAATGTTCTAGCCTGCCTGCCCTCGAGAGCACCTCTTCACGGTCGTGCTATCTTCACCGATGCGGAAATGGCTGAACAGTTCTTCCAACCAATTCCATCTTCCTCCGCTTCCTATTACGCTTTAGGTTCTCTAGTGAATAAAAGTCTTATTCGTATGTCCTGAAAATGAGTCATTTCAAAAGCTCAAAAATAAACGTATGATGTGCTCAGGCTCTTAAAGTTAATATCAACCCCCATCAACACTTCCTACTCCCTGAGCCTTCTATGTAGATCAGAATATCAGAGTTGCAGGCACCCTAGGGAACACCTAAGTTCACCCTCTCATTACGCTCAGCGAGGCCAGGCCCCCGAGCCCACGGACATACGCACATCGCGCTGGAAATGCCATCACGCGGGCAGATGCTGAACTCCAGAAGTCACAAGGATCCCGCGTCCTCTCCCCTGTTGAACCGGCCTCCAGCATCCTCGGCTCCAAATCCCCTGAGTCATGGCTCACCCTGAGAGAGAAATATATTATTTTCCTACAGGCCCTCCTGTCACGGCCTCTGTCAGGGTCTCTGCTGATTATGCCGAGGCAGTGCCCATTCCATCTGGCTCATTTTCCCCTTTGCAAAACAATTCTCTGTGGGTACTCTTCCTATGCAGGAGGAATTGGACTCACCACCAGAAGAAAAAGGGCCAATCTCTTTCATCTTCTAGAAGAAGATAAAAACAACCAGTGTGACTGCACAAAGTTGCTTGGTAAGGAATCTTCCCTTCCTTAGCAGAGCTCAGTGGTGGGTTGGGGGACAGGCAGCATCCAAGAGCTGTGGTCCCACTGGGTGCACGGACCTCTGGGGACAGCCGACCTGACGTACCACTTGCCTTGAAAGGCAGGCGTTCTGAAGATGCCAAAGGCAAATGCCAAGGGAATCAGTGCTTCAAGGAGTGCATTCTTCGCTTGACTTAAGGCTTTTTCCATGCTTAGCAGTGTATTCAGCCAAAAGGCAAAACCAGGGAGGGACACACCATCAGCTTGGGGTGAGAAACACAGCTTCTTATCTGGAGCATGGCATGAATTCAATAAGGACAGCATAACCCGCTCCTCCAAACATCTAAATCAGCAGAACAAATTTAGAACGAATTTAGCCTGAACTGAGATTGGTAGTCATTTTTCAAGTCTAAAATGTCTGCCAGCATTTCCCTATAATAAATCAGGACTCTCTGCCATTCTGTAGTAAAACCCAAACGGATGATGAGCCTCATCTCTACCTTGAAACAAACCCCAAAATGTTAACCACTCTTTTTAACAGCATGAGGGTCTTTATCCAACATCTCCCACAGGTCTCAAAATTCAGGATGGCATTTCATTCTTCTAATGATATCAAAAGTGCTCAGAGTTTAGGTTGGGACATGTAAATAAAAACAGCATTTCTTTTTTCAAAAATAACCACCTTTAACAATACATTAGCACTTTGGATGAAATTTTATATTTACACGAAAGGGTGTTTAAAACTGTGTTTGTGCATATGTATGTGTGTGTGTGTCAATCTTTTTCCAGAATATTTAGAGCCTGTACATCATAAAGGACAGTATTAGATGCTGAAATCCTCAGCTGTACTTACCACCCCATCCCTTGCTTGCCATATGACTTTGACCATGTGCACTATACAAAAAGTGGGGATTTGATGCTACAGAGTCCCCAGTTCAAAACCTGGGTGTGCCACATACAATGCAATTTCATAAATGACCTAATATGTCCTTTAACTTACCTGGACCTATTTATTTTCTATAGAGTGGAGATCATGCCTACCTTCGTATGTTTCAAGCATTATGATATTTATAAAGTCTAAGGCAGATGTTCAATTAGTAACTATTGAAGATGTCTCTTGCAGAGCCTAGTTTTCTTGTAGGTGAAATGGGGACATGAACCTAAACTGCTTTGTGCCCAGGAATGCCCTGTGTCCAGGAGGGGTCGTTAGTAAGATGCAGGACACAGCTCAAATGAATGCAGCTTGTGAGGGAATGCACAGGACTGGAGTTAGGGAGGATGCCTGGCTGCTGAGCCCTGCTCTTCCACTCTTTGGTTATGTATAGATTTTCCGGGCTTCTGAGAACCAGCCTGGGAGAGCAAAGAGTACTCACCAGGGGGGACAAGCAGATAGGTGGCAGCTCCCTCAGACAGCGGGTCTGTGATCTCAGACAAGCTGGTTAGGTCTTCCTCTTCAGAGAAGTCTACATGGTTCCTTCCAGTTGGAAAGTTCTAAAATTCTAGAATTACATTTGGGAGTGAGGGAGCAAATAAAATGGACGGAAAGTGACTCATTGGCTCGAAGAAGGCAAACTAGGACAGATATGGAGGAGGAAGAACTGGACTTAAAGGGAGGGAAGAAGGTGGTGAGCTCTGCAAACCAGACAACCCTCTGTGAGTCTTCAAACTCCAAGGTGGGGGAGAGAGGATGTAGTGCGGAGTTGTGTTCTTTACCTGCACCTCTGGAGAAACAGGCTTTGCAGACCTGTGGGTTAAATAGGATTCCTCTTCTGAATCCTTGGAAAATGTTACAATCTCCAAGTTTGTTCTCTCATCTGTAAAAGAGGAATAACATACCAGATAAGGCTGTTGGATGGATTGGGCGAGCACACATAGACGACCCACCAGCTGGCACGTAGCAGGTGCTCGATAACATCGTTGCTCTATTCCCTCATGCTATTTCCCCTTCAGGGATGGACACCAACCTGAAGGAGCATAGACAGAATGATTCCATTTTTATCTTTTCTCAATTTGAAATCATTAATGTGGTTTATGATGTATCGTTCTGCCCAGGTATCACAAGCCAGTAAAAATGTCCCCAAGTCTCTTAGTGCAGACTGAATCAATTTTCCTTCACTCGGCTACTTCTTCAGACTTTCCCTTTGCACAGAGCAATTGCTAGAGCCTGGCTCTATTAGGAAAAGGGTGACACAACTGTTCTCTTCTCCCCATAATGATCTAAGTCATTTCTCTAGGAAGCACTATGGAGACACTAAGACAAGGATGTGAATCCAAACCCATTTCAGGCAAAGACTAGAAGGAAACTCCTGTCTCACAGGTGGCATTTGGTCCTCCTGGGGTTTAGACATTTGCCTCGGGTACTAATTTATACAGAACAAAATATTAATGAAATAATTGGAATTAGGGGACCAGTTAACTCTGGTTTCCATATGCAATTCTCTAGGATAACCACCTAAGGAATGCAAGTTGGTCCTACTCCCATTCAGTATATTGAAGCAGTTTCTTATTTGGAATTTGGAATTGTGACGAGAAACCCCCTTCTAGGAAGAGAGACTCTTGATAAGTGAAAGACATTTATTTTTGTGAGTACAAGCTAAAATGTCATTCTTAGCATGACTTAAGACTCTCAAAGATGGCATTTAGTAATGGGTGAGGATATGTAAGCTTGGAGTGTGTAATTAGGAAAATGCTAAATAGCACGACCAGAGGAGGGACAGAGGGGGAGGGAGAGAGCACAATCTGGAAAGGGAGAGGGTGGAGGCCAGGAGAGTGAGGTACTTCAGTCTTTCAAAGGGGAAAAGAGAGGTGAGCCCCAGCAGCTGACAGACCTGCTCATGAGGCCTGGGAGGAGATCCTCTGGGAGGGGGGTGGTGACTGACAGAAATGCTTTGAGCCGTGAGAACTCTCGCTGGCCCTACAACCCCCGTCCCTGGCTGTCTCTACCTTATTCTTGAGTTTTTTTTTTCTTTTTCCTTTCTTTTAGAGGAAGGGAATAATTAGTTGACACAAAAGTTCATGATTTTTTTTTATTTTTAAAGATTTTATTTATTTACTTATTTGAGAGACAGAGACTGAAGGGAGGAGCCGAGGGAGAGGGACAAGCGGGTTTCATGCTGAGCTCAGAGCCCAACACAGGGCTCGATCTCAGGACCTGGAGATCATGACCTGAGCCGAAATCACGAGTTGGGCGCTCAACTGACTGAGGCACCCAGGAGCCTCGAAAGTTCATGATTTTTACTAATAGAAGACCAATTCCCTTATCTCTACCAGATGCACATTGACTATTCAAAGCAGGTTTTTTAAAGGGGTGCCAAATTCTTACCTGCCTAGGGCACCCACATGTCTGGTCTGGTCCTGGTGCCAGGCATTGCTTGAGGCTTTCAGAGTGCCTCTCATTTGAGATGGGGTCACCGAGATTAAGCAGGGGCCACTGAATTGCCAAGATCTTACCTCGGGGGCTGCGTTCGATAAAGGCAAGGCAAGGAGAAACAGAATAAAGGGGGAGGAAGTCAGAGCTGGTCACCTTCTATTTGATTTATTCTCATCTCAGCGGCAGAGGGAGGCAGAGAGTAAAAAAATGGTGTGTGACAAGCCCTCCCTGAACAAACACCAGGCATGTGTAAAAAGGCATACACAATTTAAGGTATTTATGATACGAAATAATTTGAAAAACTTCCGAGTAGCACACAGGCAGTTCTATAGAATCACTGGTATTTGGGAGGGAGGATTTATAATTCCAGTCCAGAGGGTAAGGAGCCAACACAGGATGACGAGAGACTTGTAATTTAAAAAAGACCATGCATTTTATAAAATGGCTTTTGTTTCTCATCCCTCTTTGGCCTACAGATCCCTTTTCTTCGGTAAATACGGGCGCTCGAGTCATGGTGTAACTCCGGGCCTCTTGGACCAATTGCTTTTCTGTAGAGCTCAGAGAGGAGGGGGACAGGGGCCGCAGCTGGGCACAGGATTTGAGAGAATCCCCAGCAGAAGGGGAGTGTGGGCTCGGATCTCCCGGCCGGCCATCAGGCCCTCACGACAGTCACTGTCGGGAAAAGCCATGTTGCAGGGTGGAAGGGAATGCTGAAGAGTGAAGTCACACTTCTGCATAAGCACAGGACGCCATCACTGTCCCGGAGCCTGTTGGCAAAGGACCCCAGCGTCCCGAGGCCCCTGGCAGTCCCTGAATGGCTGCTGACATCTTGAGTCAGACACAGGCTTCTTTTCCTTGGTGTTTCCGGTTGCTCAGGCGCTTCGAGGTGGGGGGCACACCTTTCTTGAAGTATCGCATTTCCAGGGTGACACAGGGCCAGCCAGTGTCGGCAGTCACTTTCCTTCATCATCTGGTTCCGTATGTGTTGAGTTCTGTCCTCCAGCAGAAAAGTCTTTGATTTGTTTTCTAAAGTGCTCCTGAAAGAGTGTGTGTGTGTGTGTGTGTGTGTGTGTGTGTGGTGGGTGGAGTGGGGGTGGGGAGTATGAACTTGAGAGGGAGACAGAAAGAGAGGAAAGGCTACTATCCAGAAGGTCAAACTACCATGTGCTTATTTTGCCCAATAGTTCCATTTTCCCCCTTTTACTCAACCTTCTCAAAATTTCACCTTGCAGTTCTTTACTTTTTATTTATCTGATCCATAGTGAGTGTTAGTGCTAAGTTAACAGTAAATGGAGAAATGAGAGCCAAGAGGGGAGAGAGAGAGCGGGTTGCTTTGCGAACATCAGTCCCCAAGGATGATCACCTGCTCAGAGTCCTGGGGACAGATCCTGCCCCTCCTGACCCCTTGTGCCAGCATATTCAAGGATCAGTCCAGCTCTTTTCGGGGGCTTGTTATTTTGTGATCACTGTCGCATATTTTGACAACTCCTACTCTTGTTATGAGTTTCATATGTAAATCTAAATATGACCATCCGGTGAATGATCCAACAATACAACTGCATGGGGACAAATCAGTACATTCAACTTCTTCCAACATTGAATCTGTTTTTATTTGCCATTTGTTATAAAAAATTGAATCTGTATTTTACACAAAAGGTACTTTAAAACAGTGAAGTTTACCAAAAACCACTGAATCTCAGGCAAAAGGATTCACCACCAAAATGCAGATTTACATGGTAAACCTGAGGGCCAAAAACATTCAGCTTACAAAAAAAATCTTATATTTTTTAATAATTCATTACCAGAAGCAAAACCCGATTATGTACATGTTTCAAAACAGGTGACAAAATAACAAAGGCAGCTTCCGCTGGGAAGCTAACCAAAGGAAATGCTCCCGCCCAAGACTGGCCCATTATTCCATTCAGAGTGCAACATCTGAGGAGCTTTAAGAATATTTAAACATAAATATTTAGGTTTACACACAAGACACATATGCACAGACATGTCCATTCTAATTCTATGCCCCTTTGTATTTTTTAAATTGCACCATCTCTGTTAGAGATAATATAGAACATGCAGGAGGCATTCATAATTGTTTTTCTCAGCAGTGGTGTATTATACAAGCCAAATGCAAAATTTAAACATGAATTAGGTTCAACCGGAAGCCATCTCAACTCAGTACTTTA
The DNA here is from genome assembly GCA_028533885.1 of Nasua narica. Classification (NCBI taxonomy): domain Eukaryota; kingdom Metazoa; phylum Chordata; class Mammalia; order Carnivora; family Procyonidae; genus Nasua; species Nasua narica. The sequence continues at coordinate 67,185,478 of CM052798.1, read as the reverse complement.
GCTCAGATATTCTGTATTAATGCTTTAGCGTTGATGAAATTGTTCATATTAAAAAAAAAAAGTTGAAGAGAATGTGGTCCATTACCAAAGGTACCGAGCTGATAGTTCCCAGTGGATGTAAAAGTGATGGGCCAGAAACAGGAAGAAACCAATTAAATAGGACTGCAGGTTTTCACTGCTTTCACATTCAACTGAAGATAAGAAATAATTACATCCAGGACATTTTCCAACAGCCATTAGTTTATACCATTTCATGTATATAATGTCTTCATAATTCAAAGGAGGATACAAGAGAGCTCCTCCCCCTCCTATCAGCCTCCCTCTTGTTTCCAGAAAGAAACGAACACAGATTTTGATGCAATACCCAGTTCCTGGCAACAAAGTGGACTTAACGGTTATATTCTCGTGCTTTTGGGAGGGATGAGAGATCATGGGTTGAATCAGCTCTAAATAGTACAGAGATGGGTAAAGTGGAACGACTCAATTAGGCCTCATTAGAGGCCCTGACTTCCCCCCCCCCCCAATAAATACATGCTCAAGGATCACGGCGAGTTCTTTAGCACAAATATACTGTTATACACAAGTGCTGACCAAATTTAAGGAGGTGAGTGAGTGGAGAGGGAAAAACAACACACCTACGTGGAGTTAGGACGATGCTAAGAGAGTGTAAAGGTAGAAGGAGCATTTTATAGAAAATACTGGGAAAGAAAGCTGTCAACCCACAGGTTAACTGTTTGATTATTTTAATGGTTTGTGGACCCACCATTATGCCATATTTTAATTAAACATACAAAATCTGAATCATGAAACGCATGAAGAACAGAAACAACTATTGTTACTCTCAAACAATAATATTATGCAAAGAACTCACTGCCGCTTACGACAGCACAATAGTAAGCCTACCACACGAACGAGCTAGGCCACAGCGCGGGGAGCCCATGGATCTCTGCTTACCCTGTTTAACACAACCATTTGTTTGTTTTTTTTTTTTTCACAGCCATTTGTTAAATGACAGTGAACTATGGTGATATCCAGGGAGAAAAACAAAGACTGAGGATGAAGAATGCAAACACAGTCTCTATGTGCCACACAGACGTATCCTAAGGTAGGTTAGGGAAGGAACCACTATACCTTACCAGGAGTGCTCAAAACCACCCTGGGTATGTGTGTGTGTCTGTGTGCGTGTGTAAATGAAACAAACCTATGCCATTGCTGTCATAAGCCATCATCTTTGTTCTGAGTAATATCCACATGTATTTTTTGGAAAATGCGCTATACAGTCTTGGAGATCCGAGGCCAACTAAAGTGTCCTAATTGAATACACTACATTTTCCTCATTGAAACTCCTCTTAAATGAATATGAACGCTCGCAAAATCAAGATCTGCTCCAACAATGCAGTGAAGGTGGCCTCCAACGCCACATTTCCAGCATGTCAAGGGGCGGTCTCGGCGTTCATTGCTTCAGCGCCATGTTATTTCAAAAGCTACCTAAACACTGGTATGTAAGATGGAAATAAGACAGAAATCTAAAAACTGCGGCATCAAAGAACAAGGTTTGTACCAGTAACCATACCCTAGTGTTTGGAAAGCAGCTTACAATATTCAGTATTGATCCTGATGGTAAGTAATGGGCTTCCAGAAACCGAGAGAAACGATAAGGAAGGTTTAGTCAATGACTTTTGCAGGGCAACACGACCAGTGTGACTAGCTGTGCAGACGTTCTAGTTTGTGAGAATGGTAGCAAAGCTGAAATTTGTTTTTGAAAACTCTTCTTTCTGCAGGGGGGTGGGATTTTTCATAGAAATTATGGCTAACAATATGGCCACAAACATTTCAGTACCTCTCCATGCATCATATTCCATATTCCAAAAATTTAAGATAAATCCTACCCAACACGGAAATCAGGACACACGACATTTTTATTGAGAAACATTAAAATGGCCATTAACTTACATTAAAAAAAAAACAAAACAAAAAGAACAAAAACCCTAGGTAGAGTCAGAATCTGTTTTCTAAAGTCCTAGAAGAAAGTTTCATCAGTTATGCCTGGGTCCCTGAGAACTTGAATGTTCTGACTAAAGGCAAGTTTTGGTAAGAATTAACATTTTTACACTGTTCCTTCTCATTCAGAATAAAAATAAATGTTTTAGGCAGCTTTTGGTGCTTAGAGTCTTATAGCTCATATTATTCAAATTACGTTTGACATAAGCAATTCCTTTTTCTGAGCTTCAGTTCAGGGGTGTGTGGCAGGTGAGGGGAGCTACATTTTGCTATAATTTAAAGACTCACTTTTATCTTTCTGGAAGGGCAAAGCAAGAAACGACATACCATACATCACAATTCCGTGTTTACAGTACTTTCCCCATAGTGTTTTCCAGTTTTGTCTAGGTGCAGTTAACGGGTTACTTCATAGTTAACATCCAAAATGAGCCGGGCATCATAACGCCCAGACCTATTAGAGAAAAACATGGTAAAAATGTACATTTCCCAAAAATGAGTCAGTTGATTTTATTCATTTTACAATATGCATGATAATAAAAGGCTACACACAAAGCTCTTTATTAAAAAAAAAAAAAGAGTAAAATGCATTCCTGGAAAGTTAAGACGAAAGCATGAGATGAATTTCAGTTAAATGGATCTACCGCTTTGTGAGCTTTGAGAATTCTTAAATACCGAATAGAGGTGGAGTGTTTTACATGATAATTACATCTAGAGATCATGCAGATGGAGAAGTATTTTGCTTGAAGTCTTAATTTCTCCCGGTGTTTTGAAATCAGTTTTAAGGATTCGAATCTGTACCTCTCCCCTCCATCACAGTTTTTGAAGTAATTAAGAATTGTACCTATGCAACAGCACAGAGACTAGGGAAGAGAGAGGTAGATGATGCGGCCATCCTCTTATAAGGAAAGCCCCCCCCCCAAATATTTTAGGGCACGAAACACAAGTCCTGTGTTATCCAAAAGTAATTAGTTGCAGAGTACAAAAACATTCTGGAGCAGGGTGCACACAAATAGGAGACTCGTAAGCAGCCCAAACCCAAGTATATTAATAGTAAATTCTTTAAAAGAAATGCATGTGTTCTCTGTACCTTACAAAAATTATTCTCACAGACTTTGAATCCAAGATTATACCATAGAAAATAGTTATAAGTTTTACATTTACTATAAAAATGACTAGCAAATAAAAAAGGCTTTGATGATACATAAGAAGACATTTTAGGAAATAGAGTAATTTTCAGGATGCCCCGAGGGTGATGGGTCCTAAGTACCCTGTCCTTTTCTATGCAAGGGCCAACGACAGGCACTTTCTCAAGGTTCACCCTTGTGTGGGGGCTTTTTTTTTAGGGTTCACCATTGTTAAGATAAAACAAGATGAAGGAAGACTCCAGCAAGCGGGGACAGGAAGTAAAATCAAGCCAACAAGGAATTCGGCCAAGCACAATGTACACCCTGCCTAAAAATATTTCAGAAGACAAATCAAAGACAGTGTTGAGTATACCTCAAGGATATTTATGTTGATGAATTTACGGTCTCGGTGATACAGATCAAAACAGGAAGTCCGTTAAAACACGTGTGCAAATGAGTAAGTAATGGGGATGAGGGGAAGGAGATGAAAGAGTATCTAATCTTCAAGGTAAAAACTGTAAAGTAGAGGCTCAATAATGTCATGTCCCCCACGCCACCCTCGAAGTGTACTTCTCACATCTTAATAAGTTAAAGGTCAGTTATTCACAAAACTTAAGTTCAGTGTTAACGCTTTTTACCTGTTTAATGTAGGGCTAGACACTGAGTTGCTTTAAAGACATTTGGTTATAGTTAGTCATGATTATTACCCATTTTCCATCTTTATAACTTAGACAACTTTAGTTCTCATTTAAAGCCCTGGGGCAAACTTTTAAACGGTTTCTCTTTAGGTCAACATTTATCCAAGCAGGTCTGCAAACGTTCTGTTACAGGGAGAGGAAGCATGTTGAGCAAATTCTCCTCTACAATCAGGCAGCTCCGTTTTAGGGACTGACAGCCTTCCAGTTCAGGAGGAAGTGTTTCCAGGTAATTACCAATGAGCTCCAGATAAGTGAGGTTCGACAGCTCACCCACGCGAGGGGACAAACTCATCAGGCTATTTTTCCCCAAAAGTAAACACTGCAGCTTTTTGCACTGAAACAGCCCATCTGGTAACGTCTCAATCTGGAAAGGGAAAAAAAGAAGCCAGTAAAACTTGTCGTCTATGGTCTATGACAGTGCATTTGCTTATCTTTACCCCTTCCTTTTTCCGAAAACATTTCTGGACACTTACAGGACTCCACAGAACAATGATGATATATATATGAAGGAGATGGAAAAGATAAATGAAAAATAATGTCCTGACTTGAAGTCGGCGCTGAACATCTAAACCCTTGCTGTACGTGTGGGTCGGCAACAGATTTGAGTCTAAGCATTCTCACAAGCAATTCTCAAACAAAACCTAATCAGTCACCTACTCGTGGTCCCTAAGATAAAAAACAACAACAGTATTTTAGGAAAATCGTAATTATTCTTGAGGCCGAGGATCAGAAATAACTTGTTCTTGAGTCCTCATAAAGAGTTACTGTGTAATGTAACGAGCAACAGCCTCAAAAACACTGTGAATACAGACACAAGGCTATTTCTAAGGGTTTCAAACTAGAGACTGAAAACTTCCTTTTGTTAAAAGAAAAAAGTCAACAGAAGCACGTCATCATCTCTACATGCACATTACATTTCCCTCTACATATACACTCCTGAGTATTTACCCTTCTTCTTGCCCTCTGGCAGTTTCAATTAAATTATGTAACATGGAGAAATAATTTAAAATACGATAAATAGCCTGAAATTAGGTCAACTCCTAGGACTGCTCAAATGAGCTGCTCCCCCATGTGGTGGGTTGGTTGCATGTGAATTTCTAAGGGAGCCACCGTCCATATGTGAAAGTTGCTTGGAAAAGACATCCATAGAAGAGCTGAGAGCAAGCATCCTCCACTTTCCTCATGTCACAAGAGGTGAGTTTCCACCAGGCAGTGCCGGACAGCATACACCCCAATCTATAAATTCCACATATTTATGTACCTGTGGATGTGGCATCTTTGCAACTATGAAAGAGCACTCTCCTTCCTTGGTTCAGAATGTGGCTTTGATAGACAAAGGGATGAAAGGGTCACTCAAGAGCTCATAGCCTGCTCCTCTGATGGGCTAACACAGCCCCACTGAGCCAGCTCTCTGCTGGAATTTCCAGGGGCATCCAGAACTATCTCCTCAAAAAGATAAACATTCTCTATGCAAACTAAAAAGTGGTCAAACTGCATTCAAAAATGCTCATTATATTGCAAATTCCCCTCTCCGACATCAGCCACACATACACTCAGTCCTGGATATCCTTGGAAATAAATCGAATGATCCCCATGGCATTCAATAAAGCTCATCATCATACGCCAGAATCCTAGGAATAAGCGAAGGAAAAATATCTACCCTTCCCGTTTCATTCTCTTCTCAAGAATGTAGATGCAAAACCACACATATGTGGATTTCGATGTAGAGATGTGGCAGAGAGATAAGAGGCAGGAGAAATGTAATCCCTTTCTAATGCAACCTCTTCTAGTCAAGACACCTGTGGCTCAGAAGTAGGGTCAGGGACTTACAAGTAAACAATGTGTCCTGTGCAACCCAAGCTCAACCCTGAGAGTACCTATTAGTGTCTAAGCAATGACTTAGGCAAGCCAGCTGAAAAAAGAGGGTAGGCTTGGCTCATCTGTATTCAGTAAATGCATGCAGAGAGCCTTTGTGCCAGGCTCCCAGTTAGGTGCAGAGGATAAAGCACTGAGCATAGACAGATGGGTCTTTGAGAACCGTGGTCTAATGCAAGATTTCTCAACCCTGGCACTGTTGACATTTTGGGTGAGATAATTCCTTTTGTGGGGGTGCCCTGTGGACTGTACACTATTTAGCAGCATCCCTGGCCTCTGCGTCCGTCCTAGATGCCAGTACGATGCCCTTTCTCTGTGGTGATCATCAAAAATGTCACCAGACAAATGTCTCCTGGGGGGCGGCAAAAAGTGCCCCCATTTGAGAAGCTCTGGTTTCCTGGGTGAGAAATACTACAGTTACGTGAATTAATTAAGTCTGCCATGGGTGCTGGGAAGGAGGGACTGTATTAGAGACTGGATCAGGGAACCCTCCATCTCCCTAGTGCAGTTAGCTTCCAGACGCCCAGCAAAGACCTTGCTTAACTGGACTCCTTTCCACTGAGTGAATACCCCGAAGCCATTGCCGTCACGCTCCTGTCTGGCTATCAGCACTATCACGTTCTCACCAATCTTCTTTCAAATTTCTGAATTTGTGATTGCAGCGACTTCTCAGCCCCGGAAGACAGAAGAGGGACTTCACAAGGCAATGGGAGTCCCTCAGCTGTCATGAAAGTGAGGCGAGGGTCGTGGTCGGTGGTTCTCCTTCCCGAGGGCCAAGTGTCCGTCTCGGGGACTTTCTCTCAGTGCCAGCACCCAGCGGAGGCACGAGACCTTCCGTCACCTACCTGAAGTCAGTTATGCGAGAGGAGGCTGGGGAGCTGTGCTAGAGATGCAAAACTTCCCTTCAATTCAGCAATTTTGTCCCGAAAAGTCAAACACCTTTAGAAACAGTTTGCCCTGGGGATGACTGGGTGGCTCAGTGGGTTGAGTATCTGCCTCCAGCTCAGGACACTGGGCTCCCTTCTCAGTGGGGAGTCTGGTTCTCCCTCTCCCGGCTGCTCCCCCTGCTTATACTCTCTCTCTCTGGCAAATGAAAAAATAAAATAAAATAAAAATAAAATAGTTTACCCTGAAGCTTACAAGAACATCAAAAACATCTTGCCTGGGTCAATACATTTTATAAAAAAATTTTTAGATAGCGTTTATTTATTCTCAATTCATTTAACATGCTCTTTCCTAGACAAAATAATATACGACCCCAAAAGGAAAAAAAAAAAACACCCTTGCGGACTACTGATTTCTTTAAAAAAAAATCAAAAGAAATGTTTGCAGACTATCAGGGAGATGAGAGACTTCATATGCAGGATGGTATTTATAGAATAAAATATAAACTATACATGCAATAAGCTATTAAATAAACTAAAAAAGAGAGAGACACTAATGCTATATCCTAGAATTCTCAGACAACCAAGTTTCTCGAACAAAATGTAGTAGAGTCCCCAGAACATTTAAGAAAGGATGGTCCCCTTCCTGTATCTACTGCTGACATTGGATAATTAAATACTCCCCTGTTCTAGAGGCTGAGACCTTACTTCATAATCTGTCTCAAAAGCTTCAGATTTCCCTTTTTCTCCTGACCGTCGAACATATCATCTCAGAACATGCTAACCAAATCCATAAAATCCAATCGTTTCAGGAAACAAAACTGAATATTTCCATTTCTAAGCAGCGATGTCAAACACAAGCTCCACCCCATAAATGATCCTCAGAAGGAATTTCTACCTCCAGCTACAAGCCTTGGAGTTAATAAAAGAAATGCATTAAATGCACAAATGTAGAAGCTGGAAGACCTAGGTGTAAACTGGAGTGGTTTTTAAGATTTGAGCGCAACTATTAAGTCTTCCCCCTTTCCTATGCGTTTCCATCACATTCAATACCACCATAGTCCAATTACGCTTTGGCACTGGCATAGAGATGCTGCCTCCCCCTGTCTCCCACGCCCATCCACACATCCCTGCTTTGGACGCATCTGAGATGCAGTAGAGGGAGGCCAGAGTGGGAGCTGGAGCTCTTGGTTTCCATCCCAGATCCATCACTAGGCAGCTTGGACTTGAGGCAAATAACTCTGAGCATCAGTTTCAGTATCAGTAAAATGAGGGCAGTAACTAGAGCAGAGGTTGGAGAAGTTTTTCTCTAAATGCGTAGGATAGGAAATACTTTAGGCCTCGTGGGTGAAGAAGTAAAACTGAAAATATTATGTAGGTACTTATATAACGAGAGAAAAAAATCCATACACTTTTAAATGAGGAAATTCAAAATAGAGTAACAGTTGAGGATAATTTTTTTGTAATATAGGCCGACGAATGAGAACAACGGAATCTCTTCATGGCTACGGAGATTTGAATTTCATACAGTTTTCATGTGAGACAAAATGTGATTTAAAAATTTTTTCCCCTGACCATTAAAAAATTTCAAAAACCACTCTTAGGTTGGGGCTGTTTATAAATTTAAAAAAGTATTCTTAGCTCAGGCTGTGGGTGGATTTTGGTCCCAGGCTGGCAGTTTGCCGACTTGATAGCCCATGGTGTTCCTTTCAGATATAAATCTTCGTTTTTTTCTTTTTATTTTATATTCCTACTTCTAAATCATAACTGATTTAAACTTTTTCAAGGGGTTTTATTGATTGATTGTACTCTCCCAATCCTTCTAAACGGGTTACAATTAGAGCCTCCTATGAGGGTGTCAGTTCATGCTAAATATCACTTTCAGGCTCAAGTCTGACCCCACCTACTGTTGAGTGAACTTAAACCTGAACTTGACCGGCATACTTTAAGGCATTCTCCATTCTGACCCACCTTCTAAATGCTCTCATCTCTTATTACATCTGGGCATGCCCCTGCACATGACCTCGATCCTTTCACATTTCCCAACCCCCAGTGTTCTTAGGAATACTCCTCTCTAGAGTTACTATATAAAAAAAAAAAGCATTTTGGGCATCTGGCTGGCTCAGTCAGTAGAGCATATAACTCCTAATCTTGGGGTTGTAAGTACGAGCTCCACATTAGGTATAAAGATTACTTAAAAATAAAAATTTTAATAAAAGAGCATCTTGCTGGCAAACATTGCATTATCATACCTCCTTCTTGGAGAAGTACAAAGCATATTCAACTACTAAAAGCTCTGAGGAATCCTACAGCAAAAAATATGATAAAAAGAAATGTTTAGTGTTTTGTGTGATAACACCTATTACTATCTTGTAAAAGAAACTCTAGAGTGCCCTCTCTGTGAATGTCGGTCATTTGGGGGATGCCCAGTATCTTCGAAGTTTGGAGAATTCCCTATCTCATCTTGGTGGGACTCTTGGTGGGAAGCAGAGTCCACTTCCCACTGGAGGAACTGACAACACCGGATTCCCGTGTTCCCAGATCTTCTATAGCTTGAGTATGTGGGGGAGGTCTTAAGCTCTGCCCAACGTGTGCTCAGACTTGGACTTTAAATCGGGGCTAGGGTCACAAAGCAGCAGAAGCCATGAAGAACTTATTTTGTGGGAGGGCGAGGGTTGTAGTAGCAGCAACATCCAATTTGCAGGGACAGCACTGTGCTCAGTGCTGGGATGGTCAGTGGCAGTGTACCCTCACCATTTTGCTTTTGTGTTAGGCTTTTGACCTTTTGGTTCTCTGACTATCTTGATGCTTGATTGTTTTCCAAGCTTGATTCTGCAGCCTATTCAGTGATACTATGAGAGACACAACATCCTTTCAAGAAATGTCTTTTCTATTTGACCACAGAGAGCATTTGTTGCCTCCATCCATGAACCCATGAACCCATGAACCCAGTATACTGCCGAACTCTAGAAGAGTATTTTAAAATCTCTCCTTTCAGGAACCTTTACCAACTTTTATTCCAAATGAACAAATCAACTCACATTTCTGAGTATATGCATATCTAAATATTTAAGCATCCAATTTGATGTTTTATTTTCTAATTTAAAAAAATATTTTGGTCTACCTCATAGAATCTTAGGAATCTCAAAGTTAGAAGGAACCCTGAAACTGAAACATGAATCTGTGATTCATTCTTACCAAGTGGTTGACAATCTATACCTGGACAGTTTAATTAATAAGAAATCATTTACCCCTTCTCAAAGGTTCAAGTTTTGGACAGCTTTTTGGGAAACATGAGAAATCCTTCCAATTTTTGTCCTGGTTCTAACACTCATGGTTACTTGCAAGAAGATTTCTATTTAATTTTTCCAAATATTTAAAGACTAATATTGTGGACTATTCTTTTTCCCTTCCCTCCTCAATACTTCCTATATTTAGGCTAACTGTTCCATTGGAGAACTTTTCATATCTCTGGCTGCTATCTTCTTCTTCTTCTCCTTCTACTTTTTTTTTTTTGCCTTCAGGAGGTTTTTTGTTTGTTTTTTTTTGCCTTCAAGAGTTTTTTTTTTTTTTTGCCTTTCTTTTTATTTGTAAAGATTTTATTTATTTACTTGACATAGAGGAGAGAGATCACAAGTAGGCAGAGACGCAGGCAGAGAAAGTGGGGCTGCTGAGCAGAGAGCCCAATGTGGGGCTCGATCGCAGGACCCCGAGATCACACCTGAGCCGAAGGCAGAGGCTTTAACCCACTGAGCCATCCAGGTGCCCCTCTGGCTGCTATCTTCTGAGTGAGTTCCACTTTCTCCATATCCTGATTAAACAAGTCTTCACAGTTCCGATGGGTGTTCCTCACCCATTCAAAGGTGTCATGGTCACTGCTATGGCTCTGGGATGCTCACCAACTGCTGATTATTAGACTGCTAAGACAACTCAGTCTGAGATATTCTATTTTGGCCATAACTGCCTTCAGCAGAGGACTTTTCTTTCCCTTTTTAAAAAAGATTATTTATTTATTTATTTGAGAGCGAGCAAGCGTGCACAAGTAGGGGGGAGGAGCAGAGGGAGAAGCAGGGCAGGGAGCCCAATGTGGGACTCGGTCCCAAGACCTCGAGATCACGACCTGAGCCGAAGACAGACACCTAATGACTAAGCCACCCAGGCGCCCAGCATAGGACTTTTCATGCGCGCCAAGTATCTTCCCTTACTCCAGATAAAATGTGTCTGATACTCACACCTGGTTTCTCTTTTAGACGTGGTCAAGTCAATAAATATGGTGTCTCAAGTACCAATGATCTTAAGGTTTTATTATATTAAACCAGAAAAACACATTAAGCTGCTTACACATTTAAATAATTCATGGGCAGCTAACAATTTAATCAGCTGCAACTTTCAAAAATTCATGTAGCGATATAACCACATAACAACTTAGTGGAACCAACGCCTTTCAAAATAATTAGTTGTATTTTTTATTATTAACAATGGGAAAAGTATAACCAAAATATTAATATTAATGAACTACATGATTAAACAACACTAATGATAAATCTCTAGACCTATAGTTTTCCAAGTATGGTCACCACACCAGCAGAATCAGCTTGACCTGGGACTTTTTAGAACTGTCAACCCTTGGATCCTACACCAGACCTACTGAATCAGAAACTCCGGTGGGGTCCTGCACTCGGTGTTTTAACAAGCCTTTCAGGTAATTCTGATGAACACTGCTAATTTATATCAACCCTCAAGGAATCTCACAGCCTGATAATCCTTTAAGACTCAAAGATTTCTCATTTATCTTGGAATGGGTTCTAGCCTTTTAACATATGAGTCAAGTCTTAGGGCTGTGAAAATCAGCAGAAATTTTGCTCTCATCCCCCAACTTTCTGGTGTTTTCCCAACAATCTATGGTTTTTGAAAATAATGTCTGGTGATTAATATGTTTATTAGCCAACACCATACTCATAGTCCTATTTAGCATGAAATATGAATTATAAAAAGTCTAGGAGATATTACATTTTGGTGGGTGGGGTAGAAGAAAACAGCTCTCACTTTCTACAACAGGAAGATCAATTTTCATTTTTTGGCAGACTTGATTTCTGAGATTTTGTTCCTTCTGCTCATATGGACATTGCCATCACTCTCTTGCCCTTTTGGCTAGCATGATTTTTTTTTTTTTTCTTTTTTCCTCCTGCTTCACATTTTAACCTAGGAAACTACTCATTTGTTTTTTTTTTCTTGTTTCAGCGAAGTCAAGTTTTCCTTAACTTGGCTTTAGTGTTGCAAATTATGGTTCATTTTTAAAGTATGGATGCTGGAAAAAGCTTCTAAGAAGCCCTAGTGTTGCATTATAGAACCAGGCCTTTCATTTTGAACTGTCTTTCTAGACATGCATGTAGATTTCAAGTCTTTTTTACTGCATCACAAAAAAGATTTATGAATAATTCACGATCCCAGTATTTTTAACAAAAAAGTTCTTCTCCTATGACAGATCTGGAAAGCTAAAAACTTTTATAAAGCTTTCTAACTACTTAAGATCTTTCCAAAATGAAAAGTAAGGTCTGTTGTAACTAATTAGTTTAAAATACTTCAACTGTGATGTTTATGTAAAAAATGGGGAAAGGGAATAAAGAGAACATTCGTTGAGCAATTACTATGTGCCAGGAATGGTGCCCAGTGCTTATATATATTTTTCTCATAAAATCTCCATGACAACTTGTAAGTTGGATCAAAAACTGATGCTCAGTGTTTTGCTAATTTACTCACGGGCACATATTTGGTAAGTGGTAGTCACACCAGGCTCAGAGGATGCTTTGTAGGACTGAAAGTCCATTTTCTTTTTTTTTTTTTTAAAGATTTTATTTATTTATTTATTAGGAAAGAGAGAGAATGAGAGAGAGCAGGTCAGAGTGAGAAGTGGACTCCCCATGGAGCTGGGAGCCCGATGTGGGACTCGATCCCGGGACTCCAGGATCATGACCTGAGCTGAAGGCAGTCGCTCAACCAACTGCGCCACCCAGGGGCCCCTGAAAGTCCATTTTCTTTACCCACATTTCATACTGCAACAGGGGAGGCTCAAAAGACTGGCTAAATAAAGGGAAGCATGGATTTACTTACATTGTTGTTGGTCACAGCAAAGTACTGCAAATTACTCAGATACTGGATTTCTTCTGGAATGAAGGTCAGGTGGTTATAGCTTAGATCTAAATAATGTAGTTTGGTGCATAGGAAAAGCTGCAGGGGCAGATTCTCGATATTATTATGGTTCAAAGAGAGCTGCTCTAGATTAGATAGCGCCCCGATCTGGGCGGGAATATAAGCGATGTTATTGTGCCACAACTTCAGGCAGGAAAGATTCTGGAGATGCTGAAAGCTAATGATCTCTTCCACCGTCTTAAGGTTATTTTCTTTTAGATCTAACTCATGCAGATTGTTCAGGCTGAAAATGGAGTGTGGGATGCGTTCCAGGTCACAGCTGATCAGCTCCAGGCTTTTCAGATTCGTCATCTTTTTCAAGTTGTTCAACACTACCAGTTTGCTTCCCTCGTTATCGAGGGACAGCTTCTGCAGCGAAGGCAGGAGGTCTGTAATGACCTGTGGGATCCGGGACAGGCTACTCTTCAAGTAGAGGGTCCTCAGGTTTTTTAAGTCCTGAAAGCCCTCCAGCTGCATGGTGCTCAACTGCTCAGGGAGAACACAGCCCGAAAGATAAAGTTCCTTGAGATTCTTCAGGTGAAACACCCAGCGTGGGATCTTCCCCATTTCGGTAAATTTCAGGCGGAGGATTTTTAAATTCTCCTCCAGGAAGCCCAGTGCCGGATGGTCCACCAGCAGGGATGAATGGTACACGTGAAGCTCCTTGAGGCTGACCAGCTGGGAGACGGCAGAGGGCAGCTTGACCTCGGGGATGAGCTCCAGGCTGAGCACTTCGATTTCTGTCAGCTCAAAGACATTGTCTGGAAGACCATTTAGCATAAAGAGATGCAGCTCTACCTTGTCCTGGGAGTTTTTCACAAGCTTGCTCTTCAGTTTCTCAACCGTCCATTCGTTATTGAGGTTGATCTGTTTCAGTTTGTTCTCGCTGACCTCCGAGAGGAATATGGAGAAGCGTTTGGAATAGAGGGGATCGTACTGATCGGCCAGATGGAGGATGAAGGCGAAGTCATTCTTGACATCAGGGATATCGCTGTAGTTGCTCTTTTCCCTCAACGCCTCGAAGGAATATTGCTTCAGAGAACTCCTCAGCATCCACCATAAGCTGTAGGAGGAGGTGAGACCATAAAGTATAACCAAGATCACATAAAACGAAGCCAGGACCTTAAATATTTCTGCCAGGGAGTAGACACACTGGTAGCGCTTGTAGCCCGTGAAAGCTTGCACATCGACCGAACAGTCAATTTCAAGCGTGATGTAGGTTAGAAAATACGGAACGTAAGTTATGATGAGGACAAACAGTATGACCTTCACGATGATCTGCTTCAGGTACACTCTGTAAATGATGTCCTTCTGTTCCACGTGCATACGGAACCTTTTCACTTTTTCAAAGATGGCTTTGGCCTGTTCGCCCTCCTTCTTGTCCAGGACGCTAGAAGTGGGGCTTTCGATGCCAGCAGACTCCAAGCCAGGCTGTGGGTAGGGCAATGACTGCTTGCTGGAATCAACGTCGGCTGAACAGCCCGAGGACGAAAGCAGGACCTTGGACTTGGAGAGGGTCAGGGGCCTCACGGATTGCTCGGCCACCGTTTCGGACAGGGCACGGGTGGTCCACGGAGAATCGAAGCACTTGTGGAGGATGGCCACGAAATGCTCGAGCCTGGAACTGGTACTGGGGTAGTGAAGCCAGAAGTTGCTGCAGGCTGCAAAGATGAGTGTGTGCAGGAGCACCAGGTAGGGGAAGAACTTGGCGAACCAATGGAGCTGCTTCTCGTAACAGACGGCGTCGATGTAGGAGTACTGCTGTCGGTGGAGGTCATTCTGGATTCTGAGGGGGAGCGGAAGCGGGGTCCCGGGATCAGAGGAGGACGTGTTGGCGCTGGCTTTCAGCAGGTCCCAAGGCACGGCACAGTGATTGTCAAATTCCACCTTACATGGAAGACAGCACAGAACCCTGCTCTGTGTGAGCTGGAGAGCTCCGGCCAGCACGGCCACCAGCAGCATGATCAGGGTGATGTAATACCAGAAGACGTCCCACCATGGTTTTAGGATGTGATAGGATGACTGGGCGTCTGCTAAACATTTCAGCTCCGTTAGCGTAATCATGACTTTCCCTTGTAGGAGTCCAGGAACTGGAAAGAGGGAATAGAAAAGAAAAGCCGCTGAAGCAAAGATCCAAAACTCTAATGGCTTGTCCTACTACCCAGGTAGGATTTAGCTCGGGGACAAAACCTGGGAGGCAGGGCTCATCAGAGGATGCGAACGTCTTCTGGTTTCACTTGAAAACTTGGGCCATCCCAGCTGGGCACTCTGAAGTCCTTCGGATGAGAGACCATTTGGTGGTCACCACGCTGGATCTATAAAGGTATTTGGGGCAGACTGTGAAGCAACTACCTAGTCTCCTCCTGGATCTTGACTCTCTGCCAAGTTACTAAAAACCAGAAGCCATGTTTTCTTCAATCAACATCAGGAAAACTTATTCTTACGCTACTTATTTCTTACAGCCACATTTCATACCTTCCAAATGGTCTGAATAAGCTCTTTTCCACATCCTATCCCACGTTCTGGAGCATCAGTTATGGCTTAAGAGCTGTGTTTCAACCACTCTGGGGAACCTCTTCTGAGCTTTATATAATTACCCCTTACAATTAGAAGGATCTACCAGTTCTATGTTCGAAACAAACTGTGAGTCAATGCATTATCTCCTCTTTCCTCCCAAGCTCTTGATTTATAATTTAAGTTCACGTCTAACTCAGAGTATTTAAAAGCTGACAAAACAACAGTAGTGGCTTAAAAAGGGAAAGGCAAGAAAAACCCAGTTAGAACATGCTACTCAGGGGACTCTGTCTCATGAGTCCTGTTTTGATGTCAGAGTACTAATAGGATAAACGATTAAGGGTATGTTCTATTATTAAATTATTTTTGCCTTCAGAAAAACAAGAGGCAGATTTTGCATTTTTTTTCATATTAGAAAGAATTCAGACAGCGCTCCTTACAGCAATGATTTATGTAATGTTCAACCTTAGATACATCAATTGTTTAAAAAATAGCTAATTAGTAAAATCCAGACCACCTATAAGATGGCACAGAGGAAGATAAATAAAAGGAAATATTTGGATCTAATAACATATCTGGTAAGAAAAAGAATCACATTAGAATCGTCTTTTAATGGATAAAGAGAATGAACCAGATCATCTCTAAGGGCTCTGTCAGCTCACAGTTTATGGTTGAATTTGTCCTCTTAAAGGTCCTGACAATTAAATTCATTTAAGACAAACAACTGAAATTGCAGAAGAATGTAAAAACAAACGGCCCCAACCACGATAAGGGTATTTGACAGAGAGCGAATATTGATTCAACAAAGAACGCAAGTCAACATTGACCAAACTAATGTACTTTAAATATTTATACTTACTGGATGAAAAAGATGAATCCAATAAGTTGACTGTGCTTCAATCAGGAGGCCGACACCTTTTGAAATTTCTTAGACACACCATCTCCGTGTTTGTCTTCATTCTATGAGAAAGCGTAGATATAATAGTTGTGGTATTTCCAACAAAAATGGAGACACTGTCTTCAGTTACCCTCTCCATCATAAGACATGTTACGGCAAATAGATTTCCATAGATCAGTTTACTTTTTACACTGGAGGACATTTTGGCAAAGTTATATACACAGGACCCACCCATATATGGGATCATACTCAGCCCCCAAACTCCCTCAAATTACAGAGAAATTTCTACAGAACTTAGATGTTAATATATTTTAAAATGCCATATTTACAACACGTAGATGAACACTTAGCTTTTCCAAGCAGCCTACATATGTTAATTTCTCTTATTCAGTCCTCATACACAGTTGGTCTTATTTGCATTTATCAGATGGCTTGTCAAATCATGTAGTTTTGGCATCCTAATTTAAAACCACACATCTCTCCAAATAAGAAGGCTCAGGGCTCTTCAAATTTAGCTTACTGATTTCATTAGAAATAGTCACAAGTTAATATCTTTTGAAGACACAGCTCAGAAATATGGCTGAAATTCTCTGAAATTAGATATTAAACAGAGCTACCCTTTTTAAAAGCTTTTTTTTTTTTTTACCTTGTAGGTTAATAAATGCCATTCTTAGCATCTACTTCAAACACTCACTTGTAATAATTTAAACTGCATATATATCAATCAGTTTGAAATATGGGGCTGTTCTAAAACATATAAAATTTTTAAGTTGGTATGGAAATTATATTGTTACTGCCTACGAGCCTCTGAAAAGTTGCTGGGAATGTTTATATATTTGCCCTGATGATACAATCCTTTTTTTGTTTATTAAGTACTTGATATCCAGCTCAGTGTACCAACTCCAAATTGGATTTAAGATATTTTTAGTAATTCTCTTGTGACCTTGTCATTTTCAAAGATCAAAAAGTTGGGCATGTCTGAAATTTACTTTGGATTTACCAATCTATGTGCAATAAAGCCTGCTTGATAACTACTATCCAGTATCAAATCGTTTTGTAGGCCAGAAAGCACAGTTAGTGTGTATGACAATCCAGCTGTGCACTAATCATACTTAGATAGCCCCACTAGAGTATGAGTTTCTCATTCGTAATTCATTTTTAAAAGGCTTCCAACATATGATACACAATGATTTATGTGCAGCAAGTATGATAAAGATATTTGAAGGGTGAAACATTTTACATATTCTTCCACTGCTTTGCATCTATAATATACCAGGAAAGAATTTATTGCATAACTCCAGAATGCTACTCAGCCATTCTGATACCTGTTGTACATTTTCTTTTAAATGTTGCGAACACATTGTCTACTTTAAACACAGTATTTCTATGAAAGAAGAGAGTCACAAACTTCCAACTATATAGTAGTCTTTTAAAATACATTTTAAATAATGAGAACTATTATAACTAGTCTGTTAAGAGAACCACAGCTAACTATAGGTTTACCATATTTATACTACTGAAAATGATTTGTAAAGAACTTTTCCTGTTTACCTTTGTAAGAATTATAAACTTTCCCTCTGACCACCTAATTCAAATTTCCATTGAGGAATTCCTTGTCAATAAGAGAGCAAATAAAAATGTACTCTTTATAAGCTGGTATTTGTTTTCCTACTTTCAAAGCACTTTCATTTGTGTTAATTTGTTTCATAAAATAAATCGCTAAATAAGTATTATATTTCTTCACATTTTAAAATATGGAAAATAAAGGAGGCCCAAAGGAGCCATCCTGTCCAAGGTGGCAAAACTGTCAAGAAATAGTTCCAGTTAGAACCTAGGTGCTCAGACTCAAATCTCAAAACTTGTCCACGGAAGACCACACTGCCTCATTTAAATCCAATTAACTTCAGCATTCAGTTCTTTCAAAGGCTAAAGAAAAAGCTGAATATTTCTCTCTTTTCCCCAACTGCAAAAGACTAAATATTCTGTTCCCTTAGGATATATGTGTTGAAATCCTAACTTCCGCCATGATACTGCTAGGAGGCGGAGCCTGAGATCACAAAGGTGGAGACTTCATGAATGGGATTAGCACCCTTATAAAAGGGATTCCAGAGGGCCCCCTTCCACCAGGTGAGGGTTCAGCAAGAAGGTGGCTGTCTACAAACTAGGAAGTGAGCTCTCACTAGAATCTGCCCCTGCCTTGATCTTGAACTTCCCAGCCTCCAGGCACTGTGAGAAATAAATGTCTGCCATTTAAGTTACCCAGCCTGAGCAGATGAAGACATCAACTCACCCCAACAACTGCATTGTAACTGGGTTTTAATCTTTTGAAAAACAAGGATTCGAATACAGTTTTCTACCATGTCCACCGTAACGTACTATTGAATCGACCTTCCCAGCTAAACTTTTTCTACCAAATATTTTCCACTGAACTAAGACTTCACATATAAATATATAGCATCCAGATTTAATGATGTATGAAAAACTCAAGCATTCTTATATATTAAATGATGTTAATTTTTTCCAATTAGTGTTTAACTCAAAGGCTAGAGCATAGCTGTCCTTTGTCATTACAAAATTTAACACTGTTTGTGTGTCTAGGAAATTTTTTCCAGACCGTATTTTTGCAAACAATGAGGATTCCATCTAAATCAGATCTCTATTTCTAATATACAAATGCACTAAATCAGTTCAAAGAAACCATGTTAAGAGTAAAGGATTTTATGGTCCTAATCCCATTCCTTTAGCTTTTAAACCTCATTTAAAAATCATAAAAGCTTTTCAAAGCACATGAATTCTTTGACAATCTCACCCCAAAGCCTCTAGGATTGAAACAAGAACACTCAAGTTAGGCATCTTTACTTCCCGCTAGTCCCCATTTTACTTTGAAAGCATTTCCAAAATAACCAGTGAAAAAATAAACAAATGATGATCAGATGGCATTTAGAGTCATTCTATGCAGAGAACTGGACACTACTTCAAAGATCTCTGTCTCTGACCCCAGGCTGGGATATAACCAAACAATTCAAAACGGGGTTTCTCTATGCTCTCACTGCAAATTGATTTATAAATTGCCTTATAGACTTTCAAAATATTTAGTACCACTTCTCATCAAAAGGTGTTTCTTGGGTCTAACATATATCTAACTAAAGTTTAAATTCACCTCTTTATGAGTTCTCTCTCTGGGAAATAGTGCGTCAGTATCCTTGATTAACCTGCTCCTTTTCTTCAGACTAAATAACCCCTTGAGCCATTCTTCAGAGATGTGATGATAATCATTCAGCATTTCTCAAGAACTTAAATGATCACTAGCAAGACACTTGGTATACCAGTTTATGTCCCTTGCCAATTGTTTCAGATCTTGTCAATAGAGCAACTTTCAAATAATAAATACTCTTCCCACAATTAGTTGTAGTTTTGAAACTTCCTGGAAGGGAACTAAGACTTATGCAGTGAAGTGTTTCTCTAACATTAATGTTCATAAAAATCACTGCAGAGCTTATTAAAACACAAAATTCTAGGGATGCCTGGGTGGCTCAGTCGGTTAAGTGCCCACCTTCAGCTTGGGTCATGATCCCAGGGTTCTGGGACTGAGTCCCGCATCAGGTTCCCCGCTCAGTGGGGAGCCTGCTTCTCCCTCTCCCTCTGCCGCTCCCCCTGCTTGTCTCTCTCTGACACATAAATAAACAAAATCTAAAAAAATAAAATAAATCAAAGCAAAATAAAACACAAAGTGCTAGGTCCCACCTCAGAGTTTCTGATTCATTAGGTTTGAAGAAGTCCCCAAGAATGTGCTCTTCTAACAAACTTCTAGTTAATGTTGATGCTGTCGGTGCCAGCATCGGAGACCATTTTTTGAGAATCTAAGACAGTGGTTCTCAATTTTGGCTTCCCATTAGAACAACCTGGAGTGCTTTAAAAAAAAAAAACAAAAACCCACCCTCAAATCCAGGCCCTACTCCTACAATGGATCAAGCAATTCAACTGCTCTAGCTGAGACCAGCACTTTTTGGTTGGTTTGTTTTCTCCAAATCTCCGCAGGAGGAGAAAGCTCACAAGACAGTTTGGCAATAAAATATCTGGGGAAAGTGCCGACCTTTTAAATCTTTCTGGAAGTTTCACTAGACGTCTAGAGTGCTGCCCCTCTCCATAGTAACAGTGACCAGCTGCTTCATGAGCCCTTCAGAGACCCGAGACCCAGGTGTGTGAGGCAGGACAACAAGGAGTCCCTGAGCTGTGGAGATTTGTAGGGTGGACTTGAGGAGAAATCAGAGACAACGGAGCCCAGCTAAAAGCCTATCTCAATCGTGTGGCCTGAAGTAACGAGGGAAAAATTTTGCAACACGTTTGAAAAGAAAGCAATAAACGAAAGAGTCGCTATAAATGAAAATTCAACACCACTTAGGGACAGCAGATAGAAGGGTCCGTGGAGAAGCGGGAGTCAACTGGATTCAGATTTTGAATCTATGGTATTATATAGTATCTTCCACAGTTCCCAGCACATGGTGCACCACAAATATTTGTACAGTAAATAATTGAGCATATCAGAGAGTGGAAAGAAATATAGTCAGGTGTTAGGCAGAGTGTAGCTAAGGTCCCTTTCCTGGGAGAGGCCAGCACTCAGCCACATGCAGATGGGAAGGATTTGGGCTAACTGTTCTGCATATTCTAAATATTAACGGCTTAAAAAAGACAATAGGGTTCTATTTCCCATGGTTCTGGGGGTGGTTCTTTTACTTCATGGGATTGGCTGGCGCAAGAGTGGCTGGAAGGTCCAGAGCTCCCTCATTCATCAGGCTGGTGGTTGGAGCTGGCTGCTGGCTGGCCTTCCAGTGAGACTAGTCATGGCTCTTCGGGGGTCCTCACACAGCGTGGTGGGGTTCGAAGATGGTGCCTTCCAAGCACGAAAGGTAAAACAGCAGTTCTTCAATGGTCCAGTCCTCAATGCTACATAGTGTCACATCCACCACTTTTTATCAGTGAAAGGAGTCACACAGCCAGCCCGGATTCCAGATGACAGAGGAGGGGAAACGGGACTTCTCAATGGGAGGAGTGATAACAGACATACAGCCCGGCTTAACTTACTCTGCTCTCCCTGCCCTCAAGTGATTTCTAGTCCTTCCTCCTACATGCAAAGCAACACTCACCTTCTTCCAAGCTCCTAAAAATTTCATCTGACTATGGCATCAAGTTGAGGCTTGAAGTCCAGAATCTTGTCATCTAAATTAGATCTCGGAGCCTGTGGGACAGCGTTCTTAAGGTCTGTAGAAATCCTGTTATCTAGTGGAGAAGATCCAGGAGGCATGGCCTTACATCTTTTTGAAGTCACAATACAGGGTCTTACAGAGAGGCCCTGCGTTGTGTCTGCACCATGAGATTAAGTTTTCCTGGCAGTAGTGCTCTGGATCTGATCTTTTGACCTGAGGCCATTTCTTACTTTGAGTACCTTTTGCTGGGTGGAAAAGCTGGGAATGAAGAACAGTTTTATTTACAACCCTAGACAATTCTGGATGGGAACTATATCCTCTAAAGTCTGTTTAAAATCGGAACAGTCTCTTCTTCCATTCATCTCTCTCTTGCAATACTTTGGTCGTGGTGAAAAAAAGCCAATTGGCACTTTGAATATTTTTTTTTATGTTTGAATAAATTTTTAATTCAACACAGGGCTTGAACTCATGACCCTGAGATCAAGACCTGAGCTGAGATGAAGAGTGGGACGCTTAACTCACTGAACCACCCAGGTTGGATGTTCTGATTTTCTGCTGGAAAATCGCCCAAGCTAGAAATATAAACCCATTAAGTTCATTTTCCATCTCCCATGTTATTGGAGGTGTCAGGCTTGTCAACTTTTCTGTCAGTATGCAACAAGGGTACTGTTGTATATCCCCCAGTAGCAATTTCCTCACTGTCCTTCCAGTCACCATTAATAGTTGCCTTGCTTTCCTTCAGACCTTCACTGTGCCCGGGGTCTCAAAGCCAATTCCAGATGTTTCATTATGGCAAGACCTCACTTCTGGGTACCAATTTTTGTTTTAGTTCTTTACTGCTATGCCAAAAACCATTCCAAAACTGAGTGGCTAAAACACCGATTTGTCATTTCTCACGATTCTGCGGGATGATGAGGCAGATTTTCTGTTCCACATGGCGTTGGCTGGAATGTTGGGATGGCTGGAAGGTCTAAAATGCCACAGTCACAGGACTTGGCATTTGGGCTGTTTGCTGGTCCTGCAGCTCAGTTTAGGTTAATGACCAGGGGTCCTGCCACTCCTCCACATCCATGGCTGGTTAGGCTCTCCCATGGCAAGGTGGCTAAGTTCTAAGGGATACTACGAGCACACAAGAGTGGAAGCTACAAATCTCTTTAAAGTCCATCCTTGGAAATTACTCCACACCACTTCTGCCTGGCTCAAGGATTCAAAAAAGGTAACCAGGCTGGTCTAGATTTTTAAAGGGAAGGGAAACAGACTCCAACTGGAAAAATCACAAAGTAGTTACCGCCATCTTTGATTCACTATAGGAACTCAAGAACATTTAAGTAGTAGATACTGCCAGAGAAATGAATTCATTCTTTGAGAGAGAGAAATGAGTGACTGAAGAACAGAATCTCTCCCCTGGATAATATATCACATGAAGAAGGACTCAGACCAGGAAGAGCAAAGGGGGAGCGAGAAGCAGGGTCAGTGAGAAAAAGGAGAAGCACAGTGTTTCTGGAACGGAAATCAGTTTCAAGGAAAGGGTGTGACATCATGGTCAATAACACTGAGAAATTAAAGAAGAGAAGTGATATGTAACTACCATTCAGCAGTTTCTTCCCCGAAGCTGTACAGCGGTAATGGGTTTCCAAAACAATCATAAATAATATTCTAAATATTAGGAAAATTAACCATCTGAAGCCCCAGAAGATAGTTACTGAATATGACAATTAACACCATGGGAATAACTCTAGAAACCCTAATTAAATCTGAGTTGTTCTGAACTTAAAAAAAATTGCTTTACTTTTCCTTGTTTTTCAAAGTTATGGAACACATGGTTTATTTAATGTAGATGGTAATTGTCTTTTTAGGAAAAGCCTTCTCGGTTCTTTGATGCATTTAGTAAGCTACCAAATTATCTAGAATACTTTTAAAATGAAAGAAGTTGCAGTCACATTATAATATTAACACTGGCACATACGCCACCAGTGGTGATATGATTGTTAGAAGATGTAAATGGAAGGCAACCTTGGACCCTTCTCCGCCATCTTCATTGTTTATAAAAATGTTTTCGTGACTCCCCCTCTAACCACCCACAGTAAGCAAGTCATCCAGGAGATCCAAACTCCGTTCCTATGCAGTCTCTTGTGAATCTACATGCTCTCCTTTTGCATGTCTGGCTGAGAGCAGAGATCATCATTCCATTTGCTTCTCGTGCTTCTCTCATAGGTAACCTACCTTTCACAAGAGCAGAATCACATGGGCTAGTTCAGCCAGGAAGAACTCATGGAGATCAGACTCTAACTCTACAAGTAAGAAAACTAACGTATAGAGATATTTAAGTTACTTCTCTAGGGCATGGAATTATGGACAAATTTCCTAATTTGAACAGAACTGGGAAGTTGAAAGCCTTGATTCTGACTACCTAGCCCAATTAATAATAGGCTTTCTTAATAAATTTACAAATGTAGTCTGGAATATTTCTATGTTACAATTTTTGAACTCTAAATCAAAATGAGATTTTTTTTTTTTTTTTTTTTTTTTTTTTTTTTAGCTTTGGGACAAACCAGTGTACTCTAGAAACATTAAAAATATGGTTGAGCCTCTCATCTTAACTCTTTCTCTAAAGTAATATTTAAATGCACTCAATTAGGGAGGCTGGGACTCCAAAGGCATACCAAGGCAATATGAGACCTTATTTCTACTTTCATGGGATTTACAATCCCATGAGAAGACTTGCATGGTTGGAAGCACCACCATGCCAATCTGTCACCAGGCCAAATGGGTGGCAAGATGGCTAACCCTAATAAGTACTACATTTGACTCTATACAAAGAAACTACCCCAAGAGAATGGCTGGAACATCCCTGAACAGTAGAATTTCTCAAAGAGAGGTCAGGATTTTAGTCTGTAGAATACCCATTCCATGCCTGGTGGAGGTTAAAGCGTTCAGGAAATAAAGATGTGCAAGACAGAAAGATCCCTGCTTTCAGGGATCTTACTGAGGAAGAAGGAAAGAGAGACAACCAAATATATAAACACAATAAAATCAGAAATGCCATGAAGAATATAGAGCTGCTGTAGATTGGGCAGTCAGGAAGGTCTCTTTAGATCTGAATAGAGCCAGCCATGCAAGGGTATTGGGGAAGTTCATTCCAAGTAGAAGGAGCAAGAAGCTTAGAGTGGGTGCAGATAAGAAGGGAGGCCTCTCAGCTGGGATGTTAGGAGCCTAGGGAAAGCAGAAGAATGAGAGGGCCTGCAGCCAATATACAGAATTTGGAGAATATAGTCCAGGAGGAATGGAAAAGCCACTGACGAGCCGTAAAGAGAGAAGCAGCTGAACTGATATTAGTTTGGTTTTTTTTTTAAAGTATTTTTTTGAGAGGAGGGGAGGGGCAGAGGGAGATGGAGAGAGAGACCTAAGCAGACTCTGCACAGAGCACAGAGGTCAGTGTGGGGCTCGTCCTCATAACCCTGAGATCACATCCTGAGCCAAAGCCAAGAGCTGGATGCTTCACTGACTGTGCCACCCAGGCACCCCTGATATTAGCTTTCAAAAATTCATAGTCAACTCAATGAATCAGCAGGGATATGTGAATATACTCAAAAAGTCAAAGGTTCTATACTTTCATCTATAAAAGAAGGGTGTGTTCACAATACCCAGAGGACAGACCCAACGTCCTCACCACTGCTTCACCTGGATTATCTATGTTCTGAGCTGGGCAACACACTTTTCAAGACATTTGTCATATTCGCAATACTAGAGTCATGCTACTTAATACAGTGTACAAATTAATTGCTCATTATGTCAAAGTCAAAAGTTCTGCCACAGAGCTAATTTAAGATTAATCTCCCACAACTATAAAAGACAAATGATGTTTGCAGAAAGTAACAGATATGGGGCTTGTTTATTTCTGACTTATGTAATCTGGGAAAGGACGGCCATTGTTTATTTATGGAAACGTGGCAAATCAACTCCCTGCATAAAAAAACACTACCTTAAACAAAAGTCAGAAAAATATATACATGCGAGTCATGGAGTCCAAGTCTGTCATAGACATTATATTCCTCAGATCTTTAAGGTTTAAAAAAATGACAAATATCAAATGCACATACACATATAGTCTACAACACACAAGACCAACAAAGGACAGAAAGAGGACATTTTACCAAAATGTATACAGATTTAATTTTCTGTTTATTAACTGGTTTAAATATATCAAAAGGATTTTACGCAAAAGGTCTGTAAGGAATGATAATCTCTTTTTACATATTAAGTATTCAGTATTTGCCCTAAGCTTCCAATGTAATAGTAATTATCTTTACCATGTGTTCACAATTCAGAATGTTAATCTTACCCGCTGAATGCTGGTCAACCGGAAACTCTGCAATTAGTTTCTATTTGAAAAATTCCTAAAGAGAAATCATAAACATGTTGTTACATTTTATTCATTGCGAGACTGTAAGACAAGTTATCCACTTACGCGGTTCTAAGACTTCCATGATCTATAATAACTTTATGAGACACACAACTTAAAAAGTGAGTGCTATTATAGAGGTCAGCTTTCTGATTGCCTGCAAAGGTTGTCAACTAATACCCAGGGACACAAATCACTGTCACACATTACACTTTTAATGTTGTCACCACAGCAATTTATAAGGCATAAAATATGAAAATTCAATTTTTAATTAAGAATGAGATGAGCATTATATCTCCGGTACCACTCGATTTATAAATAATAGAAAAGCCCATTGAAAATATCTGTGTTTCTTATATAAAAAAAGGGGCGGATACAAGGGAGGGGGAATCTTTGGGATAGCTTCTCCTTTCGGTTTTTATTGTTTTCTTTTGTTGTTGTTGTTGTTGTTTGCTGTCCTGCTATTTGACACAATTATGCCATTGTAAAATTCAACGGCACAATATTTTTGCCTCTTATTTTTTATTATAGGCTTTCTTAATGTTGTTACAGTTTCTGGAAACAGCATCTTTTTTTAAAGGATTATATTTTTAAGTACTCTCCACACCCAACTCACGAGGCCAGGACCAAGAGTCGCATGTTCCACTGACTGAGCCAGCCAGGCGCCCCTCTAAACATCAGTTTTGATGGAAGCCTAATAGTTCATCCATAGGTATGCCATAGTTCACAAAACTATTTTCCTATTGAATCTTAGAGTTTCCCTTTTTATTACTAATGATAGTCTAAATATCCCTGTACTCTGTTCATATGATTTCCTCTGCGTAGATCTCTAAAAGTGGGAGTGATGGGCCAGAGGGCATAAACATTTTAAGGTCTCTGATATATAACAACAAATTGTTTCTCAAGAAGGTTATACTAATTTTCTCTTCTGTAAACAGTATATGAGTAGAACCCTTACCAGATGTGGGAATCATCATTAAATAACAAAAACAAAACCAAACAAAAAAAAAAACTTGGCTAATTCCATCCCAAATGATCTTATTGTTTATTTTGCATTTCTTTGATGGGGTTGAGAGGAATGCTTTTTAACATGTTTTACTAACAAGTTTCATTCTTCTTTTTTCTTTTTAAAAAAATATTTTATTTATCTGACAGAGAGAGGAAGAGAGAGAGAGAGAGAGAGAGAGAGAGTGAGCACAAGCAGGGGGAGCAGAAGTGGGAGAAGAAGCAGCAGATTCCCCACTGAGCAGGGAGCCGAAGTAGGGCTCCATCCCAGGACCCTGGGATGAAGACCTGAACCAAAGGCAGATTCTTAACCGAAACACCCAGATGCCCCGCATTCTTCTTTTCTCCTTCACATTTACCTACGCCAGAGGAATATTTACTTGCTGAGAAGATACACGTGTAATGAAAGCTTCTCCTAATGACAGCTTATCATCTCAGAGTGAAGCCATTGCTGTCAAGTAAAAAAACAACAAAATGGAACTCAGTTTCTTTATCCAGCCTAAAACCAAATCATCCAAAACTAATTTTAGAAACTATACCATGAGTTATCACACCTTTCTTTCTCCCCAGCAGCAAACAAAAAGTACAAGTGGGAAAACTATAATGCAAAAATACTAAATGACAATGCTTGTTAGAATAGAATCAATAGTTCGCCGGAGGCAGGAAAACCCGGGGCTCCACTGTCGAGGGTACCGAGGGTACCGCTGACCCACCCAGCGGCTGACATAGGCTTCTCCAGCTTGCTGTGCTAATGAGTGTTATGAAACTGGCGTTATGTACCCCCTCAAAAACATTTCCTCTCCCCACTGGCAGGACCCAGGGCATGTTCATTTTCACTTAAAAAGTCAATTCCAAGACAATTTTAAAGAAATCTATTCTGGAGGATCTGGAGATGACAAATAGAACACCAAGAATTCCCTTTCTCAAAGAAGAGCTCCCTTCAAAAGGCTCCCAGCAAGATGACAAACAAGGGATGGCTCCCAAGTGACTGTGGATTAAAGAACAATAGGGGACAATCAACTGTGATAGAAAAACAAGGGGCCCACGCCTTTTGCTTTGAAAATTGAGAAGTCTGGATGCTCTCATTTCCTTCTGGTCGGTAGAGATAGGGGAGACTGACAAAACGAACTCCTTTGTAGTTAAGCAAAGAACTGCTCTAAAACTCTGGAATCTGAGAATGGCTCTCCATTGCCGTGAATCTGTGTCTTAGTGATGGTTAGGTAAAATCTTCCCCTTTAAGGCTTAGCAAGAAGTCAAGAATCTCTGCCTAGTAACTCGATCTCATTTTGTAAGTCAGATACGGTAAGAATCACTGCAGTATCACACTTACTCATCCTGCCTCCAGCAATTCCCTAAATTTAAGGCTTTAGGTTCTATACAATTAAAGTAGCTTATTTCATCAGTCTGAAAGTTCAAACTAGGAATACCAGATGTACTTAAAAGAGGGACATTTCATTTCACCATCTGTCCCGCCCCGGCATCATCTCCATGAATCACCTCCATGAGCCACCTTGACCTCCACAGCCTGAATTCACTGCTTCTGCATCTGTGTTCCTACTACATTAACATTTCTCTCAAACCATTTTAGAATACAGAATAAGCTATTGCCTCAAGTTCCTTGAGCGCTGAGGCAGCATCTTATTTATCTGCATTTCTGGGATCTTTCCCAGTGTCTCTTCTCAGGGCTAGATTTAAAGCCTGGATGTCAGGGCAGTTTCCACATACAGACTCATCCATAGGATGCTGAAGACATCTCTGGAAACTTAACTAGATTGAAACAAAAATAGTATCCACCAGAACTTTTCTCAGGGATTGTAGAGAATACGCTTGGAAGGAAAAAGAAGGGGTCTGTTATTTTTCTTCTGGTCAGTTGAGATCCTAGGAACTGGCAGGAGGGGGATTGGAGAGAATCTTTGGCTACTCCCTTCTATCTCATCTGGGGCTTGGCTTTTCCTCTTAAAAATGTTGTGAACAAATATTCAAAGGATAACAGCCTAAAGTGGCATCCAATCGTCAGCCTGCCCAGGGAAACAGATTATTAGCCTATCTCTTGGAATCCCATATCTCAATCCTGCCCCTATCCCTACCATGATTATTTAGTAAATAATTACTGAGTGAATCAATAATACTAAATCAGGTTTCACCACCCAGTTAGGAACCAAGGGTCCAGAGGAAGAAGGCCAGGCTCTCTGAATGATCTAGAAGTTGAGGGGCATACACAGTGGGTCTGGGAAGGTGGGAAAGCAGAGCAGAGGGGACAGAACCTCTGGCATTTCCATCACCCCATGATTGGTACAGAGATTCAGCAGCAGAGCCGAAGCCTTCGCCCTTCAGAAGGAGAGAAATTCATACTTTTCAGCATAGCCACCAAACATGACATCTCAGGGATCTGAGCGGAGAACGGCTGTCCAATTTAGTGTGACTGCCTGCATTCTCATGACGGCGAATCATTTTGAATCAGTGATGGATCACTGGATAAATGCCACAGTATTCTTTTTTTTTTTTTTTAAAGATTTATTCTATTTAATTGAGACAGAGAGAGAGAGAGAGAGAGAGAGAGAGAGAGAGAGAATGAAAGGGGAGAGGTCAGAGGGAGAAGCAGGCTCCCCTCAGAGCAGGGAGCCCGATGTGGGACTCGATCCCGATCCCGGGACTCCAGGATCATGACCTGAGCCGAAGGCAGTCACCCAACCAACTGAGCCACCCAGGTGCCCTGCCACAGTATTCTTAAATGACCTTAATATCTTTTCAAATTATGACTTCACAATTCTTTTGTACAACAGGAATAATGCCAAGACCAGGGGAAGGATCAAGTTTTCACCCCAACAAGGATGGTGTGTATCATGCTGTTCTGTGAGCCCTTTCCCTCTCCACCTTCACTCAAGACCACGGGCTCGGGGAAGGCAAGGACATTTCTTGTCTCCTCAGGGTCTGTAAGGATTGGAATTCCACAATTCCTGTGAGCTATGATCTAGCTGCAAATATGTGTCTCTGGATGGTTTCAGTTTCCCAAAATCAGTAACTTCTGATAGCGATCACTATAAAGAATGCTATATCCAGTAGAACATTTTCCTAACCTAATGTCAATACCAAACTGCCATGCACTGAAAATCAGCCCAGTGTTTAGGTCAAGTTAATTTCTGACCCTAAAATATATAGGTTTAATGTTTACCAAGTATTAAATGACCTTTAAATGCAAAAGATGTTTAAAATGAACGCTGCTGGGGCGCCTGGGTGGCTCAGCGTTAAGCGTCTGCCTTCGGCTCAGGTCATGATCTCGGGGTCCTGGGATGGAGCCCCTCATCAGGCTCCCTTCTCTGTGGGAAGCCTGTTCTCCCTCTCCCACTCTCCCTGCTTGTGTTCCTGCTCTTGCTGTTCTCTGTTAAATAAATAAAATCTTTAAAAAAATAAAATAAAATGAATGCTGCTACCCACTCTACCCCCCAAATAAGTAGTTGCTCCATACTTCATGCTTCTTCAGCATTTAGGGAGTGCTGATAGTTCTATTAGAGTGTCATTAATCTGCACCACAAAGAGCTGGTTAGATGCCTTCCTGCCTCTCCTTTTGAGATCTTAGAAGAATACAGTGTAACGGGCAGGACCTAACACACAAGACACCCTTAGTAATAACTATGTGCTGAATTAAAAAGGTAGAAGGAGATGGAAAAGGGAAGGCTAACATTTACTGTGTATTTAGTGAGGTAGGTATTAAGATCTCAGCTCTAAAGGTGAGAACGTTGAGGACTGGAAAAATTAAGAAATTTGCTCAAGCTCACAAAGCGAACCCCGAATTCACACCAACCCACATGATGAGCCATCTGCTACACCGCCTCGCCCGTGCACTATATAAAAAGGAGTTTTATATAGAAAGTGGCATCTCTCTTTTTAAAAAATTTACAATCTATCTTTTGGGGGAACTAAAGGACACAATCTGAAAATCAGATCTATATAGGTTTCCTAGCTCGTTACTCAGTATTCCATCTCGTGAAATAGAATCAACAAATGCTCCCTCCAATCCTGCCTGCCTCTATTACATAATTAAGACTGACTTACTAGATGGCCAGAGCAAGGGAGCATCCTGCAGGCACAGCCTCTTACAGAGAAACATGCCCCCAGCAATACAACGACAAGAGGAATAACTGAGGGTTAATTTGTATCTAAATGATATTTTACAAGGCTTTTCTTCTTGGCTTTCCTATGAAAATGTTGTCAAAATAAATTAATACCATACCCCTACATATGACATTCTTTTTGAAGGACTTAACAGAGAAGTATCGCATGCATTCAGTATGTTAGTAACTTTAGTATGTCAGTTACATTGTTAGGCCTAGTTCTTACTAGAAAACTTGTATGACTGGTTGAGAAACCTGCAAGGGAGCACAGCAGAATGGTTAAGGTCTGATGGAGTTCTAACTGTCATTTACCACCTGCCTGATGTTAGATGAGCTAGGTACCCATTTTTTCATCTGTAAAACAGGGACAATGCAGTTATTTTAAGAATTACATGAGGTGGAGGCGCCTGGATGGCCCAGTTGGTTAAGTGTCTGCCTTCGGCTCAAGTCATGATCCCAGGGTCCTGGGATTGAGCCCCGCATTGGGCTTCTGCTTCTGCCCCTCTCCCCTGCTTGTGTTCTCTCACTCTCTTAAATAAATAAATAAAATCTTAAAAAAAATTATTAAATGAGGTAACCATAAATCAAATGCTTAGCACAACAGCAGGTACAAAGTAAACACTCAAAAATGGTAATTTATTAACAGAGTAGCAGCTTTATCTAAAATTAATCCTTTACAGGTTGGCTTTAAAGTATTAGCCTGTAAAGAGAAACCAGATTGGATGTCAGGGGGTTCCGTTCTCCACCTAAATGAGTGATTTCCATGCCAGATTTTGCAATACATCACAGGACTCTAGTTACTACAAAGTGCTGTGAAATGTAAACGTAACTTACCTCAATCATTTAATATATGGCCCAGAGGGAAGACTAAGTGTTGTGAGGCCAACAGAATACAAACTGATGCAAAAATAATTTACCCCCCTTTTCTGATGCAGTGTGTGTCTTTGCAGTCAAGACTCACGCCGTAGGCAAGTCCAATATCGCCAATGTCACCCAAGCAAAGGCCATGTTTTACAATCCATAGTTGCACAACAGTGTGCATGAACTTAATGTCACAGAACTGTACACCTAAAAATGGTTAAGATGGTACATTTTATGTTATGTGTATTTTATCACAAAAAAACCTCTAATCATGTAAAACAAAAGCTGTTCTGACTGCTTTAAAACGAACATAAATGGATTACACAAATTTAATATACAGTGGGCCCTGATGTACTAGAAGGCACACTGACACATAAAAAATATGTTTTACTATGTCAAATTTACTTTACCCATAATTCCTAGATCATAATAAATACTATTTAATTATCAATTTTGTTTGTTACCTTGAATTAGAAGGATTTGGCTGTGTAAGAGAAAATGATCCTACTAATTTGTCCAGAAAAGGCACAAATCTTTTCCTACTAGAGAAATAGCCATATATGAAGCTAAGACATTCAAAAATCTTCCAGTGACTATCGAGGTAAGCACACATATGAGATCTTTTTTTTCGCCTTAAAATAACCATTGAAGCACCCACATGTTTACAAAAACCATCAACTTTTTATGGGTTTGAAAAGTATTTGAGTTTCTTAATAATCTTTTATTAAGAGGCCAATCTAGCAGAAGGCATCAAGGATAGCCTAATGTGAAGGAGGGCTGGGGAGAGGGGCAGCTGGCGGGTGGGGAGGCACGGAGGGAGAGATGGCATGTGTGTTGGGAAGTAATTAAAGAAGAACAATCGTAACCCTTTCCATTAGTGATAGCAGACATACTTACTGGGCGCATAACACCCATTAATCAATCTATTCCTGAGACTCTCATAATTATGCACTCATTTTTGTAGGACTGCATTGTTACACTTCCTTGGGCTCTGGATATATGGGGTGAAAATGACCATCCAAGGCACAAGAGGGTAGCGATAATGACCCGTATCAAATGAGAGCCAATTAATAAGAGAAATCCCTGTTCTGCCTCTCTGGAGAGCTATACTGAAGAGGACGAGGGAATGCAGGAATGAGACTGGATGTTCAAATGAAGGAAAGTCACCATCACGGTGGCAGAGGGAAGAATCAAACCCACAAGGCAGCATGGCTTAACAGAAAGAACCCGGACTAGGTGGCAGGAGATTCAATTTCTACTCCCTGCTTTCCAGCGATCTGACGTATAACGTTGAATGAGTCACCTCGCCTCATTTGACCTGACTTCCCTTACTTGTCACGTTGGAGGGAAAGCCAAATGATCGATAGACCCTCCACTTCCAACATCCCACTGTCCTCTGAGTTGATTAATTGCAGCTGGAGCTGGGGGGACACTTAATCTGAAAAGACTCCTCTGAAGTAGCAAGAATTGAACAGGGATTTTAAAAAAAAAAATGGTGACAGCACCAGCAAAAACATGAACTCAAAGACAAGCAGTGTAGGTTTTCTCAGAAAGAGAGCGATGAATGGTTTATGATTGGCAACTAATAAATCGACCTTGCTAGAAAGAAAGTAAAAGTGGGTCAAAGCAAGAAAAGAAGGTCATTGGGTCAAGCATGGTAACAAAAGCACAGACTTTAACTGAAGGTAAAGGATAACTGGGAACCATGCCAGGGTCCTAATACCTATCCACCCCTTGAGCACTGGGGTTCACTAGGATTCAGTCCTTGGCCAGTAACTTCTCTGCTCATGCACAGGTATTCCCCAAGTGACATCCCCTACTCTGAAGGGTCATCTACCACCTCTAGGTAGGGGATCCCCAAAATGACACGGTGAGCTTGCTCTCTAACTCTGAGCCTCAAAATCGTCTCCGTAACACCTTCCTGGCTATCCACTGAGATGTGTGGGAGCAACTCACACTCAGCATGTCCCCAACTAAATCCACCATTTCTGCCCACACCCACACCAACATTTCTTGGATCCCTGAATGTTGGTAGCAACATCAAGACTGACAGCTGAGTGATGCTGAAGCAACAGCAAGAGCTCAGGCACCTGCCCCCAAACCTTCTTTCTTTCTATTCCCTCAAATCTACCCATTCTTGCCTTAAACGAGCCCCTTCTGCAGCCCTGCCACCACTCTCTTGGCTAGGTCCTGCTGAATCTTTGGGGAAGACAACCAAAATGTTTTCCTCTCTTGCACTCCTTGGTTCCCTTTCCCAACTGCAGTCAGAGAGCCCTTTCTAAAACATATCAAACCTTCCTGATTTGTTTTTTTTTTGTTATTATAAAGTCAAAATAATATCACTGGGAGGGGTCGGGAGGCCTGACAATGGAACGTGATGGGAACAAACGCTCCGGCTTCTCCTGCTGTTTTATTGGGTCTTGCTCTTTCCTTCCCAAGAATGCGAGGGCTTGACTCCCAAAGGCTGGGCAGACTGGATCACATATTCCGTGATCGTCACTCACTTGGGACTAGCTGGACTAGGAAGAAAGGATGCTTCACCCTGTGGCTCACCGTGGGCTCTCATTCACCCTGACAAGTCAGGTATGCCGCCCCCCACCCCCACTCCAGCTCACACTGCCTGTGCCATGGATTCGGACCCCGTTGGGACTAGTGCTGTGAGAAGGGATTTTTAAAGCCTTGAGCTCTGTTTCTACCTACGAGTCACTGGTGTCTATGCTCCCAGATACTGGGCATTTTTACAGAAGTCTTCTCCTCCTTGGGCAGCAGCCGTCATTGCTACGGCAGTCAATTCTGGGGTACTGAGTCCTGAGTCTGTCCTGCTGATGCACTGCCTTCTGAATGTTCTGGAGTCATGTTGGGT
The DNA here is from genome assembly GCA_028533885.1 of Nasua narica. Classification (NCBI taxonomy): domain Eukaryota; kingdom Metazoa; phylum Chordata; class Mammalia; order Carnivora; family Procyonidae; genus Nasua; species Nasua narica. Next base: position 67,150,848 of record CM052798.1, on the reverse strand, counting down.
GAGTGCAAACTGCCTAATTTTTTGTCTATATTTTTGCTCCTAGTCCCCCACTCCTGGGGCCCTGTTGTTCATCAAGTCAAACCTCGTCTCTCCACTCCCCCCACAAGCATGAATTAGAGGCAGGGGCTGCTTTTCCGTGGCCGCAGTGTGGGAGACGTGTACTTGGAGTTCCGGGCCTGCCTCCACCGTCATCTGGATGCCCTCAAGTAACTCGGCTCATCCAACCCAGGCCTTGAGTCCTCACCTTTACAATATGGACAATCATATAGGCCCCGAGGGTTGATATTGGTGGTAAAATAAATATCGTGGAAGTACTTTGGAATCATTAAAATGGTATATAAATGTAAGGGTGAACTCTTATAAGGAAAGCCAATTTTTTTTTTTTTTTTTTGCCGGTAGAGTAATTTTAAAAGAGGATGCCTTTGGCCTTGGAATATTATCTTTTTATTTTTCAAATTTATTTATTTATTTATTTGACACAGAGAGACAGAGAAGTCACAAGTAGGCAGAGAGACAGGCAGAGAGAGAGGGGGAAGCAGGCACCCTGCTGAGCAGAGAGCCTGATGCGGGGCTCGATCCCAGGACCCCGAGATCACGACCCGAGCCGAAGGCAGACGCTTAACAACTGAGCCACCCAGGCGCCCCCCTTGGAATATTATCTTAAATCGAAACAAAACAACTCAAGAAGTACACGTTATTTATACCACTTTGGTTCCAAGGAAACAAAACAGTGAGTGTCACAAGGTCATTGACACCTCCTAACATTTAAGTCCCACTACAAAAGTCAAAAAGGATTTTTCCAGAAGGCCCAGGGGTCCAGGTAGAAATATGTAGCCCAAACAGAGAATTCTACAGTGTAGAGACAAAAACGAACGTAAAAAACTCTTTTCCAAACCAACCTTGTCATAATGCACTAATAATGGACCATTTATATTCTGCCCATTGGAGAAAGAAAAGAAGAAAAGGCGACACAACACCCACAACCTCCAGCTCCCCGTGCCCACGTAGTGCAGCCATGCCTATCTGCCCAGCCCAGAGAAGGCCTTTTGGAACATTCTGGTCAGCTGACGTCGCTTATCTCTTCCCTGGAAGGTGTGGGAAGAGTGAAGCATCCAGCAAGAGCGTGAGCAGAGAAACACGTCAGTTTTGAAAGAGCGAGCTCTTTCAGCACTTTTGTTTCTGGTAAAAAGTCCACGTTCACCTTGTGGTTAAATTAGTGCTTCACGTTTGCAGCTCGGCCATGTTTGCAGCTCCTGGTCAAAATCACTGATTTCCATTTGCTCCTCTGCTGCAGCAGAAAAATGTCTGGTTTACATTTAGAGTACCATGGTGAGATGTCTTTTTTCCGACACCATGTGGGTGCCCTCCCGTGCAGTCTTTTTCTGACACTGACTACCCGAGTCAGCCTGAGACTCCAACAGGTTTAACGGCTCAGTCGCACAAGACTGACCCCACTTCAAACACCAGTCCTAAGTCCCAGGACCCCGACAACCCACTCTTCTGTTCGACCTGGTGAGCAATCCAAGGGTGCCCATAACGCCCTCAAGTTTGATAATTCCTTTCAATGACTCAGAGAACTCAGGAAAACACAAGCCAGCGGGTTTATGGTAAAGGACACAACTCAGGAACAGCCCAATGGAAGAGATGCCTGGGGCATGGTATTTGGTGGTAGTCTTGGTGGGGGAGGGGGAGGTGGGGATGGAATTCAGATTCCATGCCCCATCTGAATAGGTCAACCTCCCAAGCCAACTGGGAAGTTCCCCAAACGCTGCCATCAAGAGTGTTTGTGGAAGTTTCATTACACTGGCGCGGTTGGTTAAGTCATTGGCCATTAGCAATGAAAAATCTCCAGTCCTTCCCCTCTCCCCCAAGGTTGGGGGCGGGGGGATGGTGGTACATGGAAAGTTCCAACCCTCTAATCCCATGGTCGGTTCCTCTGGTGACTAGCCCCCAACCTGAAGCTCTCTATGGGCCCACCCAGAGTCACCTCATTAGCAAAACTCAGGTATGGCTGAGAGGGGCTCATTAGGAGTAAGCAAGGATGCTCCTACTGGGAAATCTCAAGCATGTTAGCACTGGGCCAGGAAGCAGGGGCAAAGACCAGATACACATTGTACCACGTGTAGCACAGCACTGCGTAAGAACAGTCACACCTGCGGGCTAATTTTCAATCGAAATTGTTGCAATTTGAAAGAGTGCAAAGCAGTTCACTTAGAAGGTCAAACTCACCTATAAGGCTCCACCAGGACAGTCATTTAGGCCACGGATTTCCAGAGTCAATGACTTACAGACATTCTTCCTAAGGAAAGCCTTCCCTGACCATCCTGACCAAGTCTATCACAATGAGCTCTTTCAGTCTTCTATCCCTTGTGTTCACAGTGCTCATCACTGTAGTTGTTCAATTAAAAGTTTATTTCTCTCCTACTAAACTATAAGGTCTAGGAGGTCTGGTCTACATGTGTCATGCTGTATCCCTGTGTTCTTACTGTCAGAAGCTGCTATTAAACATTAAATGAGTGGATAAAAGAATTAAGATTAGGCTCCTTGCCTGAAGCAAAGACCACAGCAACTTCCTACAATCACCGCATCATCTTGTCTTCAATTCTCCAAATTCCACTTGACACGCAAAGGCCCCTGAGTCATTTAGCAGATTCAAGCCCTTGTATCAGCCAAGAAGAAAGATTCAGCCCAGCCATAGCATTAAGCCATAGCATTACTTTCAGCCCATTCTGGGCCTACTGAAGCGACAGAGTAAGGTCAGGGTTCTACAAGAACCTACAAAGAATGACTAGGAATCAGGTAGAATGCTTACTGCAAAGGTGACAGACAGTATCTCTGCACACCGGCGTGGCTTTGGGCTTCAGAACTTGGCAGGGCTCCGCGGCTTCATCTCGTGTTAGCAAAGCAGGGAAATCGTGTTCCCTCTGGGAATTTTAGAGTTTTGATGTCTTCTCAGGAGACAAAAGTCACATTCCCCATCTGGAAGTTTAACACATGACTTCTAAATCAGGGTGGGGCTTTGTACAAATTCAGCTGCCTAAGAAGCACAGTCTCTGGGTTAGTGACCTAAGTTTCTCCTGCATACACAGCAAATGAATCTACCGTTATTTCTTAGCAACCAAACTGGAAAGGCAGAAAGATTGTGCCAAGAAAGCTAATGGTGTGTTTTTTTTTCCCCCTCTGTCCTTTTTTCTTCCCCTTACCACACACAAGAAATAATATTTTTCCATTCATATTTGACAACACCATCTGTTTTTATTGTGGAAAGCCTTACCCATTCAGGGAAGGCCACAACTTAGCTGCTGCTAGTTGAATGGATGTAGACATAAAGAGGACCTTATGTACCACCAACTGTGTCATGACCAGAGATGGGACCCCAGCAGAAAGTGTGATAGGATGTCATATCTTATGCTTTAGTGAAATAAAGCATGGATACGAGAAAGCTCAAATGGATTACAGTGGCAATATAGGGCAATACACAACAAAGGAATAATAGTTCCTGCATAGGAGTTATGAGTGGGCCAAGACAGACGTATAAGATTTATCTAGGGGGAAGCAAAGGGATAAGAGGTTAAAGGGACAAAAATTAATAATAGTGCACATAGTATTTTATGTGGAGGAATGGAGGCACAAATAAAGAAGGTAGGAGGATGCCAAGGTGAATTTTAGGAGTTAGGGAAGAGACATATACTGATAGAGTGGAATTTTTGAGACGGAAATAATGGAGATAAGTAGATTAGGGTTAACTAGTAAAGAAAGTCTCCATGTCAGGCTAAGAACTTTCTAAGACATAGCTCAGGCCTTATTAGTACATGACAGGCACCTGAGAAATGATTGCTTTAGAGTCCCTTTATGTCAGTTTAATTTCACTTTTAGAATCAACAGCCAAATATTTTTATGAGAGCAGAAAGTAATTCAGATTTGATCATATAACCAGTAGGGAACCCTTGATGGCATCTGAGCAGGGGAATGATGGGAAAAAAAGGCATTTAAAGGCATATTAGTGTGTATTAGGAAAATTAATTTGAAAATATCAGGAAGGATTCATTGCTGGGGGGTTTGACAAGAGCAGGGAGGCCTACTTCTATATTAGGGTATATATCCGATCACCTCATAAAACAAAACACAAATGGACTGTAAAACTAAAATCTCAAGTAGAAAAACAGTGAGGTTTAAAACAGCTAAACTTTTAGGGGCACCTGGGTGGTTCAGTCGGTTGAGCATCGGACTCTTGATCTCAGTTCAGGTCTTGGTCTCAGGGTTGGGGGTTCAAGCCCCATGCCTGGCTCCACGCTGGGTATAGAGCCTACCTAACAAAAAATTTAGACTTTCAGATTAGCTGGTCAAGTGACGCATCTGGACAAAACAATTAGATTTTGAGCAAGCAGACTTTTCCTATTTCACTGGTGTTTTCAAAAGAGAAATGGATTTGATCAGTTGTTTTTTGGTTTTTTTGTTCTTAACACTAGATGGTACCTGACCGCTTTGTGAAATTAGAAGCTTTGGGGTAAAAATATCACTTTTAGAGTTAATAGCTGACTACTTCATGCCATGCTGTCACACACAAGAAGAGTCATTTGAAAAACACACACAAAATGGGGCCAGACAGACTAGGGGTCATGTGAAACACGCCATAAGTAAGCCATCCGCTTAAGAATACACAGGGCCCTTCTTCTGGAAAAATCCTTAGGCATTATGTCACTCACCATGCAATCAAGCCTCTGCTTAAAATCAAGTTACAATTACTCTAATTATGGGCCAACATTTCATTTGTTTCACAACCGCTGCCTAATCAAACAGTTCTGTAGACGACTTCACCACAAGGTAACTTAATTAACTTCAGTGCCAAAGGTTTTTTTGGGTATTTTTGGGGTTGTTTTTTAAGTTTTCTTTGGGCAACTGATTGGCCAGTTCAGGCGTCAGAAATCTTACTAGTATAAAAATTACTACACGAACTAAATCAAAATCAAACCCAAATGCTTTCATCCATGACAAAACCATATTCTTCTCTCATAAACGCTTTATTTAAATATTTCCCAGCAACAACAGGCTTGTGTGGACAAACCAGGAAGTGAAACCAAGTATGATCACATTGTGAAAGCCGGTTAAAATGAAAGAATGCATCAGAATTAGCTAAGGCATTGTTAAAATTTCATTTGAAAGTCCCTTCCTTTGGAAACTTCAATTTAATTAAAGCAGCAATAAGAGGAATTTCAAAAGCATAAGTCTTCATTTTGTTGTTTGGCAATTTCCCCACTATTCTATGCAAATGTCTTGTCCTGCAGCCAGGCTAGGTCATTTGAAATGTGAGCACTCACCCAGCCCGCCTGCTGAGCGCAGAACTGGGTTGGTTTTAAGCAGCATTTCCCACACCACTAGATCTACTCTGAAACAAAACAATCACAAATCCTCAATGACTTGCTTTGGAGAAATGCACCCCTGGCTTCTAAGGTAACGAGCAAACCCCACTTCTCCTAATTGTGTTGCTGGGGTTCCTAGCATTCCCTTATCCTCCACAAATTAGGAATTCCCTGAAAAGAGGAACTGTATTTTACTGTTTGATTAGTTTGTTTTTTAACTGAATGCTGAGACTCAGTGGCGCAGGCATCGGAAGAGTTATGAGTACCTAATGGTTATTCTTATGGTCCAAGGAGAGTGTTATCCAATAAGAGTTGCCAGTTGATAGATTTCTTTGAAGGTGGACGCTGAGCAGAATTAGAAACTCAACCACTCCACCACACTCTCTGTTCCCAGGAAATCGCCTGCGGGAGAGGGGCTAGAAGATACCCTTGCAAAAATGAGCTCTTATGCGTTGATGATTCTTTATTCTTATTAATTTTAAGTACGATTTGAATAAGTTTAATCTCCTAATTATCAAGTTGTATTTTTGGACATTTCTTAGCAATTTAAATAAATAGCTCTTGAAGGTACCTATGGCTTTACCAAGTGATCAGGGACCCCCATCACTGCACAAACACACTGCAAATGTGAGTGTCAGTGCCGCTCTGTAGACGAAGATGACACACTCCTGGTACACATGCCCAGGAAATTGAAAAGGGAGGAGAAATGTGAATAATCACAAGCAGGGATAGACAAATCCACTGGCACGTACATGGGTGCCCAGAAACATACTGTGTGTGCACATGGATGTGTCACAGTAGGAAAATTATGTGGGTGGTGAATTCAACAACCATTTGAGAGCCTACTCTGTGTGAGAACTGTTACTCTTAGGAACGTGAGGGAATTCTACTGCTGGGGCATAAAAGGGCCACAGATACAGCCTGGGAGTCGATCTTGGGCTTGTCCATGGATGGGTCCATGAAATAAGTCAGAAAGAAGAGATAGGCCAATTCCCTAGATGGGCTCATTCTCTCTGGTCACCTTGTTTTCTTCCTATTCCTCTCTCTCCTCCTGTATCAAATATTATTCTTTCCTATCATGCCTGAAACTTTACACTTCTACTCATTGGATTCTCTTGATGGTAAAATTTATCAAATGTTCGCTACGGTGTGGGATGGATAAGACAAGAAGGAATAATGGTAAATGAGAATTCATTTCATTTTTGTGTTTCGTCTTATATCTACCCTTAAAATATGCATAAAAGTTAGGAAGATGGGAAATATACACTAAGTGATTAGGCAATGGGAAAATATATTATCAACATCAACATCAAAATATATTACAAACAGTATACAGTTGAAACAACAATGAGACATCTGCATGATGCTTTAAAGTTTATGGAGCACTTTTTTCCCCATAAGTTATTTAAATTGTTTGCTCGACTTTATAAGGATACCAGTTCAGAGAGGAAAAAATAGCCGCCTAAGTCACATTTTGTGAACATGAGCTTGATCCCATAACTGACACCAACCATTGTGTTCTTCCTACCATCCAAAGCTGCCTTGTACAAAGGTCAACAAAGTTATGGTCGAGGGACTACAGAAAGCAGCCTGGGTGATATGTGTCTGAGCCTGTAGGTTAGGCAGGAGCTGGATCAGAAAGAACTTCCGTTGTAGAAGAGCAAGAACAGAGATGTCTGGAGTTAAGAAGAGCAATAGGCAGCAGGTCCCACTGGGGAGAGAATGTTCATAGTCAGAGGGAGATGACTTCACAAATAAGTGATGTAGTGAGGACATTTAGGATTAAGGTCCAGAATGAAGAGTATGGCTTGACTTGCCTACAAAAGAGAACCATGAGAGATTCTAAAACAGAATGCAAGCCATGTTTCAGGAAGCCTAACCTGGGGGTGGGAGGCACAGGAGACACAGGGGGCAGGAGAAGAAAGTGAGACAGAATGAAGGCAAGGGAACCAGGGAGGATCCTACTGCAGTAATTCAATAACTAAGCAGCGAAGACCTGAACGGGGAGTGCCAGTGAAAATGACCAGAACGACCCAGGTTCCCCAGATGAGCCCTCTGTCCAGCTCTGTGTTAGAAGGATGAGTCGTGGTTTCTGTCCTACCCATGCTACTCTCACTTCTGGTTTCCTGATCTCCATTCCTGTTTCAGTCTAGGCTTCCTTTTGGTATTCTGACCCGGGTTACTTGAGTTTGACATCTGTTGCTTTCATTGCTTGACACAGATTTTCTATCCCCAGTGATTAAACCTAAAGAACAGTCTAGGTCTGTCTTTCCACATGGACCAGACTCACATAACTTAAAATTACAAAACAGATATTCTAGACTATTTTCTCCTCAAGGTTCTTACTGTCCTTCCTTATCCCCATAATAAAACCTAATAATTTCCTCACCATGCCATGTGATGGGACAATCACAGGGACCACCTGCGTTCCCTCACTCAACATCATTTTCTTCTGGTTAACTGGATTGAGTTAGTATGAATTATTACACAATCAAAGACAAGAAGAAGTTATTAGCATAATCTAAGTTCCTATTGAGTGAAGTCAAAAGGACTTTAAACTTGGGAGAAAAGAGATATATTCTATGTAATCTATGCTATACATTTTCCATTTGATGTCTAGGTACATGTGAGGAGATACACTGTGCTCTCTTCGTGAAATGCAGTCAGTATGTAACCTATGCTATGCTTCTGAAGTCACTGGCTTGGGTCTAATTGAATTTATAGGCCAACAATTCTAAACACATCACTTGTATCAGCGAGGCAATGTTTAGAAAGGTTCTCGTCATCTGCACAGAAGACAATTCACTTGACAGCACTCCTTTCTTGAGCAATGACTCAAGCCAGCTAGACTGAAAATAAATCTGAAGGGTACACAGCTGTCATGTAATCTGAAGGAGCCCTCTGAGCAATAATGTGATTCATTTTCTCCTATTTGTACCACTGGTTCTCAAACAGGATTGCAATCCAACAAATGCATTTTACCCCCACTGTGAAAAGAGAGCTTTTCAGTGTCCTAGGGAGGGTTCTCCTGGATTCCTCTGTCCTCATGGGTATGGCAAACTGCACATCAGGATTTCCTGATTTTATTTCATGAGAACCAGCCATTTAAACTCAGTGATCTACGCGAACCAGGTAAAAATAGCGTTCCACAATTAGAGAATAATACGCTATCAAAGGACTGTTGGCATCGAAGTTTGAGGGGCCGACGGGTACAGACAACTTATTTTTATTGTTGCATTCCTTAATTGTTGTTTTTGACTTTTTATTATGGAAAATTTTTAAACATACACAAAGGTAAAGAGAAGGGTTTTAGGATGCCCATGTGCCCATCACTCTGATACAATAATCAAAATATCCACCCTCACTGGATTACTTAAAATAAATTCTAGGGACCATATTTTATTCTATTTCAGAATGTATCGCCAAAAGGTAAAGAGTCTTTAAAACATCTAATCGGAATACCATAATTATACCTAGCGTGCTGGTAGATATTCAACAATCAGTTCTCCACTGGGGAAGAAAAGCCCTCCTTCGCAGTCTTTGCCAGTTTGTACGGCTTAAGCGTTCCCACCACAGTCCCTTTCAAGCTACTAACGCGACGGCACTGAAGGTGGGGTTCAGAAGAAATGCGCAGACACCGTGAACCGGGACTTGCACGAGGCAGATACAGGGGCCATAAGTAATCTTAGGGGGCATGGATAATAGCACATGATAGTAAAACCATTAGGAAGATGAGTCTGAGTACCACTTGCATTTTAATATCTTTTCTTTCTATAATTTAATTGTTTCATGGCCGTGTTTAACACCTGGCTTGCAGAAGTCCCTGAAAACACAGCAGTAGGCTCCTGTCTGCTCCAGCCTGCCACTGAATCACATCCAAATGATTAATAATTCCTTAACATTACCAGCTCTCCAAATGGATGCCATTCTTTCCTCTTTTCTTCTCAGCAGTAGAGAAACAACTTTTTTTTTTTTAAGATTTTATTTATTTGACAGAGAGAGACAGCGAGAGAGGGAACACAAGCAGGGGGGAGTGGGAGAGGGAGAAGCAGGCTCCCACCTGAGCAGGGAGCCTGATGCGGGGCTTGATCCCAGAACCTGGAGATCATGACCTGTGCCGAAGGCAGGTGCTTAACGACTGAGCCACCCAGGCGCCCCAGTAGAGAAACATTTTAAACAGGAAGGAGGAAGGAACTTTGCTTCAGAAAGCTACAGTAAAGCTTCGGCCTTTCCAAATGGTTCAGAGCCACTGTGTACGGCTCAGTCTGCTGTTAAAATCTGTTTCAAGAGATCAGATGCCACCACACACATGTACCTTCATATAACTAGAGAATCATAGTAATGGTTTTATTTCCTTTTAACTTCCTGCTATTAGGCACACGCGAGAGGGAGACAGAGAGAAAGAGAGAGAGAGAGAGAGAGAGGAGAGGGGTAGAAGAGGGACTTGGCAGAAGGCAAAATAAGTCCCCTTCAGGTAGACAAGCTTAAGTTAATGAAGTGTTCTGCTAGCAAGATTCTCGACAGGATGTGACACATGCTTCTGTGCCTGAGGGGTCCCTCCATGGAAATATGGGTTTGTAAGAAGTCCCTTTTAAACGTGCCTTCCAGAGCTGAATATACCAGATGAGATGGAGTGGGGCCTACCCCACTACATGTAAGTGGGCTTAAATTTAAGTGGGTTGCGGCCATCCTTCCATCCTTGATGAGGATGTCAGGCTGTACTTCAACTCCACCTAGACCTCATGGTAAGACTCAAGTCCAGTCAATGAAGTTTAGTGTCTATCTAGTGTCTACTCACTCCACAGGGTAGAGTCGCAAAACACTCTCTCCTACCAAATCTGATGCCCAACTGCCTTCCCGACATCATTCCCCACTATGCTTTTGAACAAACCCTTTATTCCAGGCAGGCCAGCCTATCCACGTTCTGTACCATTTTTGTATTTTGAACTTTTTATCAGGAACATAATTCCCAACACATACAAAAGTATCAAAAATTGTATAAGGAAGCCCCAATGCCTCCTTCGCTCAGCTTCAACAATTATCAACTCCTATCACATCCACGCCCAAGATGATTTTGAGCCCTCGTGAATATATCATTTCATCCACAGTTATTTCTGTATTGCATCCATTCTTCCCTGCACACCTCCGCTTAGACAGTTCCTCTCCCCACCCCCATCTTTCCTAATTCTATGTCGTCCTGCAAAGCTCAGCTCAGGTCTCACCTCCTACATTGTTTCCACTGAACTTATCACTTAGTCATGTCACGTTGGGACATCTCTCTTCTCTTATTGCTATTCTTTGTGTTCCTTACCTCTTAAATCGTTCACTTACAAGAATGTCCTTGGCCTGGAAAGCACGAAACCTCTCTCACCACACATATACAGCAATAATAGATGCTTAGAAGGGAAAAAACTAAAGAAGGATATTTTGGTTTTATAATGTATGTTAAATTTGGTCCAACAATTTTACACAGTATACTGACCAAATTCCTTATATGAGAAATGGCTCATGGCACAGACCAGGGTATTTTGGCCCAGTATAACAAGGTGGATATAACACTGGACCTAGAGTTAAAAGGCCTGAGTTCTTGTTCCCACCCTTCTGTTCTGTTATTTTGGGTCTGAGTGACTTCTTAGAGCCTACCTATAAAATAGGAATTAACTGGGGCGCCTGGGTGGCTCAGTGGGTTAATAAGCCTCTGCCTTCGGCTCGGGTCATGATCCCAGGGTCCTGGGATCGAGCCCCGCATCGGGCTCTCTGCTCAGCAGGGAGCCTGCTTCCCCTTCTCCCTCTGCCTGCCTTTCTGCCTACTTGTGATCTCTTTCGGTGTCAAATAAATAAATAAAATCTTTAAAAAAAAAAAGGAATTAACTGCAGCCACCTTCCTCTTTCCCTCACAGGACTGCCAGAGGTAACTGCAATTACACATGTAAAAATAGCTTTGTCATTGATAGAGTATGTTGTTAGTACACATCATTACCTGTAAATGCAGAGATGTTCGGCCATATGACTTGCCAACAAGGACAACTACTGCTTTAGATCCTGAATGTAGGAGGGCACTTTAAACCCTCAGCAGGGAAAATGGGAATGCGATAGATCAGGTGGGATTCAGAACCAACAAAATTTAACTCTGGGAGGAATAGAAAAGCCTATCTTTCCTTCTCCGACTTGAAAAACCACGGCTTTGCAATTCAAACAAATTGACGGAGCCCTAAAAAGAAACTGCAAAGGAAGCAAGATACGTTGTCGGCTACTTAAAAAGAATCCTGTTACATGAAATAATTAAATGGAAAGGCAAAACTCATCATCTGATCTCCTCCAAACAAAACTGCAGAATTATCCAACAAAGTTGTTGTCCTTCTAAGTTTATGCTCTCCTAGGACACTGTCAAAGCCTTTGGGCTCTCAATTTTGCAGTCTGCTTCACCAAAAAAGAATAATCATTAATACCAAACTTCAACTGTTTATCATATCACAGCAAACACTACTTAATTACAATGGAATGGAGGTCTCTCCTTCTCTCAGTAGAAAAGAGGGTAGATAGCATTTTCAGAAAACCACACTATAAGCTGTACCAATGTCCTGGGAGGGACATTCAGCCTAGCTATGCCATCCATTGCAATATTAGCATTATAAGTTTCCTTGCAAAAAAATGAAAATCACAAGGGTTGAAGGAAAGGCTTACATTTTATAAAGCTCTAAATAATATTGGGGTATCTGGTGGCTCAGTCAGTTAAGCATCTGCCTTCGGCTCAGGTCATGATCCCAGGGTCCTGGGATGGAGTCCAGAGTCATGGACTCCTTGCTTCATGGGGAGTTTACTTCTCTCTCTCCCCCTCCCGGTTCCCCTGCTTGTGTTCTCTCTGCCAAATAAATAAATAAAATCTTAAAAAAAAAAAGACATAATCATGGCCAAGGTAGAAAAAACAGTTTTTCAACTTTGGACATTAATGCAATTTAGCAACAGTCAGTGAAAACAACAGCTGCTAAACCTGGTAAATCCAAATGAGATTATTAGGTTGAAATCACAGAAATACGCAGAGGATATTTCAAAATTCCCAGCACACTGACAACAAAGCACCAAAGCAAAATCTCATTAGCAACGGAAACATTTTGTTTAAAAGGAAGTTTTCTCTAAGACTTCACCATGTGTAACTTCTCTAAGGACTTCCCTGGAGAGATAAAACACAAGAATCTCAGGGTAAACTAGAGAACAAGAATCTCCTTCCTCTCCTCCCTCTCCCCGTGCACACACCAGGTAATCCCTGTGTGTCCTTACCTCTTGCTCTCCGTAAACACACACACTCACAGAGATTTTTCAAACCATGCTTTGTTTTCCAAAAATGAGATGATTAGAATAAACCTTCTATCACATAGACCCATTTAAAATAAGGAAACTACCAGTCACTGCTTCTGTTACCTTCATGAGCAGGGGAAACAAAAAACAAAAACAACCCCACAAAGGAATTCGAGGACTTCTAACAAATATAAAGAATTTTATAATGTCTCAACTCATATGACTTTAGGCACTGCACCCACAACAGTCAATTTGCATGAAAGAATTTTCAAGGTTAAAATCTACCTATCTCCAGATATCCATTCGAAATGTGAAACCATAGTTTTTTGGGGTTTGGTTTTCTTTTTCACTTGTTCATCTCTGAATAATTCAAAATTGAATTTTGGGGAATGGGAAGATGGAAAAAGTTTCAGGCTATAATAACAACTCAGAGGCTTTTCTGACCTGGTGCTGGGGCAGGTCTAATTTCTTCTAATTTGTCTATAGTGTGCCTATTCGATCAAGAATTATACAAGCCTAATTTGTCAGCATTAAGCAATTTGACTGTACTTTAAAAAACAACCAGGAGAAAGTCCATTTAAGTCTAGTTAACTGAAATGACAAATTATAAATTACCCAAAGAATCAGGTAGAACTTGCCCTACGAGTCCCTCCAAGGTAAATAAGACAAAAACAAGCCCAGTGTGGGAATACTTCGGCCCCAAGTAGCTGAGGGGAGGCTGCAGTACTTGAATACGTGCAGTTTATAAGAATCCCGGATGCTGGTGCTCATCCCAAGGTAACCGAACGTTAAATATTCTCCTAAACCCTTTATGTCAATTAATTGATTTAATGCTTCCAACAACTCCATGAGGGTTATCTTTGCGGACAACGCAACCAAAGCAGACTTGATTTACCTAAGTCTGCACGAATAGTAAACTCATAATAGTAACATTGGCGTGAATGGGAATAATCTTCCAAGAGATCCTTGAGAAGGATAAAAAGGAGCTTACCCAGTGGAACCAACCAAAGACGAAATGTGCATTTGCTCATGTCCCCCTTCCTTCAGTAATAACCGCAGCAGAAGTCTCAGCAAAGTGACTGAGCAGAGTGAATTTGAATCCTGCCTACCATCTGCCTTAACTTTAGCCAAGCTACACCGAGTCTGTCAGAATGCCAGCTTCTTAATTGCAGAAACAGAAATAATTCTACCTGGCCTACTTTCTACCTTCACATTGATGATACCATCAAAAGCAATGGAAACTCCCTCCGCGTAGGAGGGATCGGCGAACAGTTGCCCACAAAGGAGTAAACTCCTCACAAAAACAGGCTCTGTTCTCCTCTGGCTACAGAATATGCCCTGCGTGCCCACAGTTTTCAGGCCTTCTGGAAGACAAGGAGCTGTCCTGCGTGGAGTGATTACCTTGTGTCAGTAGACCTCTCCTGTGCAGAGTCCTTATTCTTGCCACGGAACAAATGTTACTTCCTCCAAGTCTCTTCTCATTTCCAGTCACAGGACATCCATGCTTAGAAGCTGTCTTAGTCCATTCAGGTTGCCATAACAAACTACCATAGATGGGGGGGGGGGGGGTCTTTATCAAGAAACAGTTCTCACACTTCTAGAGGCTGAGAAGTCCAATATTGAGATGCCAGAAGATTCAGTGTCTGGTAAGAACTCCTTGGTTTGCAGACAAATCTCTTCTCCACCATGTCCTGACATGGTAGGAGGGGTAGGCAGCTCTCTGGATTCTCTTTTAGAAGGGCTCCTCCATCATGACCTCATCACCTCCCAAAGGCCCCACTTCTTAATACCATCACCTTGGGGGTTAGGTTTCAACATATGAATGGGGGGGAACAAGCAGTCAATAGCAGAAGCTACGATTTTCTTAAAAGTTCTATTAATACAATGTTTATTCACCAGTACTCTGAAATTTTAGGCTTTGGTGGGTGGGGGGAACCAATAGGTAATCAATCAGAAGGGAACTTAATCCATTCCTTCTATGAAAAATGGTTGAAAAGTTAGGAGTAACAGTCAAACCAGTAAAAGTTCAGCGAGCATAGTTTTGTATTAAGTAATTGCCACAAGATCCTTGTGATGAAAGGAAATAGGACTATTTAACCTTACGACTTCTTTCTTAAGTTTCTTTCATATTAGTCTCCTCTCTTCCAACCCCACTGCTCTACTTGATCTCCCAAGATGACCTCTCTTATCTTAGCTGCTGGAATTATTTCCCAAAAAATCTGATGTCACCTTTGGCTTTAAAATCTTACTTGTACCTCCTCCTGATGAGGCTGTGTGCTTGCTTATAGGGTTAAAAATGTACCTCCAAGTCCACCCCAGGTGGAGGTTGAGCTAGAGTCAGCACTGAGTGTTCCAACTCCCACTCCAGGCTTGTCTCCATTCATTCCATGAAGGGCAAAAGCTGCCTTTGGTGGTGAGGTGTACACTGTGTAGGTATTTAAGAAAGCCATAGAGTGTGGGGTTGACTCTAAGTATATTTTCACATCACTATGAAAGCCATTACAGCAGATAACAAAACAGGCAAAATATAAGTTCATCAGGTAAAAAGAAGGGAGCCACATCGTCAAAGAAATAAGAAGTTATAGCTGGAAGGAACTTCAGGCTCTCATGACACAGGGCAATAGGTACCTGGAAACTTCAGCCTCCTTTAGCTCCAAAAATGTGTCATGCTCGGGGACTTTATATCTAAAACACCGTGCTGAATTATTTTACCCTGTACATGCCCCTTAAATATAAAAATATAAGCAAAACAAAACCTAAAAAATAACAATAAATTAAAAAATAATTCTCCAGGTGCTCCTGGGTGGCTCAGTCGGTTAAGCATCTGACTCCTGATTTTGGCTCAGGTCATGAGACTGAGCCCCATGTTGGGCTCTGTGCTAGGAGGGGGAGCCTGCTTAAGATTCTCTCTCTTGGGACACCTGGGTGGCTCAATCAGTTAAGCCTCTGACTTTGGCTCAGGTCATCATCTCAGGGTCCTGGTATCAAACCCTGTGTCTGCTCAGCAGGAAGTCTGCTTGTCCCTCTCCCTCTGCTCTCTGCTCCCCCACTGCCCCACTGCCCATGTTCCCTGTCTCTCTTGAATAAAACCTAAAAAAAAAAAAAAAAAGGGTCTCTCCCTTGCTCTCTGCCCCTCCCCCACCCCGGTTTGTACACACACTCTCTTTCTCTAAATAAATAATAAAAAATAAAAATAATTGTCCAGAAGGTGTAGTAACTGGAATATTTTATCTACTCTTTGGGTGATTCATTAGGAGCTCTCAAGAATATGATACATGAAGATGTAATATATGAAAGAATAAACATGCCTCTAGAGGGATAAAAAATACCTATGGGGGGTGCCTGGCTGGCTCAATCAGTAAAGCATGTGACCCTCGATCTCAGGGGTCTAAGTCTGAGCCCCACAGTAGGTATAAAGATTAAAAAAAAAAAAAAGACCTATGGGCATCTTCTCCCAGATCTTATGGAAAACACTAATTTCTACAATATCTAGAAAATATTTCATTGTAATTCTAAAGCAAGTATACAATAAGCATACATTAGTAGTTTGACCGCTTATATTAAACACATTCAATGGATGGGAGCAAACACTACGAGCTGTTAGTAGTAATCAAGATAGTTATTTAATTTTGAAAAAAGTCTAAGTACCTTGAGGGAAAGAAAGCCTAAACTGGCAAATGTCTACTGGAAGATTCAGTCGAACAATGCAAAATCAAGTAATAGGATTAATAACTGGTAAACCTTAAAACCAGTCCAAGATTCCCTCTCCTGTAATATGCTTTGGTAGAAATACTTGTCTTATGCAGTGGGTTGACTCTGTGGCACTAATTTCTGTACTACATTCTCTCCGCAGGCTCCCATTTCTCTTCCTTCACCCTTATGACTCATGGGTAGAGAAGGGTCTGGTGAAGTGCAGAACAATGGCACTAGTGAAGCTTAAATCAGCTTCTAAGGGCAGGTATCCCCCCAGGTTGACCTGGTCCAGTTCTGCCACCAATAAAGATCAAGCCATGCCTGAAAAACCCAGATCCCTTTTTAGCATTGTAAACCATGGAGGAGATGCGCATTACATCTGCTTTGTTCTCTATTTCTATGGTGCCCATCACCATAGTAACAAGGCACACAGATGGAAAAGTAGGCTAGAAATACCCAAATATGGGGGTGGGGATAGAGACTATGGGGGAAAAAGCCTTGCACTGATTGAGAGAAAAGGCTAAAGTTTCTTCTACCAGAGATGTCAGTACATTAATGGGCAAGCTAACTGAAAAAAGTAGGTTTTGTCTTTAAGTGGGCCACAGCAGAGAGCAGCCTAAAAATTCGATAAATATCAATATTTATAGGAGGTGGACTTGCTAGGTTTCTGAGGTTTTAAAGCCAGAAATATTTTATCAGAAAATCTTGTATGCACATTGACATTTCTACAACAGCCTGTAATTTTGGAAATCAGGTACTCATTTCACAGTATGGATGATTAGTATTAAAATTTTTTGGTTACTTTGTAGTACTAAAAGTTGAGACATCTGTTAAGGAAGTGTGGCTGAGAAGATAAGTTGATACAATGACTATTTTTATGAAAGTGACAAGTTTTATCTTCAAAGTTTTTGTATAAAATGTCCCCAAAGGAAATCCCTGGGGGGGTGACTATTATTTCATCTTAGGGAGTCACTGCCGCAGTTGAAAGTGGGACAAGGCCATTCCCATCGGCAGCCCCTCTGCTGTCTATAGGTCCAGAGACCTTCACAGGCACTGTCAGTCCCTTTATGCTCTTTAAAGTGATGACGGGTCAAAGATTCATCTGTAAGAAATCTTCCCATTCCAAGATCTTTTTTTTTTCTTTTTCCTTTCCTGCTGCCAGCCTGAGTCATCCTTTCTAGGGTGCTTGGAATATCTGGGATGTTATTTACATTGTTACTGGTCAGGAAATAGGAAAAGGAGCCACACTAGCCACATAAACTACTTGTTTTACTACACAGGCTTTTTACTACAGAGGTTTTACTCTGTGTAGATAAAAACAGTGCAAACAACAACAACAACAAAAAAAACCCAACAACAACAAGAACAAGACGGAGCTGCTTTATAGACTACAATCGTTTTAGAGAATTTAACACTCTAGCGACTGGGGCACCTTTGTGGCTTAAGTTGGTTAAGCATTGGACTCTTGATTCTGACCCAGGTCATGATCTCAGGGTTATGAGATCAAGCCCCATGCTGGCCTCCTCACAGGGTGCGGAGCCTGCTTAAGATTCTCTCTCTCCTTCAGCATCTCCCTCTCCCCTTCTCCCTCTTTCTCTCAAAGCAACAACAACAACAAAACCTCAAAACAAAACCACTCTAGCAACTCACAGATTTTAGTGGAAAAAGCAACAGACAACTTTGTGGGAATCTTGGCTCAGCCACTAACTGTCTGTGGACAATTTTTACTTTACCTTTCTCAATCTTAATGTCTTATTAGGATAAACAAAGGACCGAAGTAGACCAGGCATATGAACTTGAGGGGCTCTAAGGATGATCTCAGGGTATGTTAAAATGTTATACATATGAGTATATGTGTATTATTTTGGAAAAGACCCTCAAGGATATCTATAACATAAAGTTAAAAATCAATAGTCTTTAAGTCTCTTCCACATGACTCTAAAATACCATGACTTGAATCAAATGAACCCAAGGCTCTGAACTCAAACTCAGGTGAGCATAATATTCAGGTCTTTTCAAGTCCCCATTCCCTGACCACCTTATCCAAACCTCACACCAACCACCCTCCAGCCCTTTACACTGCTTTATTTTTCTTCATAGCATTTAGCACATGACATTTTATCTTGTATTTGCTTATTATCTATGTTCCCTCTGCTAGGATATATGCTTCAAGCAAAAAGGGTTTTTCTCCTCCTCTTTTCACTGTTGGATTTATTTCCAGTGCCTGGCATGATGCTTAGCAAATATTAAGTGCTCAAAAAAACACCCCCAAAAGCCCCAAATGAATTAATTTTTTAAAAACCATAAAATCAAGCATGGCAGAACAAAAACTCAAATTCATTCTTTCTTTCTTTCTTTTTCTTCTTTCTTCTTTCTTTCTTTCTTTCTTTCTTTCTTTCTTTCTTTCTTTCTCTTTCTTTCTTTCTTTCTTTCTTTCTTTCTTTCTTTCTTTCTTTCTTTCTTTCTTAGCACTGCTAACAGCCATGCATTTTACTAAGCATGTTGCAAGCATATGTATTTTACCTCATCTTTAAGGCAAGTTTTCCCATTTTTTGAGCCTTTTATAAAGTAACACATCTGGGAAAAGGTGCCAGGCAATATATTGTAGGAAAAACTGCTTCATCAGTTATCAGATCTGCCACTAACTTGTTGGGTTTGCTTAGACAAGCCACATGTCCCCATACAAACTCCATTTCCAAGTTTATATCCTGCAGATAATATTTGCTCCGCCTACTGCCGGTCATCAGGAAAATAAGCGCTCTAGTATGTTAAAAGTGATGTACAAATGTAAGTAATATGGTGGAGGTTCCTGTAAAGTGCTTCAGGAGAGATGTGGTCTAAGATGTGGGGGAAGGTAAGCGAGCAGGGGACACCTGTACAGAGTTCTTTCCTACAGAGCCAGAGCATCCAGGAACTGAGAGGACCCCAGTAAAGCCTCCTCACTCAGCCCGACAACAGCCAGGCTCAACTCCTCTCTCTTCCGAATGCATTACTCCATAAAGAAAAAAATGTCCCAAATCTAGCCTGGGTCAAATCCTTTTGCACGCTGTAATTCACAACCTTCTTTGGGAAGAAATTAGCATTCTTGATAAAACTCTGAAAAACACTTTTTTTTTTCTCAATAGGATTGAGACTTATTCTTAGAAACTAGTCACCTACTGACCCATCTCACCTTCAGTCAAGTGTCTGGTGATCTTTACCCTCCTTCTTTTCCCAGTGTTCTATTTTCTAGTCTAACAATGGGTATAAAAATTATGTACAATTTCTAACTGTGTTCTTAAAATGGATGATGGTGATAAAATCGCTTTTTATCAAAAAAGTGGAAGCATCAAATTAGCTTCCAACAGATATATATATATATATATATATATATATATATATAACAAAGTGATGTGCTCTAACCACTCTCTTTCCCTACTGAATGCTCCTTCGTTTCAAAAGGAAATCTTTAAATTGGCTTATTAGGGATCCTTTCCCTTACAGTTGACAGCTAATTTGACTGAGGAGTTTTCTGTAGTAGCCAAACCACTTGCTCTTCAAACAGGGTATGAGGTTTGGGGGTCATTTTTTTTTTTTTTTGGAGAGAGGGGTACTCTGGTAGAATCTATTTGTAGATCATCAATTAATCCTTATCTAAAAGTATCTGCTTCAAAACACCAGATGTCATCTTGATTTTTTCTAGCCATCTCCTTTTTTCCTTTTCACATTTATCTTTTCCCACATTCTGAAAGAAAGGCAAATACCTCACTTTTCAGGAGTCTGCTTACAGTACACTGCCTTGGGATATAGAAATCTCCAAGCCCCAAGCAGAGGGCCATTTTGAAATACCTGTAAGATTATAGATAAAATGAAAGCAAATGATTTTCATGACTGAGAAACAAATCTTTTTGGAGTCAGGGGAAAGTTTCCATTTTTTTGCTTCAAATGCTAGAGCAAGACCTAATCAACAGACAACAGAAAACTGAATAGAATAGAATAGAATAGAATAGAATAGAATAGAATAGAATAGAATAGAATAGAAAAACTGAAAATCATTTTTGGGATCAGTCACTAGCTAACTTTTGGTATGTAACTCAAGATTTTAAAAATAGAATCAGGTGCCTGGGTGGCTCAGTCAGTTAAACATTGGATTCTTGATTTTGGCTTAGGTCATGACCTCAGGGTTGTGAGATCAAGACCTGCACCGAGCTCCATGCTGGGTGTGGGGGTTCCTTAAGATCTCCCTCTTCTTTTACCTCTCTCCCCCTCTAGAAAAAAAGGTAGAGTTACATTGCCTTCATCCCCATATACTTATTTATATAGCGAGATTTCTTAAATACATTAAAAAAAAAACACTTGATTTGATAATAAAGGCTATTTTACTCCAACAATAAGTAACATTTATGTATAAACTATTTTTAAGCCCCATGAATTTTGAGGGATGATTTTTCTCATGAAAGTTTACCTATATCTAAAAATGATTCATCAAAATTATAATATACTTGTTGTTCTGATCAATTGTGTGCTAGTAAAAATCATGACAACTTAATCCAAAAGAGATTTTTATTAAGCAGAGCCTTATTGTCACAAGGACTTTAAAAAAAAAGATATATAGTATATGTAAATGTTTCTCACAAGAGTTTGAAAAGGTAATCAATGGAAGATTTTTCAAACATAAGAATGTAACATTGGGATTAAGTTTTATAGGAAACGAGAAATGAAATGAGTTCCATAAGGGAAACAACTATGTAAAATTCTTGACTTCTCAAAGAGTTTCTTCATATGTTTTTTAGATGATGTTATAATAGACATGAAATTAGTATTTAATTTTGTTTCTATTAGGTACATCACAAAAAGTGTTTTCTAAAGAAATCAATATTTATAATATGGGAAAGGTCATCTTTCAGAACTATTTAAAATCATGATAAAAAACTTTAGATATTTACTTTTATTTATTTTTAAAGTTTTTATTTATTTGAGAGAGAGAGAGCACGAGTGAGCGCACAAGCAGGGGGAGAGGCAGAGGAAGAGAGACAAGCCAACTCCCTGCTGAGTCCGGGAAGCCAGACCCAGGACCCTGAGATCATGAACGGAGCCAAAGCCTGACGCTTAACCAACTGAACCACCCAGGTGCTCCTAGATATTAACTTTTTAAAATATACTTGGGGGAGCTCATAGTTTTTCAAAATCTTTGAAGGGGTCCTGGAAGAAAAAAAAAATCGGAGATACTGCTCTAAACTACCTCTCAGCCAGGAGCCTGTGTTGACTCAAGTTTTGACTTCTAATAGACAAAACCAGGACTATTTCAGAAAAGTGCAGAATCTGTCTGAAGCATCCCCTGCAAATCCATAACTCTGAACACAGTAGATAGTCAATAAACACTGTTCATTGACAAAAATATTTTGGCCATTCAAATGGGTATCTAGTAACAGCATCTATGCAATATCCCTTCCTACTTCTAATCTTCAAGGAGAGCTTTCAAATTCTGGTCAAATACCACTCAAAAGTATGGTATCAAAACAAATAAATCCCAGGACCAGCTCATAAGTGTGTGGGGCTTCATTCCTCATTCTTTCCCAGCTATTCAGGTACATGCTAAGTATGATGCCTGGCCCAGGAAACCCAGGAGAGAAACAAAATAATGCTTACAAGAACATCGAGGAGGTGACAGAGGTGTCCCCTGGCCTAGGTATTACCGTAGGTGTACGAGACTCAGAGCCAGCACAGAGTAGGGAGTGTGGAGCTCTCGCGGGTGGCAGGCAGAGGGAGCGAGTCTGCAATGGTCTTTCAGTATAAGTATGCTTGAACTGATCCTCGAAAGATGGGCAGGTGATTGATGAGAGGACACCAGCGTCCCAGGTAGAGAGAGGAGGAACAAAGCCGTGAGTACAGCCATCTGACCACCTCAGGCCTTCCTTCCTAGACTGCTAAGAGTTTAGGATGGCTGGGAGGGGAGTGTGCAGACTCTCCATGGTGCATCCATGGGTGATTTAGAAATGACACGATGGCAGGAGGTGAAGCTGGAAAGTTGTGGACGCACGCAAAGGAGGATTTGATTATATGGTTCACTGAGGTGTTTGGACTTGATCCTGTGGCAAAGCAAGTCATTAAAGGATTATTGAACTAGGCAGTCATGGTATGAGATTTGCCTTTCAGAATGATTACTTCCCTGCAGTGTGGACAACAAATTGGGGGGGGGGGAGGGGGGAGGATGCAGAAGATTACAAACTGAACTACCAGCTGGAAGACCATTAGCAGTTGTGCCAGAAAAGACTCAGGGGAGTAACAGGGCCACAGAGGAAGGGTGCAGATGGAAAATCCTGAAAGACATGGCCTCTGGACAAACTGGTTACAAACTGTACAAGGTGTGGTTGGGGTGGACTGAGGCAAGGAAAAGCCCAGAATGACTTCTAGGTTTCTATGGGTTAGGTAACTGGGTAAATAGTATTGCTATTTACAAAAATATGGAGTCTAAAGACAAATAACAAGTTTTGGGGAAACAAAATATCTTCAGTACACTGACTCTAGTCCCTCATTTGTTCTATGAAGCAGCACAGGTTTTATCCCCAATCTCTGCTCAAAGGGGTGAATTTGTTTGCCCAATCTCACATGCAACAGTTTGGGAAGCTTCCTACATACCCAGCTCAAGAGCAGGTAAACAAGGACAACAAGATCCATACATTCAACAGAACTTATATTCTATTGGGGGTAAGGGGAGTATTAGACAAATATGCAAGCAAACAATAGACTGAGATCTAGTCTTTCTCATAGAAAGACCTATGATGGGGCAGGTGTGGGGGATATGGGCATTTTATCTGAGGAGGTCAGGGAAAGCACCTCTGAAGTCCCATTTGAGCCGACCTTTCGTTCAGGAGAAAGCAGCACTCATGTAAATTCATGAGGGAAGAGCATTTCCAGGCAGAGAACAGCAACTGAGAAGTCCCTGAGGTGGGAACAAGGCTGGTGTGCCACTGAGGGAGGAATTCCAAATCCTGGGGGAGTGAGAGGCAGTCCCGGTTCTACGGGTATTCCTGGGAGGGTCAAGGTGAAAGACTTGCGGCCCCTTAGGGCAGCACTTGGCATAGCATAAGCTCTCTTGGGAAACCTGCAAACCTCCATATACAACACTGGCATCTGAGAAACTGCGTCATGACTCACAGACGCTTTTGGAAGACAAGCCACTGCTCAGTAAGGACTGCCTATTTTGGCACTGAAACAGGGCCAGGAACAAACTCATTTAGTTTTGCGTAGAGAGATGAGCCTTAAAATCTTTAGATGAACAGAATTCATTCTGTATTTATCCACTCAGAGCAAGAAACAATCTGCGCTATAATGGCGGGGGGCTTGGTAGAGCCCTGGCACACGACATGGATGCAGAGCCTCCTCGTCCACCCTCCACGGTTCTCAGTGGGATCAGAAAGGCAGTATTTCCTCCAAAGGAACTCCCGGTAGCTCAGCTGGAGGGCAAGGAAAAATGGCACCCCACCGCCAGTGTGCTGAGCAGGGTTCCTGTCTACGTACACCTGAAAGCCTTGGAGGGACTGGATGCTGGGGTTGCCTCCTGGCGCTCACACAGGCTACCCGGGGCGCGGTAGCCCAGCCAGCTCTCTAGAACCCATTGCCGGGCCTCCCATCCTGTGGTCATTTTCCACTGCTGCTTTATGGGCTACCTAGTCTTCCGCCAGCAGTCTTTCATATGGCCCTCATTCGGCCAAATGGCTTTAAATTCCACTTGCTAAGAGGGATGCCGACCAACCCTACGACCCTCTCTGAAAAGATCCTACTTTATATAGCCAACGTGCTCAGATGCATCTGCTTGGTGTATCAAAAAAAGGAGCTGTATTTAAAGTTTGCCAATGTAGCATGAATATATTATAAAAGAATTAAATTATTTCTGAATTATGTAGCTCCTTTCAGAGTATCACACTGAGAACTTATAGATTACATGCACTTAAAGACGGCTCCAAGCATTATAAAATGCCTCTTTGGAATGGTGCTGGAAACCTATGACACATTACAATCCATGCCTAGGGGCAGGCTCATTTCATGTCTGAGCTCATTTCAAACTACACTCCCACACCATCCCTACTTCAGCTCACTGGCCAATGTTTTCTTCCTAAAGTCACCATTGCGACCTGTGACTATAAGACATTCACTTGTGCTTTTTTTTTTTTTAATTTTTTTTTAAGATTTTATTTTATTTATTTTAACAGAGAGAGAACACAAGCAGACAGAGAAGCAGGCAGAGGCAGAGAGAGGAGCAGGCTCCCTGCTGAGCAAGGAGCCCGATGCCGGACTCGATCCCAGGACGCTGGGATCATAACCTGAGCCGAAGGCAGCCGCCCAACCAACTGCGCCACCCAGGTGTCCCTCACTTGTGCTTTTATACCACCTGTACTACTACTTCTTTTTTTTTTTTTTTTAAGATTTTATTTATTTGAGAGGGAGCGAGTTCGAGTAGCAGGAGGTCGAAAGGAAGCAGAGGGAAAGGGAGAAGCAGACACCCTGCGGAGCTGGGAGCTCAATGCAGGGCTTGGTCCCAGAATCCTGGGATCATGACCGGAGCTGAAAGCAGAGCCTTAACCGACCAAAACGCCCAGGCATCCTTCTCCTTCTGAACAACTTTTATAGGGGCAATTTTTCATTTAAAATTGAATGCGATTGATTCACCTGTCTCCCCCAGTAACCCGCAACCTCCACGGGGGCAGAGACCATGTGTATTTTTGCTTTCCTTCTGTCCCCAGAACCTGGCACAGTGTCAACAGTTGTTTACTAAACAGATGCTAAAAAAAATACTATGAAATACACTCATTGGTGGAAATGTTTCAGCTTCTGAGAGCAGATCCGCCAAAAATCATTCAAATCAAAGCTGAAGAAGGTTAAGGCTAAACTGTTCTGTTTTTGACCCAAAAAATACAGGGAAAGACTGCTGCTAGTTGGATTTAAACTGATGTTGGAGACAACTCTCAAAAAGTTAATTTAACAATGCTTATTTGGATATGTATGAAGATGAACAATTTTAAAACTTTTTTTTTAATGGGATAAGAGTTCATTCTCAGAAAGGTTCGTGCAGATTAGGCCAAATTTTAAACAAAGTTACCATCTACTTCATCAGGCAGTTTCTTAGGTCCTCTACTTTAATCCTCCTATCTGATTCTTGCCCCAGTTTGCAGATGAGGAAATTGAGGGCATAAGAGGCGAGGGCTGCACATTGAATCAGCAGAAGCCAGGATTCACATGCGGGTCTGTTTGATTACAAGAGCTAGGTTTTTAATCCAAGCTACGCATTAAATTAAGAAGTAAATGCTTGGGTATCTGGGTGGCTCAGTGGGCTAAAGCCTCTGCCTTCGGCTCGGGTCATGATCTCGGGGTCCTGGGATCGAGCCCCACATCGGGCTCTCTGCTCAGCAGGGAGCCTGCTTCCCCCCTCTCTCTCTGCCTGCCTCTCTGCCTACTTGGGATCTCTCTCTGTCAAATAAATAAATTAAAAAAAAAAAGAAGTAAATGCTGACATTTAGAAATAAAGCATTGCATCCACCCTCTGGAAAGGTACAAGACTGTATAAGTCTGATACTATGAACTGGGGCAAATATTGAAGTATTTCACATATATATAAAAAAAAAGGATCCCGAGGCTAATGATGTGGTAGCAGGGAAACCAGACCATTTATGACAAAGGAATAAGGAGAAACATGAGTTGTCATCTACTGACAGCTTGTTTTATGTCAGATACTGTATTAGACGCTTTAATGTTAATATTTCCTTCAATCCTAAGAATCTTATAAAATAGGTAATAAGAGTCAAGAAAACAGGGAATAACTGCGGTGTTTGGCTACCGTGGTGTTCCTTCTCTCCTTCCTAAGGATGTGAACCGCCCACGTGTTAGTGGGGCACAGGGTTGTCAGGAATAAGGACAATAGTCTCCCGTCCCTATTCCAGCTAGGTGAGGTCACGTTGCTAAGTTCTGGCCAACGAGATGGAACACAGAGTGTATGATGGCCTCTGGGAAATTTCCATATGAGACCATGGTCTCTTGCCTTTCTCCCTTTCCCCCTACCTTCCTTCTTTCCTCCTTTCTACTACTTGGAACACATGGGTGATGGCTGAGGCTCCATCTAGGACCATGAGGTTGAGAGTATCTTCTGATGTGTGATCTATAAGATCTATAAAGTGGAACCAGCCAAGGTCTCAGAAGACTGTAATACCATTATACCCGCCCTGGATTGTCTCTTTACAAACTTTTTTTTTTTTTTTTTAGCGTGAAAGAGAAACAAACATCACTTTGTTTAAACCACTGTTTTTGCGGTCTCTGAGACTGGCAGCTAATCTTAACGAATCCAGCAAGTTGTTTATCAGGCCCGTCTGCAAAGTCCATACTCTTAGGTAGAAGCTGAAGAACTCCTGTTTATAATTTGCAAGAGACTGGAGAAGAGGTGGGGCAGTGTAAAAAGGCTGAAAAGGAATTTGACAGAAGAAAAGAAGGTTCATATATGCTCTCAAATCTGCACACCTTAGCAGAGATCAAAAGGAATATGCTACTAAACAATGAAGAATTTAGTCCCCATCAGAGCTGGGCAGGGGGAGAGCTTTGTCACCTGCACAGAGCTGGAAATAGAAGAGAAATAGAAGCAGCACAGCTGGTAGTTTCTGAGAAAGATGATGCCGGCTGAGGAGTTAAGCACTGGAGAATGGAGCCCTGGAAATGGCCACAGGATGAGACAGACAAGAAGAAAGAATGACAAGAAACTAGGAAATTTAAAAAATCTCAGGGTTAACAAATAAATAAATAAAATCTTAAAAAAGAAACTAGGAAATTGAAGAAGCAGAAGATGAAGCTCAAAGATACACAGTCTGGAAAGGGACAAGCAGAATCATGTGACCCGTATCAAAGACAGCATAAAGGTCAAAAAGGCAAAAGGAAAGGTCAAGAACGAAGCTCTGACAACTCATTTTTATTCACTTCCTTTACACAGGTTCACAACAGCATTGAAGAAGTGAATTTAAATTGTGTTGCAATTGAGTAGAAGCCTAAATGAGAGGCAGTCACAGAACAGGGAGTTTATTATTACCCTTTGCTCAATCTCTAAATGAACAGCAGTGATAAGAACTTAGATTCAGTGACTGGAGTTAAGCCTCATTTTATTTAAGATCAATCTTCATGATTCAGGAGAGGAAAATAATTTATGCCTGCCAAAGACACTATTTTAAACATCAGGGAAAAACTAACTCACAATAAAGGAATGAAATAAAATAAAATAATTTAAAATATTTTATTAAAAATAAAATACTTTATGTCTGCCAAAGACACTATTTTAAACATCGGGAAAGAACTAACTCACAATAAAGGTATGTAGGAAGTGCAGAAAATATAGATGGGAAATAAAATGAAAAGAGGTGATAGCAATAAAGGAAAAGACAAGAATATGAAAACACACACAACAGAGATGAGAATGCATTTTACAACTGGTTAAAAAAAAATCTGTGCTATAACTGGACCTCCCAGATTCCTTTTGAGTGGTCACAGGTCTGAAATGCTTGTGGAACATCCACTATTCTCTTCATCTGGCAACAGGGAAGGACATGCTACGTGGAAGGAAAAGCAAACCATTCCACCAAGTCTGAAGTAACAGGACAGCTTTAGCATACATTAATTTCTGATATTATCGGTGTATGCTAGAAGGGGGAAGGAAAGGATAATATTTGGAATAATAAATAATAATAAAATTTGGAAATTCAACTTGAGAGACACAAAATGTAAATCGAGGATTAAATACACCATTGTTTTGCAGGGGCAGTAAATATTAGAAAAGCACATAAAAATACGCAGATACCATTAAAAAGGATTTGAAAATTTTTTTCAGTTGTTTACAAATAAAAAATTGGCTAAAACAAGTTATCTTTTAAATATTAAAATATTTGCCTGTTTCAGCTTTAAGAAAACAACAAAAACATCAAAATTTCAGGCCACTGAAGGAAAATACCCACACAGTCTTAAAATACTTGGAGTGATAAGGGAATGTTATTCAGCGCTAAAAAGAAGTGAGCTATCAAGCCATGAAAAGACCTGGAGGAAACTTAAATGCATAATACTAAGTGTAAGAAGCTAATCTGAAAAGGCTACAGACTGTATGATTCCAACTACGCTATGCTGGAAAAGTCAAAACTATGGAGACCATAAAATGATCAGTTGTTGTTGGTGGGGGAGGGAGGGATGAAAAGGTAGAGCACAGAGGATTTTTAGAGCAGTGATACTGTGATATAGTATCATAGTCTGTTATTACAGTGGTGGATACATGTTACTACATATTTGAACTCCACCAAGAGTGAAATCTAATGTAAACTATGGACTTTGGGTGATAATGATGTGTCAGTGTAGGCTCACTGATTATAATAAATGTACCACTCTGGCAGCAGGTGTTGATAATGGGGCAGGCTATACAAGGGTGGGGAGAGCGGGACACCTTTAAGAGAAACCTCTGCACTTTACTTTCAATTTTGCTATCAACCTAAAATTACTCTAAAAAAATGAAGTCTATTAAAAAAAAAACTTGGAGGATCTGGTATTTTCTTCAAGTTGTATTGATTAGGGCACTTTTCATTTTCATTAATGTTGGTGCTTGGTTCTGAGGATTACGAAGAATGAAGCAGCAATGGGGAAGGGGCTTAGAAAACCAAATCTTAACAAGCAGTCAAATGAAATCACTCCAAATGTGAAAATATACGCGTCAGGCTGGACATGTTGGAACACTTTTCCAGTTGAGGAAAAACAGAGTAAGTTTTGAAGAATTAATAAATGTAATTCTAACATGTAGATTTTTATTTTTAGCTATATTAAAAACATTTTATGGGGATAGTAGGTACAAGAAAACGTGCTACAACTCGACTGTACAATCAGTGACAACTTTGCCTCTTTCATTACCTGAATTGCAAGTAGTATCAGACATGTTAGGGCTTATATTCTTAAATCACACAGGCCCAATTACTTGGGGGATTAGCTGTCATTTTATATTCTCTTCAAGAGTGGAGCTTTGGACTAGGAAAGTCACGGGCAAAAGAAAGTCACCTTGGCACCCACAACTCAAAGGAACATTTTGGGTTCTCAGCAGGTGCAAGCTGAACAATTGAGGACATTGGAATTGTTAAATAATTATGCTGCACTTTGACTTCTTCTGTGCACTTCAACCCTGCACTTAGATTTAAGAGACAGAACAGTCTGACAAAGACACATGCCATTTCATTTTCTCCTAGAAAGCAGGGAACAAATTGACTATTTCAAATTGGCTGCATATTTGCAACTTAAAATTTTCATATTGCTATCTTTTTCTGATTTTTAAAAACAGTTTTTAGGCTAGGCAAATGTATGCAAGAAAGTTCAGGCATAGGTTTTTGTTTTTAAATTTAGGTTTGTCCTTTTCTCAGGAAGGGAAAGGGAGTTGCAGAGAGCCTTTCTGACTACAAAGAAAAGTCTTCCACAAATGTCACCTGACTAAAGGCCACCTTATGGACTTTGGGAAGTCAGTAGGGACACAGAGTAATGGGCCACCAACCAAGCCTCCTACCTTCTGACCTCTCAGCACCTGCTCCCCTGTCGCCTAGAAGGAGGAAACTCTTGGCTTCTCTACGTGGGTATGGGTTCCCCCTCCACCCCACCGCTTTCAAGCAAACAACACCAACACCATCAAATTGTAGGCGAACAGTGAGTGCACAACGAGTTGGTCAAAGAACAGCGCAAGGGCAGGAGGCAAAGGAGAGCGACCGAAGGCGGACGCCCTCAGGAGAGGTCTGCTCACTCTAGCCTGGGAAACCAGAACCCTGCTCCCGCACCGCGCCGAGGGCTCACACTCAGGTGCAGCGCCGAGCCTCCCGCGGCGGCGAGGGGACCGTCTCGTCGCGGCCGCCCACTCCCCTTGCCCCGAACGACCCCAGCACCCAGGGGAGGTCCTCTCAGGGGGTTCGCTCCCTCCCTCTCCCGGGGACAAGGCAGCAGCACAGCTGCCACTCATCCGCGGCCGCGCCCCCTGCCTGCAGGCCCGGCTCGCAGGTGAGGCGCGGGCAGGTAACCGCACCTGCCCGGCCAACCCCACCTGCTGCGTCCCCTCACCCCGTCCTCCACCTCCACCAGCGGGGTCGGCTGGACTCCTCCCGGAGCGGGGGGCGCCCCGCTCCGACCTACCTGCGCGACCCCGGCCCCGGGCGCCCGCGCTGCCCGCCGCGTGCGCCCCGCGCCGCTCCGGGCGCGCCGGCGGCGTCCCCGCGCCGGCACTTTCTCGGCTGACGGCTGCTGCGGGCTCAGCGGGAAGCCCCAGCGCTGCCGGGCTCGCCGCCTCCGACCGGCTCCATTGTGACGCGGCGCGTTCCGCCGGCCAATCGCGGCGCGGCGGCGCGAACCGCTGACTAAGTTCGCGTGTGGAGGAGGAGGGGACTGGGCGGAGGCGGAGGCGGGAGGCGGGAGGCGGGAGGCGGAGGCGGCGGCCGCGCGGTGGCAGTGGCCGTGGCGGAGGAGGAAGAGGAGGAAGAGGCAGCGGCTGCTTCGGTAGCTGCCCCTGCTGTGAAATTTGCAGCCGCCCGGGCCCGTGTGTGTGCCCAGCTTCGGGCGCGCGGGGGCCGGTGACTCACCCCTCGCCGGTGGAAACAAAGCGCAACTGCCGTCACCCGGAGCGCGCCATGTGGCCGCGCCGGCCCGCTCGCCACAGCCTCGGCTCGGCCGGCAGCCGTGCACCGCTACACGACTCGCGGGGGGCTGGAGAGCGCGGGGGCTGTTCTCAAGAGAAGGGAGGGCGGGGCGCTTAGGGCCGTCCTCCAGGCGCACCGGGCGGGAGACTTTGGAAGTACTGTATTTTTGTGGCGCACCCCCCCCCCCCGGTCCCTTTTCACGTGGGCACCCCTGAGTAGTTATTTACTTGCCGTGTGCTGGGCCCTGAGGGAAGGCTCAGGTGGAACACGTGGGAACCTACCTCTTACACACTGAAGTCTCCTTACCTTTCTTTACCCAGCGGTCTTACAAAGGCCCCAGGGCCGAGTCCCTGTGCGGGAGAGTTCACAGTTGTGCCAAACCAAGCGGCTTAAGCTGGGATTCTGGGCCTCTCAGAGGTCCTTCTCCTCGGGACGAGGAGGCTACATGGGGGTGGGGGGGGCATGCTTTACTCCTCACCCGCGTTTTACTGCTAATAAACCGCAGGTCCGCCTCATCTACTAACCCACTCTACAGTTGCCGCCCTGCCTTTGAAAAGTAACAATGCACCTTATAGAACGAACACGAAATGCAAACCCAGGAATTCAGGGACTTAATATTGTCATCCTCATTCAGTCCCCACTCTCATCCCCACCCCAGATTTATCTCGGGCTTTTGGCAGACTGTCGTCTTCAACACAATGATTCAATTAGGCAACATTTATGTCTTCGAGTTGCTATGGCAATCACATGGCCATTAAAAAAAAATCGTTTGTAGAGGGACCTCCCAAAGGAATAAAATGAAGACTATAAAAGGCACAGCTTTGGGGGGGGGGGTATATCTGATGGGTTTGTGTAAATGGGAGTAAAGAAACCAGCACACTGGGTTATATGAAACCAAATTGTGCCCTACAAAGACTGTTCAGATTAGGACTACAATTTGAGTTACTTTGAAAGGGAATAAGAAGAAGGCTATCTTTCTGACACTTTCTTTGTTTAATCCATTCTGGGTTAGCAGCTGTCTTCTCTCTGAGTCTTAGAGGAAAGGTTGAAAAAGCCTTTCTGCATGTGGTCATTCATAGAGTTTTTATTGAATTTATGTGTGAGACATTGTGTATGTACAGATCTATTAAGCCAATTTAGGTTTAGGTCTGCTCCTCAAACGGCTTACCACCTGGAGTAGATTAAAACATATATACAGAATTGAATATGAAACAAGGGAAAAAGTGAGTGCTATAAGCAATACTGATTATAGTCATGAGATTAAAAATTGAAAATATCTAATTTTTCATATGTATCTTTGAATGTTTGGACAGGAATTTTCTCTTCCCTTCCAAATCCACAGACAGATAATCCATCTTCTATCAGCAATATCACTATCTGTGTGACTGGGAGTAGTTACTTAATCTCCTTGGGAATCAGTCTTTCACCTATAAAATAAAAGAGTATGAACCAGATGATCCGTTAAGATTCCAATTCCAATGGTGATATGAATTAAAAGCTGACTTCCATGCTTGGTAACCCAAGGTACCATTCGCAAGAAGTTAAAGTCATGGAGTTCATTAATACTGCATTAGCTCTGGATTAATCTCAGATATGTAGCTTATAAATGTTTATTTTATTCCAATTCTCATGAACAGAGTCATCCTCCATGATGACAATATCTATAATTGTCACTAGAGGATGTGGGCTTTTAAATTTGTGATATTGCTTTTAGGAATCCTCCTCCAAAACATCCAATGGATGTTTCTCTTGTTTCTTCTTCCTCCTGTGATGCTACATAAGCTCCTCACTGTAAAGTGAGGAGAAAGATGAATAACCTCTAATCCTAGTCTTGGAGAACTTTAATACTTTGCACATGGTATGGGACCATAACGAAGAGAAAGTATTTACTAACTGGAAACTATTGGCATCCCAGGGTAGACCTTATAATGAGAAACAAAAA
Source organism: Nasua narica (assembly GCA_028533885.1). NCBI lineage: Eukaryota > Metazoa > Chordata > Mammalia > Carnivora > Procyonidae > Nasua > Nasua narica. The sequence goes on along the minus strand of CM052798.1, from coordinate 67,117,906 downwards.
TACTGTTTGGCGTTTTATCTCTGTACCCGATTTTACCTCTACATTGTAATCTCTTTGAAAACAGGACCTGTGGAGTCTTAGAATATGACTTAGAATATGTCATTCCTTACAGGATTACAGAAGTATCTGAAATTCTCTAAGGGACCCTCTGATCAAGTCGTTTTAGTTAAAAAAAAAAAAATCTACAAGACTCAATCATTATTTTCACAGCCAAATTAATTGAAGTCTAAAATGTTGGCAGGGTACCTCTGAGCTGATCATCTGAAAGAAAAAAAATCCCCACACATCTCTGCATCTCTGAGTGTCATCAGCATAAGCTATGTTCCATGTGGTTGTCTTGATAAGAGTTTCATTTTTTCTGAGTCGAGAAAATTTTTATGATTAATGGAAGACAGAATATTATCCAATATTAACAGTTCTTTTCCAATTCTGTATTCTAAAAATCATTTATGATAATGAAAAATCCTCTTTCTTTAAATTAATTAAACATTAGAATGTCTACACAGTATAAAAGGAAGACTGGAGAATCTGACAGAGGTGAGGGAATTTACTATATAAATACAGTAAATCATTTTCTTAAAGATATGTATTCTAGGTGTGGAAGGTATATCCAGATAGCATACAGCATCTTAAAGAGGAGGGTTGGTGGGCCATGTAGGGTTGAAAGAGAATCACACATGGGTCTGAAAAAGTTTGGCTAGCTTTAAGATTCCAAACTGGAATATTACTTTTAAATATCGTCACAGCTAAATAAATAAATAAATATTGTCTCAGCATCATGGTTCAAGTTTGTTAGTTGTACCGAGATGTCAGGTCAAAAGAGCAAAAATTACAAGTTATTCACAGTTTTGCATTCTCAGAAGGTTTGCCTGAGACCCCCTGGTTCAGCTGTATATGGCTGAACACATTACTGATGAAGAATTTTTATTTTTGGCCAACACCTCACCATGTTTTCCTGACATTTTCAATCTACTGGTTTCAGAGGTTTAACAGGAATTTTCCTGGGCCTGGAGAAAATTCTGAGAATAACCCCTAAGGATGAGCTCAGTGGTGGGAATTCTGAGGACAGGATGAGTAGGACATTGCACATGTGTTTGGAATAAAGTAATTTGACCTAGAAATCCAAACTGCAATTGTGCAAGGCTGCTGTATGCTTCAGTGTGTGTTGATCCCTTATCATGGTCCCAGTCTGAAATATTCATGACTGGTTACTCCATGTTCTCACCACCCACCTTACTGATTGTCCCCTCTGCCTGATCTGTATGCTGGCCCTTACTTATGGGAAAAGTGCTATAGAGGTGACCTCCCAGGCTCTTTTCTGAATGAAAAACACCAATTCCTGCAGCAGGATGCCCAACATCCCCAGCTGATCTGTCTTCTGGGAAGTTGTCCAAATATTTCTTTGAAAGTTTCCCATGCATCCCATTTAAAGAATACATTCTGTCATCTGGGTCACATATTGGAATCCACCATATAGCAGCCAGCCAGTTACTGACTTTTGTCACTTTCCTAGCCATAAAAAGGAGGTGACTTCTAAGAAAATACTTCCAAGTGAAGTCAGACTGAAAGCCTCGCATTAAAGCAGAGTTAGTGCTCCCCAGTGTCTGCGAAGTGGTTGAAAAAGCCCTGGTGAGTTCCCCTAGTGACTGGACTGTGCTTGCTGGATCCCTGCAAGGATTCACTCTGTGTTCCATGAACCATGTTTTAATCTGGGTAAGAGGTTTCCTGGTGGTGTTACAGTGACTGGTTTCTGAGGTTCCACGTAGTAAATCCTTCCATTTAACTGGTTGAGGGTAACCCAAGTCTAACACCAGCCAGACCTTGATTTCTTCCATTTTTTTACCCTTTGGCAGCTGTGTGTGTGTGTGTGCGTGAGCATGTGTGCATGCGTGCCTGCACATTTCTTGGCCTGATACTAGGTCATCTGTTAATTATAACGTACATTGAATACTGGACTTCAATTCTCATCTAAATGGATTCTTTTTCTTTTTTTTTTTCTAGAAAGCGGGAGAAGGAGAGAGAGAGGTGGGGGGTAGGGGCAGAGGGAAAGAGAGATTCTTAAGCAGGTTCCACACCCAGCATGGATTCCAAAGTGGGGCTTGATCTCACAACCCTGAGAGCATGACCTGAGCCAAAATTTGAGTCAGACACTTAACTGACTGAGCCACCCCGGTGCCCCTAAACTAACTGTTTAAGGTTAGGAGCTAGTATAGCTCTGTGGTTTATTTAGAATAAAAAAAAATCATAAAAGAACAGGATTCAGAACATTTTAGAGCTGGAGAACAAAGAGATATATGCAAGAAAGAGACTGGATTTGGAGTCTTGGGTTCTATTGACAGCTCTTCTGGCCATGCGACCTAGGTCAAGCCATTAACAGTCTAGGGAGGAGTTTCTGTCTTGCAAAGTGTTTAATATATCTATCGTGAACTATATAAGAAAAGAAGATGGATATAGTTCATTCCTGTTTTAGAAGTCTCAGACTTCATTTCACTCATGTACCATCCAACAAGATTTATCCTATGCAAAGTACTGTACCGGTTTCTGGGGATACACCGGTCCATAAGATGGATGTGGCCTTTGCCTTCCTCAGGTCCACAGTCTCTCAGCATTCCTCCAGAGAATGTTAGGCTGGATGTGATAAATCAATAAGGACTAACTAACCAAACTCCAGTCTGTCCCACAACTTCATCCTCTTGGGCTTGGTCTCCTGAATACTCCATATCTAAATGCAGACACACATTCCAATTACCTACCTCTTCTTCTACTGACTTATCTCTGCAAACCTATTTGCATCCAATTTACTATCTCCACCAAACTATTCTTTTTGGAGCATATAAAAGCAAAAGGACACTTTCCCTCAAGAAGTGTAAAGGTTTTTTTTTTTTATAAAGATTTTTATTTATTTATTTGACAGAGAGAGAGAGAGATCACAAGTAGGCAGAGAGGCAGGCAGAGAGAGGGGGAAGCAGGCTCTCCGCTGAGCAGAAAGCCCAATGCGGGGCCCCTGGGTGGCGCAGTTGGTTGAGCGACTGCCTTCAGCTCAGGTCATGATCCCGGAGTCCCGGGATCGAGGATCGAGTCCCACATCGGGCTCCCAGCTCCGTGGGGAGTCCGCTTCTCACTCTGACCTTCTCCCTTCTCATGCTCTCTCTCACTCTCTCTCTTTCCTAATAAATAAATAAATAAATAAAATCTTTAAAAAGAAAGAAAGAAAGCCCAATGCGGGGCTTGATCCCAGGACCCTGGGATCATGACCTGAGCTGAAGGCAGAGGCTTTAACCCACGGAGCCACCCAGGTGCCCCAAGAAGTGTAAAGGTTTTAAAACTTGAAAAAACAGAGGCAAATATGTAGCCAGATAAGTGAGCAAATACAGGGCCTGGTAAAATCTCCTAACACAGGATACTGACATTGTTCAGAGCCTATCACTGAAGTATGCTTTATAATAGCTCAATATAATCTAGTTACCTTATGAAAAAAGGCAGTAAGATAATAAAGCAGATGTTCTTTTTCATTACAAAACTGGTGGGCTAAAGTAGTAAGGCTTATACTGATAGAGGAGAGGGTGAATTACAGCAGGAAAAACTCAGAGAAATTGAGACCTGATGAGTGAATTAAAGAACTCAGGGCTTCAAAGGAATCTATTGTTTTAGTGAGTAGGACAGCTAGCTTCTGGTGGCTGACAAAGGCCTTGTGTAGGTGGGGGAGTTATGGACAGCTTGATTACAAGTAAAAATGAGGGGGAAGCATCCTGAGGCTGAAAACAGGTATATAGGTGGGTGGAAACTTTACACTTTTATCTTTAAGTGAACTTGAATGTCAAACAAAATTCGTGGATTTACTTAATCTACTTATTAACTCAATAAGCAGATATAATATTTTGCTCTTCAGGGTCCAGAACAAAATAGGATCTGTGCATTCTGAGTAAATAACAATAAAAAATGCAAGTAATTTCTATTTATAAACTACTTTAAAGTTCACACAAATTACTCAATGTATTATAGTCATTTCTGAACAATATTCTCTTACCTCTATACTCTATATACCTAAGAGAACTGTCATCTATTAGCAGTCCCTAACCTTGCTGAGTCACTCGGTGAAACCTCCTATAGCCCAGCCATCACTCAGAGGCCCAGTGGTTTGAAAGATGACAATTGCTTAACTGCAGATCCCTACCATCCTCTGGAGGATAAAGGCTACATTAATCATCTAGACTATGCATCCCCAGAAACTGGTACAGTGATTTGTACATATTAGCCCCAGAATAAATTGTTGCCAAATGATGAAGGAATAAATGAAGGAAAATGAAGTCCGTGATTTCTGAAATGCGCATATTCTCTATTCTGTATATTCCAGGATCATCTCAGGATTTAACCCCTAGCTCTGTCCACTTCAACTCCTATAGTTTAAAATGTTGTCACTTGACTGAAGAATCAACAAATTTAAAAGACTCGGATTTGGAAGTGCAAAGGAGTACATAGGGATGATTGGAGAAAACAAAGGGATGGTAAACAAGTGGCAACATTTTTCAAAGTTAGCTCAAAATTTTACTTATCACTTATTATACTTCTTATGGCTGTGAATGCCTTCATGTCCTCTTTCTTGGTAACATATACATCCACATTGGCATTGGGCCATTTTTTCCTACTTGAGTGTCTTGTGGCTTTAAAGTGTCATGATATCTTGAGGTTTCTTTGATAACATTTGGCCAGAGGATTGGCTTTGGAAATGTCAGAAACCATGATGGTTAGCATACAGGACCGCATACAAGCCAGTGCAAAAACATGCTTCAACAAACTATGACTACCTTTAGAAACAGCTACCTAAATGTAGCATAGTGGCTAAAAGCATGGATTCTGGAGCAAGGCTACTTGGGTTCAAATGTTGGCTTTGCCCTTATGAGCTGTTGGAGTTTTGTTATTATTTAATTTCTCTTAGCCTTAGTTTTCTACTTGAAAAATGGGTTGTGGTAAGGATTAAATGAATAATACCGTTAGAATAGTTCCAGAAACATATTAATTTAGCTCTTATCATGATCTTTGGTAAGTAAACCAAAGCTTAGCACTCTGAGCTAAGAGTTTCCATGCACAAAATGAAAGGTTTTGAGTCGATTATCTCTAAGGCCCTTCTGAATTTATTGTTTTCAAACAAGGACAGTTAGTCTATGGATTTTTCTACATATATGTGTGTGGGATAGGGAAGTGGGTGATTAGTTAGTAAATGCTTTCCTTGATTGATGGAAGAAGGGGTTATTGGGGATTAGGCCAAACTTCTTCACTAGACTCTAAATTCCTAGAGAGTGAAAAGTATATGGTTCTTCTTCTGTATCCCAAGGCCTAACATGGTACTAGGGAATGGTGGGTGCTCAATAAACTGGTAATGAGTTGAATAAATGCCCTTGTGTCTTAGGTTCCCAGATGTGTGGGAATCAGAAAGGGTAGTAACTGCTTCCTAAGCCCTTTCTTGTTTTTAACACAACTTACACAAAATATTCAAAAAACATTAGTGCTCTCTACTGGAGATATTCATAGTGCAGGAATTCAGTTGATTGGTTTTTGATGGCAGATTCTGATTTGAGTTCAGAAGTCCTGAATTTTAGAAATAGGATACGGCAGATAGACATATTTTACTGTTTCAAGTACATATTTGGTGTTATGGCATTGAAGATGACGGGATTTGCACTAAAATTTCTTTGCCTTCTATTTCTGACCTTCCTTCAGAGCATTTGTATCTATATATTTGGACAAATTTTGTATTCTTTCTCACTCATTGTGAATACAAAGAGAAGGACATCATTAATTAAAATATCAATGTTGAGAAAGCAAAAAGACAACCCACAGAATGGTAGAAAATATTTATAAATCATATATCGGATAAGGGACTGATATCCAGAAGGTATAAAAACAAAACCCCATAATAAAAAAAATGACAAAAACACAATTTTAAAATGGGCAAAATATTTGTTGACATTTCTCAAGAAAAAAGATACACGAATGGACAATAAGCATATGAAAAGATACCCTACATCATTAGTCATTAGAAAAATGCCTGCAATTACACTACTGGGTATTTACCCCAAAGAAGCAGATGCAGCACAAAGAAAGGCCACATGTACCCCAATGTTCATAGCAGCAATGGCCACAATCGCCAAACTGTGCAAAGATCCAAGATGCCCTTCAACAGATAAATGGATAAAAAAGATATGGTCCATATATATAATGGTATGTGTGCTGCCGAAGCGAGCACATCCATATATATAATGGAATATTATCCCTCCATCAGAAAGGATGAACACCCAACTTCTGTATCAACATGGACGGGACTGGAAGAGATTATGCTGAGTGAAATAAGTCAAGTAGAGAGAGTCAGTTATCACATGGTTTCACTCACGTGTGGAGCATAAGGAAAAACATGGAGAACATTGGGAGAAGGAAAGGAAGGGTGAATTGGGGGAAATCAGAGGGGGAGATGAACCATGTGAGACTGTGGACTCTGAGCAACAAACTGAAGGTTTTGGAGGGGTTGGGCAAGCCTGGTGGTGGGTATTGAGGAGGGCACGTATTGCATGGAGCACTGGGTGTGGTGCATGAACAATGAATCTTGTAACACTGAAAAAATAAAATTAAAATTAAGAAAAAGGAAAAATGCACATCAAAACCACAAGGAGATACAACTTAGAACTCAGTAGGATGATTGAAATAAAAAAAACAAGTCTCGTGAGGATGTGGAGATAATGGAATCCTCATAACATTCCTGATAAGATTGTAAAATGGTGTCTCCACCTTGAAAGACAGCCTGGCAGCTTCTTAAGTTGTTGAACATGGAATAACTCTATGACCCAGAAATTCTACTCCTAGGAATACACTCAAGAGGAATGAAATATCACTACACAAAAACCTATACATGAATGTTCACGGCAGCATTATTCATAATAACCAAAAGGTAGAAACAGTTTAAATATCCATCGACTGATGAATGGATAAAGAAATTGTGGTATAGTGATATAATGGAACATTTTTTGGCCATAAAAAGTAATGAAGTATAGATAAGTGCTACAACATAGATGAACCTTGGAAAGATCCTAAGTGAAGAAACCAGTCATAAAGATCACATATCATATGATTCCATTTATATGAAATATCCAGAATAGGCAAATCCACACACACACAAATAGTGCTTTAAGGCTTGGGGGAGAAGAGGCAGAGAGTGATTGCTAATGGGTACAGTGTTCATTTTTGACAAAATGTTCTAACATTAGACAGTGATGATGATTATACAACTGAGCATAATACCAAAAGACAATGAATTGTGTACCTTAAAAAGGTGAATTTTCTGATGAATTACATCTCAATATAACTGCTATTAAACAAAATCAATGCCCTCTAAATACACCCACTTGCAATAACCATAGGACAAAATGTCAGGCTTTGGGGGACTTTTAAACCTGTACTTTGTCATATAAAGATCTACTAGAGAGCTAAGCCGGTCTAGTAATTTCTGTTTTGTTTTGTTTTCAACTAGAGCAATCATCTTAAGTTGTGTTTGTATGATGCCAAAATAACTGATTAAGAAGTAAGTGAGGCAATATGGTTATTTTAGTTTTTTTGAATTTAAACTTTCTACTTTCTATTAGGCAAACTCTCAAGTATGTTAATTTTTTTAATAAAAAGTATAAAAGAATGAATTCTGTAGCAAGTATTCCCAAACTGTGCATGTTATATTGAATGCTGGATAGGGCTTAAAAATGATATGGAAGGTTAAATATATGTATATATTTCTCTTTTAATTTTTTTCAATTTTTGTTTCCTATATTTGGTGTTTTGTTGTTAGGTGCCTATGTTTATAACTGTTAATACAATTTACAATTGTAATAATACATTTGTATTATACATATACATATACATTTGTATTATACAATAATACATCTCTTCCTGATGTATTCATATTTTCATCATTATAAAATGTCCCTCCAGCTCTATTGTTGTTTACATAATGTATCTTTTTCTATCCTTTTATGTGTAATTTGGCAACAGACTGTATCTTCTGTAGACAGTATATAGTCGGATCCTGTTTTATTTTTAAACCCAGTTTGTCAAACTCTGCCTTTTGATTGAGTTATTTAGCCCATTCACATTTGTTATGAATAGAGTTGGACTTAACACTTGCCATATTTTCTATATGCCTTAAGTCTTTTTTATTCATCTATTTTTCCTTTACTACTTACTTTTTCATTACTTGAATATTGTCCAATGTTGCATTTTAACTTCTTTAATGATTTTATTGCTATATAATTTTAGTTATTTCCTTAGCAATTGCTTTAGGGCTTACTACATACATCTTAACTTGTCAAAAACAACTCAGAATTATATTAACAATTCCGGTGAGATGTAGAGACATTATTCCCATATAGCTCTATTCTCTTTTCTCTCTTATTGTGGTATTATTATGTATTACCTCTACACATGTATTGAACCCAATAATACATTGTTGTAATTATTGTTACTTGTATGCCTTTTAAAGAAGCTGAGAGAAGAGAAAAGAACAAGGACATGACTTGCAGCTTCTGTTGTATTAACCATCTTATTTATCATTTTAGGTTCTATGCATTTTTTCCTGTGGATTCAGGTTAACATCTAGAGTTAATTCTTGGCCCAATATAGCTTTGTCCCCACACACCTCCTTGTGTTGTTATGAGCAAATACATCACACTTCTGTATGTTATAGGGCCAGCAATGCAATTACATACCTATTGCCTTATGCTCTTTAAATCAGTTGAGAGAAGAATGGATAAGAGATACATATTTAGGGGCGCCTGGGTGGCTCAGTGGGTTAAAGCCTTTGCCTTCGGCTCAGGTCATGATCTCAGGGTCCTAGGATTGAGCCCCGCATCAGGCTCTCTGCTCAGCAGGGAGCCTGCTGCCCCCTCTCTCTGCCTGCCTCTCTGCCTACTTGTGATCTCTCTCCTCTCTGTCAAATAAATAAATAAAATCTTTAAAAAAAAAAAAGAGAGATACATATTTATATTCTTGTAATTACATAATTACTTTACCAGTGTTCTTTGGGTGTGTGTGTGTGTGTGTGTGTGTGTGTGTGTGTGTATTTAGATTAGTTTCTGGGGCTACTTGCTTTCAGTCTGTTGAACTTGCTTTAGTATTTCTTCGAAGGCAGATCTGCTAGCAACAGATTCTCTCAGTTTTTATTTATCCAAATGTCTTTATTTCACTTTCATTTTTGAATGATAGTTTTACTAGATATATGATTCTTGGTTGACAGTTTTCTAAATTTAAAGGCTTTGAATATGTTATCCCATTGGCTTCAGACATCCAATATTTCTGATGAGAAGTTGTTAATACTAATTGAATTTCCTTGTAAGTGAGGATTCATTTTTCTCTTGCTGCTTTAAGAGTTTCTTTGGCATTTTTACTATTTTTACTATTTTACTATTTTATTTTTATTTATTTTTATTCATCAATCTCTTTGTCAATTACATTAATTGATGTAACATTGTCATCATATTTTTCTTCTAAAATCCTGGTTTCCTTTAGTTCTTTAAACATATTTATAATGGCTTCGTTGAAGTCTTTCTGACAAGTCTGACATGTGGTCACTCTTCCAGGCAGTTCTGTTGTCATTCTTCTGGTATATGGGTCACATTTTCCTATTTATTTTGTATGTTTCATTTTTTCTTTTTGGAAACAGAATATTTTAGATCACACATTACAGCCACTTTGGGTCCAGGCTTCATCTCTCCCCTCCTCCGGGGCGTGTTGTTATTAGCTTGTTTACTTGTTTAGGGACTAGTTAGACTACTTTAGTGAAGTCTCTTCCCCATCTCTCCCCTCCACCCTGCTAAACACACACATGATGAAGCCTCTGATGTCATTCCTCAGGGGTCCATCCTTGGATATCCCATCCCAGTCAGTCTGGGAGCACAGTGGTTTTGGAGTGGTTCTCTGTCTGGTTATATGCCCACATCCATCTGTGTAGCTCCATCAACGGCTGGTTGCTCTGGGGAATAAATTGCTTCACCTACTAATCCAATCAAATTTAGTCTCCTTTGGAGGGACAGTTCCTGACATCAGTGTTTGAGGTTTATTCAGACTCCAGGAAAGGTCTTCCACCTGTTTCTTTACTTATTTTTCTCTAACAGCTCTTTGGTTCACTGTTTAGCCTGTATCTTTCATGGATCTATCTCCTCCCAATTGTCTTTCACTGAAACCTCTACTGTTTTTGAAAGGACCCTTAGGCTTGAACTTCATATTCTGTTGCAAAAGAAGTTGGTTCCTTTGGGGAAAGATCTTGAACTTTCTGTTCTATGGTGTGCTTTTTCTGCCTGCCAAAACTTCTGAGCGACAGCTCTGTTGCTGAGAGAATGAGCAATAGCTCACTTCTTCCTAAAGTGAAACCCCAGCTTAAAGAACTGAGAACTCGGTGGATGTGGGGGGAGTAGCCCAGGTGTCCTTGGCTTGTCTCCCTTAGCATGGTTTCCCTATCCTATGAGCTGAGGCCAGGGGAATTGGGACCTCAGTGTTCTACCGTGCCCAAGGTAGAGACTTTGTCTCCTGAGTGGGAGCAAGTAGAAGAATGGAGTCTCTTCCTCTTGGCTGCACTTACCCAGAAGTTTGCCTCAGTAAAGTTAGGGGCGGCATGAGAAATGCTAATATCTTGTCCCTCCCAGGAAAATAGCCTTCCAGTGAGAAACTAGGGGAATTCAGAACTTTGTATTCTTGACTGTACTAGTCTGGAGCAGAGTTCCCATCTCACCACGCTGGAAGTAAGGAGGGAGCTATGGATGTTAGTTCAAATACCACAGCCTCTTGCAGTTTTATGGAGTTTTAGTAAATATTCTTGAGTAAATGTTTCCTCATTTGCTGTATGCCCATAGGACCATTTCCATTTTTTTGTATGCCTCCAGGGTTAAGCATTTTTATTATTCATTCATTTATTTATTTTTAAATTTAATTTTATTTTTTCAGTGTCCAAGATTCATTGTTTATGCACCTCACCCAGTGCTCCATGCAATACATGCCCTCCTTAATACCCACCACCAGGCTCACCCAACCCTCCGCCCCCCTCCCCTCCAAAACCCTCAGTCTGTTTCTCAGAGTCCACAGTCTCTCATGAGGTTAAGCATTTTTAAACAGTTACTTTAAAAATAATTTCATTTGTTTTGCTGAGGAGTGACTCTGAGTTGCACACTGTCATGCCGGAAGTGGAAACGGGAAAGGGAAGATCAGCATTTTCTTTAGCAGAGTGTTTTAGGTGTCTGTGGTTGCTAGTGGAAGGCCTATAATCTATGTGTAATAATAAAAATAACAAGAATTTCTTAGGCTAAAAAAAAAAAAAAAGAATTTCTTAGGCTAGTATTCCAGAAGCAAGGCCAAGATGGAAATTCCTGTAGGGGGTTTGAGGGAGGGAGTCCTCTTAGAACAGTGCATTTACAGAAGTGGTGACACAGGGACACATAAGTCCCCAGGCATCTCTTGGGGGAGGTGGCATGAGCCTCTAGCGACCAATACCCATCGCATCTAGGGATGGATACTCTGTCCTAGTAAAGAGATCAGGAGTGGAGCTCAACAGAGGTCAACAGTTCAAGAAGTAAAGAAGAGAGAAATGAAAGGAGAATAAAAGAAAGAAAATAGAGCAAAGAATAAAAAAAGCAACAAGCAGGGGAGCGCATGGGAGTGCCAGCGCAGGACTAACAATGTTCCCGGTGGTCATTCAGGAATACAAAGGCCCTTGGCTTTGGCTTAAGCCTTCTGAGGTCAGCATTGTCAGAGCCCAACAATGTTGTAATCTCTTGGTTAATGTCATCCAAGGAGTGAGAATTTTGAGAGCATTGTCCAGGGACCCATTTCCTATTCAATATGCTTAAATTATTTGGTTTAGCAAGGAGTAGAGTTATTTCCCTAAAGCAAGAACCCTGCGTGGCAGATATTTTCCTTCAGGTTAATTGGCAACAGAGAGACTTCAAGTGGTACTACCCACCCCCGAAGCCCCATTGTGGTTCAAGTGCTACGTAGGTACTGTATGAACATCAACTTAAACAGCACGCAGTGGTAACCTCTTCAGAAGGAGCTATGTTTTTGTAAATAGAGTATGCATGCCCCTGGTCTCTCTTTGATAAGTGACAGTGTGGTATGTCTTAATAAGAACAAAGTGAAGGAGGATTTGCATACTGAACCTACTCATTGTTAGGTGGGATAAATGCTTTCTTCTTTCACTGAAGATGCTTAATGAAGTAGATTACAGAGACCATTTCAAAACCTTTGCTTTTAAGGTTATGTTAAAGAGAAATTGCCACCCAGCAAGAATAAAATTGCATTGAAACGTTAAGTTAGGTACCTAACTAAACCCCATATATGTCAGGGAACATGGAGTGGGGAGCTAGAAATCACTTTCTTTGTCTTGTTAATTTAAAATACATTAGCTGATAAGTAACCCTCTCAACAGCACTCGTGACTCCAAATGGTGTGCCATTCCAATACCACAGATATATTTAAAAGTGGTGATTTTGGGGTGCTCAGTGGGTTAGGACCTCTGCCTTCAGCTCAGGTTGTGATCTTGGGGTCCTGGGATTGAGTCCCACATCAGGCTCTCCGCTCAGTAGGGAGCCTGCT
>CM052798.1:67076365-67105188 GCA_028533885.1 Nasua narica | reverse complement strand
TTAATAACTTCAACAACAAAATTATAACAACTTCAATGACATGAATTTTGGGGGAAGTTATAACAAAGATACTTGGGAGAATTTAGATATATTATATTTAAACGGATTACTTTCTAAAGTTTCCTCTAACATCTGCTTTTTCAATGCCAGCCAAGATTGGTAGTAAGATTGAATCAGATTTTTAATCTCTTGGGTTTGACATTGTTTAAATTTGTCATGCCAGAATATTTGCTTAGTAGATGGCATTTCAATTTTCTTTTCTTTTTAGGTTTCTTATAGCAGTTTCTAGGAGAATTTAAAACTAAATTGTTCTTAGGAAATGATTCCTTATCTCTTCTCATTGGAAATAAATTCAGAACTCACAGCTGGATAAAGCAGAACATGTGAAGCAATGGAACTAATGATTGGTATGTGTTGCTAGATGACCAGTACTGATGTTTAATTCCTTAAAAAATCAGACTGATCTGTAATTCACTATTATTTTTGTTATCATTTTCATTTTATGACGCAGCAATGGAACAGCACTTTAAGACAATGACTATATATATATATATATATATATTTTAAAGATTTTATTTATTTATTAGGGAAGAGAGAGTGAGAGAGAGCATGAGAAGGGAGAAGGTCAGATTGAGAAGCGGACTCCCCATGGAGCTGGGAGCCCGATGTGGGACTCGATCCCGGGACTCCGGGATCATGACCTGAGCCGAAGGCAGTCGCTCAACCAACTGCGCCACCCCAACAATGACAATATATTAAAACAATAATCTGCACACTGGTTTTTAGTATTTCTATGTTTTCTCTCTGATGTATTCCATTGGCACTGGATTTTTATCTTCAATGGCCCTATGTTCCCCTTCAGTGCCCACAACTCCAAAGTCACCTGCAAATGGAGGGGATATGACCGTCTCCATGCTCTCAATCTTATCTCTCCTCTTGCTAGCCCTTGAGATTCTGCCCCATTAAGTCAATTCTAAAAGTGTCAATGGTTGATAATAGCTTAATATTTGCTAAAATCAACAAAGTCATTAAACATCTACTATGTCCAGGATGGAGTACATGCTTATGTGTTATGTTATCTCTCTCTCTCTCTCTCTCTCTCTCTCACACACACACACACACACACACACCTCAGGCAGTCCCTTTCCATAGAAGATTGAAATGTAACAATGACCCCGTGGTTTTGAGTAAATCAAATATTATTATCATTCTGATGACAGTATGCTTTTATATAGGAAACATAATAGAGATTATACAATAATTTTTTTCAAATTCTACTGACATTGATGAATAAATATGCAATTATTGCCTTACAGAGAACTAAAAAGGGATAGATCCCATTTTAGGCAAAGTATTCATAGAGGAGACAGAAACCCAGGATTAGAAAACAGATTGATTAGGGGTGGTTATTCATTCGAAGCAAGGATACTTTACCGGATTCTTTTAAGGTGTAAACTCTGATTTAAACACTATTTTTAATAAGATTTTTAAAAATTCAATTTGCGTGCTAGCCTTAGAGCTACACAGATTTTAAATTTTAAAATACTGTATTTGATTCTCTTGGAACATTGAGTGTAGAGAAGAAGAAAGCAGAGGTAACTGATATTTATTTAATATTCAATTTTTAAAGGCTTTTTGCTAAATGCTCTCTCTTTGTCGGATTCAGCATCAGAATAGTTTTTGAAGTGAGTGTTCCTGTCCTTATTTTGTCGATCAGGCACAGAGTCCCACAAATTACTGTGATTACACAGCTAACAACGACTGGAAAGAAGTTTACAACCCAGTTCCATTGGACTCCAAAGTGCATGCTTCTTCTTCTTTTTTTTTTCTTTAAACCATTTTAAAAACCATAAAAAAAAGCAACCAAAAAAACCCCTTGATTTTGAAAGGAAGTAATAAGTATTTTTTTGAGTACAAAGAATCATACCGTTACACTCCAACTACATGTAAAATAACTTTTCTAGCTAGGTAGCTTTGAGCCCTTGCCAATTGTGGGTTTACCCTCTTGAAAGACACTGAAAATTTACCATGCATGAAGAAAAGAATTCATTGGACCAATTATAGCCTACTGGCATATTAAATGCTCAGTTTTTATGAGTAAGCCATGCCAAATATAGGATCATTTTAGCTGGTGAAATCTGTCTTTATGTAAATAGATATCTGCTCTCATTGGTGCCATCCCCAGCAATACAGATGGGCTATTTGTTGGCTGGTGCCAGTCTGTGGAAAGATCTCAGAGTACCACAGATTGGTCTGCCGTTGGAGTTGGAACTGAACCAACCAGCCTATGATGACTCCAGTCATCTCTTATGACAGTTCTCTTCATTAGCATTCATTTTTGCTCCGGGGATTCAGCCCTCACACCAAGGGTGGGTCCCTGACAGCATCCGGTGTCCCCTTTCCATGTCGCCAGCTTTGGGTATTTTATTAACTGCAGTGCAAGCTGGCATCATTTTACAAGTTTTAACTACTCTTCAATGCCATCAGTGTCCATAACTCTTTGTTCTTTCTTTGTCAAGAGATCCCAGGGTTAAAAATCTTTAGCTCATTATGATGTTGTAGCTTATCTCATTCTCGGTGTGGAACGAGCCCCGCCAATCTCTCAGAATGTGATAAAAACTTTGCTGTGTGATGAAGCATTTTTCTTGCATGACTTTATTCTATAGTGACTTTCCTTTAATCCACCCTGCCTATTCCTGGAACTCCCTCTATTGCTTCTCTCTAACTTGCGATTCCTTTTGGAATGGTCAAAGTAATAGATGTCACATCAGTGCCACTTCAGAATTCTCATGTGTCCATATTCCAGTAATGCTTCTTGCTCCCCTTTGACCACAGTGTGAAGATGGACCATGGGGTTAGTCAGGCAACTAAGGAACCTCGCCTCTGAAATGACCAGTTTATCCTTTGCCCCAGCTGCCCTACCTCCAGGGAGAAGCCTGGAAAAATTCTCAAGAGATGTATAAAATTTCTGAAATAGCACAGGCACGACATGAATTACTGCGGATGAATCCTACACGTTAAAGAAAAGCAGGAGAACATCTGGGGACGTCCTGGGGTGGCAGCAGGACAGAGCCTCACCTCGGAGCATGTGGAATCTGGAAGCCCTGGGAGACACAGAGGATGACAGAACTTTGGGGGGGCACCTCAGATCCCAGCACATATGCTGCCCTCTCTCATGTAAGCCACTGTATTCTGGGTGGCAAGGTGGAGTCACTAGGACGTGTCTATTCCTTGTGGGACTCCTTTGTTCACGCAACAAATATTTATTGCTTGCCTGCTGTATGCTGGGAGCTAGGCATACAGCTTAGACTCTTTCTCTTGGCATCACAGTGATCTTTCCCCTTCTCTCTCCACCCATCGGCAAGGTATCATTAAATATTTGCCAAGCATTTGCGTTGTCCTCAGCACTGTGGTGGTTATTGACATACGTATCTCTCATCGACATCTTCATCTTGAATGGTAGATGCTAATATTCCCATTTTATAGGTGAGGAAACTGAGACTCAGGAAAAAAACGAGTTGATCTTCTCAAAGTCCAAGATGGAGCCTGGATACCGTGGACCCTACTTCTGTTGGGCACCAAATCCAGCTATGTCACATATTATTTCTCCTTAGGTGGTAGAAAACCCTCCTGAAGAGTGAATTAAAGTGCTCGACATGCCAAAGTGGGACGCAACAGCGTCCCACAGCGCTTTGGAGCACCTCTAGCTCTTGTCCAAGCAGGGCTAAGGTTGGGCTTCCTTCCCTTTCCAGGGTTTTGGCGACAGAAGGTTCTTTTCCTTTTGTGTCTCTTCACAAATGTTGTCTAGTAGCAGATTCAACTTTTTTTTTCTTTTTGTAGTTTTTCTCACCTGTGTGAGAAAATTTGTTCTCACTTAGCCTTCTTTAACACGCAGTTTAAGTTTTTCTGTGTCATTGCCTGGATCCATGGGATGCCTTTTTTCCCTGTTGAATGTGTATGCATTCAATTATCAATTTTCCTAGAAACTTCCACATGGTTGAGTCAAGTTGGGCCTTTTCACTTAAGAGCAATTAATATTGGGCAAGTTACCTAATGGAGCAGGGGCCTCAATTTCCTCATTTGTAAAAGGCAATAGTACCTACGTCATAGGGTTGTAGTAAGGCCAAATAAAAAATACAATACTTCATACGGTGACTAGAACTTAAGATATTAACAGATGTTAACACCTTATTATTCAGATTTGGTAGAGCATGTCAATTACTTCCATTGGAATAGGTTTATATGAGGGGATAGGACGTGGGAAGAGACCCACCCACAGGGGAGCTGGGCTCTGATGCTTATTCTCAGCTGGAGGTTTAGGTTATCAGGTTAAGTACACTTTCCAAAGACTACAGTCAGGTTCAACTAGGCTAATAGTTGGCAATAGAATTAATGCTGAAGTAGCAGGGAGTTCTGGCATTGGAGCCAGGGACAGCAATGAAGACTTGAGTAAGATTTGTCTAGGTCTAGGAAGGTTCAACTGCCTGGGTTGATTGCTAGGACAGGCCTCCAATCCTTCAGACATGACCTTGAGAAGAAGTCCTGGAAAGGAAAAGGAATCTAGGCAAGGAATGAAGATGGGTAGAAGCCAGCTGCAAGTGAAGGCGGTAGATGCCCAAACTGGGAATTCAGCGAAGGTCCAGATATCAGAAATGGGGCCCAGAGCCAGAGTCAGATTCAGAACAAAGGGAGCAACTTGCAGCTCCAGGATGCGGGGCCCGAGTGGTCCTGGGCCAGGCCGAGGGATCCAGGCAGCCAGGTAGAACCTGGATTCAGATCCCGTCATTCTTGGTGGGGAGAAATATAGAGCTGAGGAACCAAGCTGAGCTGGATCCTTTATATATTTATTTTATTAGTCTTCATTAGATTTATAAACTCTGAGAGTTTAGATAGCTCTGGGTAGGTAGGTTTCTGGATGTGCCACTTAATTAATTTATCCTGCTACCACCGTGAAGGGTTGTAGAGATAATGAAAAATAGACCTGAAGTTGATTTTTATGCTTTTTTTTTTAAAGCTTTTAAAATGTAAGGCATTGTGGCCATTATTTATAATCATACATTTTCATGATAGCAATGCAATTTTCCATTAAATTTTTTTTCATGATTTAGCCTGAATAATATTTCCATTAAAGCAAGTATAACCAGCATATTGAATAAGCATGGTTTGAGGGATGGAATAAGAAAAGCAATTTTATTTTTGCCTCCTACTGTCACTTCAAAGTGTATTCAGTAAGAGAAATGCTTTTCCTGCTGCTGGATAAAAGCTCAAGGGGGCTTCATGATAGAAAGTCCCATGGTTGCTTTAACTTTCAAAACAGAGCTTGATTCAGAAATTAGCATGTCTAGTCCAAATTTTAGTTTTCATTTAAAGGTAAGACTTCCAACCAGAGAAAGTCAATTATCATATGGTTTCACTTATTTGTGGAACATAAGCAATAGCATGGAGGACATTAGGAGAGGGAAGGGGAAAATGAAGGGAGAGAAATCAGAGGGAGGGAGGAACCATGAGAGACTGTGGACTCCTGGGAAACAAACTGAGCGTCTTAGAGGGGAGGGGTCAGGGGAGGGTGAGCCCGGTGGTGAGGAGGGCACGGATTGCATGGAGCACCAGGTGTTCTATGCAAACATTGAATCGTGGAACACTACATCAAAAACTATTGACGTCCTATATGGTGACTAACATAACATAATAAAAAAAGAAAGAAAGAAAAGATAAAGGTAAGTCTTCCTTCCCCTCTCCTTCTCTCTCCTACCCTGAGCTGCTTGCAAGCAACCTCGGCAGGAAGGGACTGGCTGGCTTCCTCCACCAAAGCAGGCTCAGGTCTCCCCTGAACATTATACTGTAAAGCAGGGCTCAGGGAGGGGCAAGGGAAAGGCACCAGGAAGTTCCTACTTGATAGGTACTTCAGAGAGTTCCTTCTTGATAGGTAGTTTCATTCTATCTTTTTCCTTTTTGGGTGGTTGACGTTTAAAGCCGACTTTTCTCTCTGAGGCCAGGCTGAACTAACGGAGAGCTCACCAGAAGGGCCCATCTGACCTCAACTCCCACAGGAAGGAAGTCTCCTCGTTCTGCTGGTGATAAGCACTGCTCCTTAGCTTCTAGATTTCCAGCAGTCCAGCCTGGGCCCAGACTCTGTGGGGGCCTCTTGCTCTCTGGCCAAAGCTGCGTGAGCAGGTTAAGATCCCCTTAAAAATGATTCCAAGGCAAGCTCTCATTCTCTGTTGATGAGTCTACAGCAGCAAATCTCTTAGATATTTCTGTCCCGACCCTCAGACGGGTCACCACAGCATCCCACCAGAGTGTTCAAACCTGGGTCACACCCCAGCCTGGGGACATGTGTTATGTCTCCCAGGGGCTCCATAAAGATTTCCTCATCTCATCTGAAGAAGGGCAAAACACTTTTCAGTGGGTGAAATTTCTTTATGATTCCCCACTCTCAGTCTACTCTCAATGTTTTATATCATCCAATTAGGTGAGGGGTTTTATTTATTTTATTTTATTTAAAAAAAAATATTTATTTATTTATTTATTTGAGAGAGAGAGAGAGAGAGAGAGAGAACAAGCAGGGGGAGAGGCAGAGGGAGACGGAGAATCCTCAGGCAGACTTCCTACTGAGTGGGGAGCTGGACACAAGGCTTGATCCTAGGACCCTGAGATCTTGACCTGAGCTGAAATCAAGAGTTGGATGCTTAACTGACGGAGCCACCCAGGCACCCCTATGTGAAGGGTTTTAAAAGTACTGGTTCTTATCATTTTATTTGTAAATGTATATATGGTCTGACATCTCATTTGGGATTAAATATCTACTGAAACAGACGTTTAAGTAACAATTACTTCAACTTCCTGCCAGCCCTCACCTACTGCCTGGTTAAAGACTCTGCGACATCCATTAATAGCTACTTCAAGGCACTCTGGGCTTTCATCAGAGTTCTCCTCAGTGCCCACTGCCCAGTGCCTAAGCCACTCCCACATTTTAAGATTTTTGTTGTGGCAGCACCCCATTTCCAGATACCAAGATCGACAGTAGTTGTCTACTTTGTAATAAATTACTCCCAAACACAACAGCTTTAAACAACAAATATTGATTGTCTCACAGTTTCCGAGGGTCAGGAAGTTTGGAGCAGCTTAGCCGATAGTTCTGTTCCAAGACGTCTCATATGGTCGTAGTCGGACTGTCAGCTGGGCTGCAGGCTATGGAGGCTTGGTTGGGATTCCATTCCCAAGCTCGTTCCCCTGGCTGTTGCTCCTCACCACCGCCTCTTTCCACAAGGCCGTTTCGACATGGTTTCTCCCTGAGTCAGTGATCCAAGACAGAAGAAGCACATCCCCAGTGAAGAAGCTATAGACTTTTTATACTCTCATCTCAGAACCGAATACCATCGCATCTGTTCTATCCCAATCATCGGCAATTAGTCATGAAAACTAACCTACTTGCAAGGGGAAGGGAATTAAGCTTTACCTCTTGAAGGGAGGAGATCCGACGAATGTGGAGGCACACCTTCAAAGCCACTGCAGGCAACACGCTGACTGAGGAAGTTTCCCAGTTGTCTGGGTCCAACACATAAAATATCTTAACCCCACCATCTGAAAAAAGGCTTAAGTAATATTAGTTACATGAAGGCATTAAAGGAACTGGTCATTAAATCTCACTATCTAGCTTAGGCAAAGAGTAAAAGAAAAAGAAATCTTGCATGCATGGGCTAATTTATAAAGCACTGATATCAGTGAATTGAGCATATTCTTGCATCAGTAGTGAAAATGGTCAATTCCTACTTCTGGCTTTATCTTGCGGCTTCTTTCTTTCAGATTTGTGGTTAAATAATATGTGGTCAGAGGGTTTTCATCACCTACCTTGTCATTATAAATACTTCCTCTTTGTTGACTTCTAGTTAACTTTGAACAATGTATTAAACTTTTATAAGGAAAATCCATGAATTTGAAGAAGATATATAAAAACTATTTGGAAACCTGCAATTAAATATTACGGACATGGTATAGACATGGCATATTTGTTTGTTCCTTATAGAGGTACAGAATTGTTATAGAACCTTGCCAACTGTAATTTTCATTCACATTTTTTATTTTTCTACATAGATGCTGGGCAAGGTAGTGTTAATCCAATAAGTAGGTAATATTTAATGGTCATAAAAGGTTGGAATGGTTCTAGAACAGTTCTTTTGTTAACCATTGTCCTGGTAGGAACTGGAGTTCACTAGGAGAACTGAGAATGAGAGAAAGGAACTTATTCCAGTCTTCCATAATATATCCACGTGGGTGATAGAAATTGAGTATTCAACATCAGGTCCTAAAAAACAGAAG
This sequence comes from Nasua narica, assembly GCA_028533885.1. Lineage (NCBI taxonomy): Eukaryota > Metazoa > Chordata > Mammalia > Carnivora > Procyonidae > Nasua > Nasua narica. Next base: position 67,096,869 of record CM052798.1, on the reverse strand, counting down.
AGGGCTATTTATTAAGTAGAGTCGACAGACTGGAAAAGTAGTCACTGATTACCTATTTTCCTCAATTTGTCCTCAATGCAAAAAACTGTACAGGGTTTGGAATGGTTGCAGCTAGTGATGAAGATGATGTTAGCATTTCTCTTCCCACACTCAATGGTGTGGGAAGACATAGATCTCAGTGCCTTGGAATCAGCTATTCTGCTACTCACAACGCCCTCTTGTGGCCAGAATTTTGAACTTCTTCTTACAGAATTTCTCCCCACTTCTCACAGATCTCTTCCAGTTACATCAAAAATAAAAGATTATTTCCCACTGATTACTGACTCCTAGAACCAAGTCATTAGAAGTGGGAACTTAATTATTATGAATTTTCATGCTTAATGTGTTCAGTACTTACAGGAATCAAGACACTGTTGTTATGTAGTGATTGGTTGGATTATTACTTTTGTTCTCTTGTACAAGGAGTCCATAAAAGAATTCAAGGTTTATTCTCCTTTCTTTTTTTTTTCTTAATGCATGATAATTATAAGCAGGAATTTAAGAAATCACTATATACATATGTTGACAAAATCATAATCTTATAGGAAATAATAACATTAACAAAAATCTCAATAATTTTCATGAATCATTCCATTATCATGATATTTGGGGGTATATGGAAGAACCTACAGATATCAGGAGTAAATAATGTCATTAGAAAAGTAAAGCTCTCTGATGGTGATTTGTAATAGCAATTAAAGAGGAATCTCCTAAGCATCAAACTTAAAAGTCTGTAATGCCCTCATTTACCAATGTTTCTATGATTATTGTAGCAGATGCTACATATCATCATTAATATTTTGTCAAATATGGGGTGCCTGGGTGGCTCAATGGGTTAAAGCCTCTGCCTTTGGCTCAGGTCATGATTTCACGGTCCTGGGATCGAGCCCCATGTCGGGCACTCTGCTCAGCAGGGAGCCTGCTTCCCCCTCTCTCTCTGTCTGCTTCTCTGCCTACTTGTGATTTCTCTCCTCTCTGTCAAATAAATAAATAAAATCTTAAAAAAATATATTTTGTCAAATAAAAATCTCTATCAACTCACAATTTCTACTGAAGAACTATAATAAATAAAAGTACAGGAATACTTTTTTCAATATTTCCCCATATTTTTCCATATTTCTAATTTTTTATTAGAAAAACTAGAATTAAGTATGACAACTCAGAAAAGTGAACAAAGTATACATGTTCTGCTCAATAAACTATCACAAAGTCAACTCAGTTGTATAATTACTACCCAGATCAAAAGACAAGGTATTATCTTCATTTGTGTCTCAATCAATGCCTCCTTCCTTCCTTCCTTCCTTCCTTCCTTCCTTCCTTCCTTCCTTCCTTCCTTCCTTCCTTCCTAGGAGTATACATTATCCTGACTTCTAGCATGATTTTTGTGGTTTTACAACTTTATATGAAAGGAATCACAAAGCATGTACTCTTTTTTTTTTTTTTACATTTCATTTATTTGTTGGTCAGAGAGAGAGCACAAGCAGAAGGAGCAGCAGGCAGAGGGAGAACCAGGCTCCTGACTGAGCAGGGAGCCTGATGTGGGACTCGATTCCAGGACCCTGGGATCATGACCTGAGTTGAAGGCAGATGCTTAACCTGCTGAGCCACCCAGGCATCCCCCACAGCATATATTCTTTAGTGTTTGGTTTCTTTTGGTCAACATCATATTTGTGGGAGTCATCTATATTGGGATAAGCTACAGTTCTTCCACTTTATTTTTTTATTTTTCAAAAGATTTTATTTATTTATTTGAGAGAGAGTAAGTGAGTGAGCCAGAGAGAGTGAACACAAGCCAGGGCGGGGGCGGGGGGAGGTGGGGAGAGGCAGAGGGAGAGAGATAAGCAGACTCCTTGCTGAGCAGGGAGCCAACTCGGGAGTCCCAAGAACCTGGGATCGTGACCTGAGCCAAAGCAGACACTTAACCAACTGAGCCACCCAGGTGCCCCTAGTTCTTCCATTTTAACTTTATAAAGTATCTCATCTTATGAAAAAATATATACATATACTATACAGTTATTCATTTCATGTTAGTAGACATTTGAATTATTTCCAGTTTCGGTTAGTAGAAACAAGGCTGTTATGAATGTTCTTGAGCCCATATGCATGCATTTCCATTGGCTATGAATCTTGGGGCAGATCGCTGGGCGAGGTAGGCTTTAGGGACATGCAATTTATCCAGTCCCAGAGGGCCCTGTGTGCACAAGGACCCTGCACTTGGTTTAAGGCTCTGCAGTCTGTTGAGATGACAAACATGTGCATAAGTCGAGGAGAAAGGCACAATGTGCGTGTTCCCAGCTTGTTGTGGGTTCATTTGCATATGACCCCTAATCCCACAAACCCAGGATTCCGGGGAGTGACTCTTCATGGGGTTCAACAAAACTCAAAACGAGTTAAAGGTAAGTCTGTTGCAGTTACAGACTGAGTGAGTGGGGCACTGCGGGCCTTACGAGGCCATGCTTTCTTCCGATGCAAGTTTGCATCTGACACAGAAAGGAGGCAGCGTTTTCTGAGAAACACAACTTCCCTTTATTAGCCAGCCTCTTCACTCTGCAAATGCTGACAGGGCGGGGAAGGAAAGAGGGGACAAACTCTAGTTGCTTTTCCTGTTAGTCTTTCCTTAGTCGTCAGTGGGCCAAAGGTAGAGAACGAGCATATGGAGAAGTGAATAGAAACAGCAGTTAGTTTCGTGCAGTTTCCACCATTTTGGCAGAAAAAAAAATACATGTGTTTCAACAGGCTATAAAATACAAGTTGTGAAATGTTGGTGATTACACATATGAGTTAAATGCCCTTATATTTGAGCCTAAAACTGGCACTGCACGGGGGGGCCTGGGTGGCTCTGTTGTGGAGCATCTGACTCTTGATTTTGGCTCAGGTCATGATCTCGGGGTCATGGGATCAAGCCCAGCCTCGGGCTCCACCCTGAGCATGGAGCCTGCTTAGGGTTCTTTCTCTCCCTCTGCCCCTCCTTCTCTCTCTCTCTCTCTCTCTGATAAACAAAACCAAAAAAATTATCATTGCATAATACAGAGATCAATGGTATAATTCACGCTAAATAATTTAAAATTTAATTTTTCTTCATTTAGAAAGGCATTAAAGAGAAAATAAACAACATCATGACAAAGTTGCCAAAGAGAATGGGGAAGAAAGGAAACATTTTTATGTTTTATTAACTTTAACAGCACTTTTTTCCCTGCTATTTGAACAATTGCTTGTATGGTTATATTGGAAATGTTATATATACATTGACAATGTATATTTGTCATATACATTGACAAATGTATATGTCAATACAATACTAGCATTGTATTATTTCTGTTTTTAAAGATCCACTAATGGCATTGAATCATTAGGTATGGTATTTTCTGTAGTTGTTTTATATGTACTCTTCAGAAATTAAGAAGATCCTCTCCTTATAGTTTGCCATATTAGTTATGAGTGAGTATTGAAATTTCTGCATTTTTGAGATAATCATATAACTTTTTAATTTTGTTAATGTGAAAGATTATAACAATTAATTTAAAAATTAACGGAATTTTTTTCATTCTTTCAATAATCATTAGTTGTTTATTTAGTTGTGAATTAGTTGTGAATCATTAGTTGTGAATCATTATTCCTTTTATATATTGTTGTATTCATTTTGGTCTTGTTTTGTTTGGGATCTGCATCAATGATCATCAATAAGAAAGATTTACACTTTTATTCTCCTGTAGTCATTTGGTAGAATTTTTTTGCAATCCTTAGGGCCTGGAGACTTTTTTATGGTAAGTATTTTAATTATTCAATTTCTTTAATTGTTATGGTACCATTTAGATTTTCTATTTCTTCTCTTGTAAGTTTCAGAAAATTATGTTTTCCTGAAGAAATGAAGCTATTTACATCTAAATTTTCAAACTTACGTGAATACTGTTATTTTTCATGATATTCTCTTATGTTATTTCTAATGTCTTTCTGATCCATACTGATTTCACCTTGCAAATGACTAATATTATTTATCTTATACTTTCTCCCTTTTTATTAATTAGGATTACCAGGGATTAATTGGTACTTTCATACATTTCAAATTATAAGTTCCAGGCATTGTTTATCTTCTTTGCTAATTATTTATTTTTCTGTTTTGTCAGTTGCTCTTATATCATTTCCCCATAATTTCTTTGGATTTAATTTGCTATTCTTTTTCCAAGTTTTGTAATTGAGCTTAACTTGCTGATTTTTTTTACCTTTTTCTTTTTCTAACATATGAATTTTTAAAAAACTTTGTTTATTTATTTTCCAGAGAGAGAGATAGAGAGCGCTCATAAGCAGGGGGAACAGCAAGCAGAGGAAGAAGCAGACTCCCCACTGAGCAGGGACCCTGATGTAGGATTTGATCCCAGGACCCCGGGAGTATAACCTGAACTGAAGGCAGACACTCAATCCGACTAAGCCGTCTAGGCATTCCTAACATTTGTGTCTCAAGGCCAAAAGTGTTTGGCTTTAGTTGTATTCTAAAAGTTTTCATATTGTTTTCATTATTATTCAAATATTATAATATTCAAAATATTACAAATATTTTGTAATTTTCATTTCATTTTCCTCATTGGCTTATATGTTATTTATAAAGTACACTTTTAAAACCCCAAATTTTCACTTTATCTTTGCACTATTGATTTCTAGTTTAATTCCACTGTGGTGAGATAATATGTTCTGTATGATTGCAACTTTTTAAATTTGTGACGTGTTTTATGGCCCAGAAAGTGTTCCAAAAAGGGTAACTGTAGCTGTTTGGTGCAGGGTTTCGCAATAATAATGACTTATCAGTTAAGTGATATGATATGACTTATATGTCATATGTCATATCATAAGTCATACGATATGACTTATCAGTTAAATGACTTAACTGATAAGTCATCATTACTGTTTTGTTCAAAATTTCTCCAGACTTACTAATATTTTTGTCTCATTTTTCTAATAATGAGAGGCATGCTAAAATTTCCCACTACACTTACAGATTTATGTATTTCTCTTTGAAATTTGATTAATTTTTGTTTTATGTGATTTGAAGCTATATTATTAGATGCATACAGATTTAGAATTATTATAATTTCTCTACCATTAAATGGCCCTCTTTATCTACAGAAATGTTTTTTTCTCTTGGGGCACCTGGGTAGCTCAGTGGGTTAAAGTAGGGGTCCTGCAATCGAGCCCTGTATCGGGCTCTCTGCTCAGCATGGAGCCTGCTTCCCCCTCTCTCTCTGTCTGCCTCTCTGCCTACTTGTGATCTCTCTCTCTGTCAAATAAAATCTTAAAAGAAAAAAGAAATGTTTTTTCTCTTAAAACCTAATTTCTGATATTAATATAGCTATACTAGCTTTATTTTGGTTAGAGTTTCTATGGCATATCATTTTTCCATCATTCTAATGTCGACTCTTTATTCTTATATTTTTGAATGTATCAGAAGAACAGAAGAGAACATTTGAACTCCATTTATATTCTCTCACTATTTAAATGTCATTTTGAAGTGATTTTAATTTTCTATATAATTTAAACTCAGAGATACTATTTCAAATTTTTATATTTTTAATTGTGGTAAAATATACACAACAAAATTTACCATCTCACTCTTTAAAAGATTTATTTGTTTTATCTTATTATTATTATTATTTTTTAAGATGTCATTTATTCATTTGAAAGAGAGGAGGAGAGAGAGTATACAAGCTGGGGGAGAGGCAGAGGGAGAGGGAGAAGCAGGCTCCCCACCGAGCAGAGAGCCCGATGCGGGGCTCGATCCCAGTATCCTGAGATCATGACCCGAGCCGAAGGCAGAGACTTTAACCCACTGAGCCACCCAGGCGCCCCTCAATCCTTAGGGCCTGGAGATTTTTTCATTCAAGTGGGAATTTTTCATTCATTATATCTGCAAATAGTACTTGTGCCTCATTTTCTCATGTTATTTTTCCCCCCGAAACTCAAGTACATGTTAAATGTCACTGTATCCTCTCTATCTCTTACATAATTTACTATATTTTTCATCTTTTGTCTCTCTGTGATTTATTCTGGCTTTTTTCTTATGATCTATTGTCATTCCCACAAATCCCTCTTCAGCAGTAATATAGGGCATTCTAATCTGCCCCTAATTTATCCACTGAGTTAATTTCAGTGATTTTATTTTTTTAAATTCTACAATTTCCATGTGATTCTTTTTTCCCCTTATAATAGTTTTTTATTGTGGCAAAATATACATAACATACAATTTACCATTTTAATCATTATTCACGCATACAGTTCATTGGCATGAAGTACATTCGCACGGTTGTGCTACCGTCAACACCATCCACTTCTAGACCATTTTCATATTCCCAAGCTGAAACTCCTACCCATTAAACAATGACTCCTTATTCCGCCTTCCCCTGGCCCCAAGCAACCACCATTCCACTTCCTGTCTCTGGTTTTGACTATTGTCATTACCTCATGTAAGTGGAATCTCACAATATCTGTCCTTTTGTTATTGACTGGTTTATTTCATTTAGCATGATGTCTTCAGGGCTCACCCACGTTGTGTCATCTGGCAGAATTTCCTTCTTTCGAGATCCTTCAAAAAAAAAAAAAGTTTCTAGTTCTTGGAAAACTCAATCTTTTAAAAAATTTCTTTAACCATGCTAACCATAACTTTTAAAAAGTACATATCAGGTCATTCATTGTTTGTATCGCCTGTGGACTTATTTTTCTTGTTTGGTGCTTATTTGACTTGCCTCATCATATGGCTTGTTACTTTTGATTGAGTATTGGACACTGAAAATTGTGTTAGGAGATTATAGAGATTGTTAGAGGTTTAGGATGATGTCATAGTCTTCTAGAGAGGATTTATGTTTGCAAACCCAGATATCTAATCAGGAATTGATGTATTCAGAGATGAACATCCATCCCGGAAGGGCCTGCCCCTTCCAGATAATACCTTATTTGTATTGTAGGGTCTTTGTGATTCCAGTAAAAAGCTAACGGGTTATCAGGATCTTTAATCCTTGGCAGGTTCTGAACCCTAATTTTGTCCTGCTAACCATGTGAATTTGTTTACAGCCTGACTCAGCTTCTTGTCTTCTCACTTGTCACCACTGGAGTTGGCAGATAACCCTGGGAGAAAAGCAGCCCCAATTGCCTGGTTAAACCCTCTGGGTTTCTTCTTCCAGAATTTGGCCACCTAATTTTTCTTTACCTTTTTAGTGCTTTGATGCCCTGAGACATAGGTTTGCACATTTTTTCCCACTTCTTTTCGTTGTTCTATGTGGGAGGGCTGATCTGATTCCTTCGTGGTTGCAAGAAGTGGAAGGTAAGTCTAGAGTGCTTTCACTCTATGTCCACATAGACTCTTTCATTCAATGTCCACAGTATGCTATACTCTGCATAAAGTAACACAGCTTTATAGCGAAACATGCAATTCCGATTTTGAATAAAAGACTACGTGAACAAATTAATGAATTTTGCTTCTATGGAAAATTCTTTATTTACTTAGTGTCTCTGCCATGCTTTGAACACTTTGTAAATACATGCATTTTATTTGTACAGATACATATGCATTATTTCTGTTCTACTTGTAGTTCAAGGCTTGACACAAATGCCATTTCTACTGTGAAATCTTGTTTTGATATCTCAAGGCAAAATAGCTGCTTCCTCTTTAGGGCTTTCATATTAATTTGTACAGTTGTAAAACTACCCTGTAACAGTCTATCTGTTATTTTCCCTGTACAATTTAAGCTCTTAGGAAGAAGAAATCAGCTCACCAAAATATATATACTCCAAAACATCTAAGAGAATATTTTGCATATAATGGGAAACTTAATATATATTTGCTAAATGGGGCACCTGGCTGGCTCAGTGGGTAGAGCTTGGGACTCTTGATCTCAGGGTCATGAGTTCAAGTCCCATGTTGGGTAGAGAGTCTACTAAAAAAATAAAAAAATAAATATAGACAGATTATACACACTAAGTAAATGGAGGAATGAATGAATTAATAAGGATGTTGGAGTGCCATGATGGGAATGTTGATTGGAATAGGAAGAGCTAGGTTTATGTGCCCTCTCTGCCTTGGGTGAGTGTTGTAAATGTTTTCTCAGGATCTTTATTTGTGTAGAATGAATGCCTACCTCAGGGAGTTTTGAGGCTTAAAAACATAATTTATCTTGATGCGCATTGTAAAACAATATACAAATATAAAATTGCCATTTATAGTTTAAAAACATGTGGGAAGGGGAAAACATACACCTGTAAAGACATTATATGTCTTCGGAAGACATATAAGACACTTGAGGCGAGGGAGCAGGGTGGTGGGTACACAGGATAGGAACTTGACTTGTAACACTACACCCATTTTAATTTTGAATCATATGGATATTTTCACTATTAGAAATAAAATAAATGGAATTTAGGAAAAATATAATGTACTATTACTCTGTTTTGCATCAGAGTAGTTGGCTCGGCAACAACATTTCTCACGCTGACTGCCGTGATCGAGAGTCTTATCTAAACAATTAGTTTTATAGCTAGAAGTTTAAACAATTTTTGAATAAGTTATTTTGATTGATTGATTGATTAGAGAGTTCTTACTCTTAATATGTGTACTCTAGCTCAGAGCCTGGAGCATCTACTGATCATTTCCTAAATTCATGATGTAGTTTAGATTTGTTAGATTAGTCTGTAACGAGATTTTCTGGCATGTAAACTTCCTTGTCACTTAATATAATTTAGAAAGGTTTCCTGAATATCCTGCTACCAATGGAGAGATCTCTTTTGGGGCATCCAGCAGGGAAGGGCAGCGACTCAGGTGTCCTTGGTGAGGGATCCTGTCCTCCTGGGCTAGCCTTGCAGCGTTGATAGGGATGCATGTGACTTACTGAGAGAGGATGGGGCCCTCAGTCACCTTAATCAACCACCAAATCTGGTGATAAACACAGTGACACATGTACCAGACAGATGGCCTTAACCTCCAGAATTTACAAAGAGGTGTTCTGAGTTCACTTTTCGGTCATTTACAGTATTTCCTAATATCCAGAAACCTTTCCTAGCCTTTGGTTTTGTCTGAGTTCTGGCCATTTCCAATTTCATGAGATGACTGGTGAAGACAGATTGGGATCTGAAATCCCATCCGAGAAAATACTGCTCTCCTTACATAGTTCTTGTTGAACTTCAGTGGAGGAGGGACTGAAACCAGTACCTAGTTTGCCGATGGAGGTGGACTCTGGATCTCCTTCATCTATATCTTTCCCAGCTTGACAGGAATTAAAAAAAAAACAAACTTGACTTTGTCTCCAGCTATTATAAAATGATTTCTGACATTATTTAAACTTCTTTTATTCTCCTTTTCAAACTCTGCAGCTTCATTAAATTTAATTTATGCTGTTTTAAACTAAATCAACTGAAAAAAGACTTTGGGAAGAATATTTTCTATTTATAATTTATTTGGACATCCCAGTTTCTTAATCCTGTCTCTCAAAAGACTCGGGTTTTTTGTCTTAACCTTTCAAAATCTGTTATATTTTCCTTGAGAGATGAATGGGATGTTTGCTGAGAGCCCTGCTATTTCCAAATTTGAACATCAAAAATAAGTCACTATAGGCATTATATTAACAAAAGATTCACAGTCTCCACTGAGCTGCAAGTAATAAGAATTTGTTATTCAGCTTCAGCTTGATTAAAAAACTGAGCAAGCCATTTACATTCATAACTTTTGGTTCTGTTGCTCAATGTAAGATGTAATATGAACCAATTTTCTAGGTGTTTCAGTTACATATGTTTATAACGTGGGGTGCTTTGTTACACAGCAATAGGTAACTAAATCCACAGGCACTAACAACTATTCATTTTCTCATGATTCTGTATTTGGGGCAGGGCTCATTGGGGATGGCTTGTCATTGTTCAAATGATGTTGGCTGGGGTGGTTCAATTGAAAATGGAACATTTACAAGCTTCACCTGCCTCACCTGGGGGCGGCTGGATCAGCTGGAGATTGGCTGGGTTTCTATTTTTCCTTCAAAATCTATTACCCAGGGCTTCGCTTTATCTACATGGTGTCTATTTATTGGTCTATCTATCATCTCTCTGTCTATCCACTCATCTACCCATTCTTCCATGCACCCACCTATCCATCCAAGTGGCTCTCTAACATGGTGGTTGGACTTTTTTATATGGCTGCTACCTTCCAGGAGAGCAAAACCAGGAACTACCATGTTTTTTAAGGTCTAGGCCCTGAACTGTCACAGAGTCACTTCTGCCTTATAATTTTTTGACAAAACAAGTCACAAGGACAGTCCTGATTTAAAGAGAAGAGAAATAGACTCTGTCTCTTCAGGATGAAATGGCCTGGGTATCTAGAGACAAGAGGATGTTGGCCATCTTTGGAAACCATTTACCGTATCAAGACAGCAACACAGTCGACTAAAATATCTTGATGAGTTCCTTTATTTTCATGTATGTATGTATTTTTAGAGTGAGAGAGAATGCAAGTAGGGGTGGGGTGGCAGAGGGAGGGGGAGAGAGAGAATCCCAAGCAGGCACCACACTCAGCACAGAGCCCAATGTGGGGCTTGATTTCATGACCTCGAGATCATGACCTGAGCTGAAGTCAGTAGTTGGATGCTTAACCAACTGAGCCACCCAGGCACCCCTTGAGTTCTTAAAAAAGAATCAGCACATTCCCTTTATGACTCTGACATTTTAATCTTTATCTGATTATTATCAATATGCACAGGTTTTTTGTACTTTTTACATTATAGACTAAATGTTTAAGTTTGCTTTCCTTATTATATTTTTTGTAATAATTACACATACGTTCATGAACACACACACACACACATACACACAGAGAAAATGATTTCTACAATAAGATAGATCCAGGTTTTAATTCCAGGTTTTATCACACATTATCTGTATAGTCTTGGGCAAGCTATTAAAACCATGAATCTCAGTTTCCTAATCTGTAAATTGGACTGACAGAAATACCTATTAATAGCATAGTTCTGGGGTTTAAATGAGATGGGCAATATCTGGTATATAAATCTTCAATCATTATTAACTATTATATCTTTACTCATAAACTCATTTAATCAGGCATACAGAAAGTCACATTAAAGAGACCTTCTTCTCCTTCAGGGATTGACACACATGATACAAAACTAGAATAAAGTGATCGGATCTACTTTTTCTTCCATTGTTACTTAAAAATATAAATCGAGGGGCACCTGGGTGGCTCGGTCAGTTAAGTGACTGACTAGACTTAAGCTCAGGTCATGATCCAGGGTTGTGAAATTGAAGCATCCCCCGACTTCCCACCCCACAAGCCAGCAAGAAGTCTGCTTGAGATTCTTTGCCCCTCTGCTCCTCGTCCCACACGTGCATGCTCTCTCCCTCTCCCTCAAAAAAAAAAAAAAGAAATATATATATATATATATATATATATATATATATGTATGTGTGTGTGTATACACATAACATATAAACATCTAGCCTCTAGCCAATAAAAACTAACTTGAGACATTATACGATGTTATTAACATTAAGCAAATAAAGACTCAATCCTGATTCTCAGAATGTGTTTTCACAAAGCAGGGAATTATATTTGATCTGAAAGTACCATGCTATATTTTTCCAACTGAACAGAAATATGCCCTGCATTTTAGATAGCAAAAAATAACCCCAGAGACTATCACTCAAATTAAGAATGTATACACCCTTTGTCATTACAAAGAAGTATCCAAAATAATTTCTCATTCTCACTGTTACTTCTTTTTGACTTACAGGTTATTTAAAATACATGAATTTTTTTCTAGTTACCTTTTACTTTTTATTACTATCTTAATTTCTTGTGGCCAGATATATAGTCTGTGGTTCTAACAACTTGACATTTGTTTAAGATTGATTTTGAGGCTCCATTATTAATAAAATCGTGGGAATATTATAACTTTTTCATGAAATAAATACTTATCATTGTGAAGAATCCTCTTTATATCCTTTCTCTTCTCTGGCCCACCTTCTCCTTTCACAGACTATACACCCATTGCTTAAGACAAAGCAAAGGAAGGTGCCTCTTTCATTACAAAAAAATTAGCACAATTACTCTGAAAGAAAATGTAATGGTTAACAAGAAACAAGTCAGTCTCATTAAAAAATGCAGCTATATCTCAAGTGAGTCCATATAATGGGTACATTTATGTTGTAGGAACCTGCCATGACAGCACAGTTCTTTGTGGTTGATGATGTATCTGCTAACCACACAGAATCTTCATTTACCAAGATGGCAGGAAAAACCACTTTATGTGCACTGTCCTACAAAACAATCTTTCTGTTACCTTTGTTTTGGTTTTGCCATCCCACAGTAGGTTCAGTGTTATACTGGACTTCATTCTTGGCGAATGGATTCTTCTTTGGCACTGAAATGCAGTGACATGAAATTGTGTTTTGAATACCAGTTAATGGACTATCACTCTAGATGCTGTTATTAATGACCTGAGCATTTGTTAGGATTGTCTTTCTGGACAGCTACTGACTAATGACTCTTCTCTTAGCAAATACAGGTTTAGTGAGCCTGCAGCCTGTGTTAGGCATTACAGGATTATATTTTATAGCGGTATTTAGTTCCTGATGTGTCATGATTATTCTGTCTAAACTTTCAAGAAAGAAGGGCTAAACCAGATGACAGAAATGAACACTACTCAGGGGAAGCGGAAACACTCCTGTCGTTTGTATATTCTTAAAAGCGTGTAAAATACTTTCTCAGACTTCTGTAATCCTCAGGATGGCTTTGGGGGCAGGTATTATAATCGAGATCTTACAGTAGAAATTATAAGTCCGGAGCTGTCAAGTGACTTACTCAAGGTCCCTTTAGTCGTGGCAAAGAAGGGTGCTGGGGCATCATGAAAGGAGCAACATGTAAGAGAAACTCATCCAAGGTCTGCCATGTCTGCCAATTCCTAGCTCTGTGACCTTGGACAAATTTCTTAAAACCATCTGACCTGATTTCCTCATCTGCCCTGGTTCTGTCACAGGGTTGCAGATAGGAGTGAATGAACAAATGGGTGTGGAAATGTCTACATCCTGAAAAATGTGTGAATGTGAGTTTCATTATATACCTTTGGGGGGAGAGAGAAGATGGCATGGTGCGGTAGACCACCGCATTGCAAGTCAGACAGAATTGGTTCTAACTAACATTGCTGCATGAATTTGAGTATGTTACTTGAACTCTCTGGGTCTCTGTTTCCTCTGTTGTGAAATGTGGATCATACCATGACGCTGTGGAGCTGTGAGTATGGATCAGCGGGACAGAGGTGAAGCGTAGAGCACAGCACCAGGCTCTTAAAAGGAACCCGCTGAACATGAGGGCTCCTCTCTCTGGCCCCAGCCTCGTTCAGTTTCCTGAGAAAGCACTGAATGCTCTAGCCTGGAAGAGCTGTAATGGACTATGTGGATCCTTGCATGGATATGGAACCTGAGACCCAGAGAAGTAAACTGATTTACCCAGGTCACAGAGCTAATGGCAGAGTTGGAAGTTGAACTTAATTCTGATTTCAACTCCAACTGTCTTTTTTCTTTTCTTTTACGATATTACAGTAATCTCCATAATAGCATTATTTGTACTTTGTACTTTCATCTTGTGAAAGTGATTTTTATTGAGAACCCACAAATATACGCAGATAGCATTGCTGGAGCACTTGAATCCAGCCTGAATTGTACTACTTCACGTATAACCAAGTTTCCACTTTCAGCATAGAAACATTTCTCTTTGTATCTTGGGCTAGTCTCTGTAACAAAACCATAGGGATTATTTTGTCTCTGAGCCTGATGTTTAAGCATGTGTTCTCTTGGAAGTAAGTCACACACTTTTAATGTCTGTATTTAATTTGACTCCATATTCCATGATGCTATTACTCCAGACGCTTGGGTGTGTCAAGTGAAAGATGGAGTGGAAATAGTCTAGCACTGAGGCACCAGGAGACCCAGCTGCTGGTTCCACATCCAGTATTAACTAGTTGCTAAACCTTATTGGAAACATACCTACTACTACTTTTCTGACAGTTCTAAAAATCTTAAAGTGTGTCTGAAATATTTCTAACTGTATTAGTTTTCTATTGCTGCTGTAGCAAATCACCATGAAGTTGTCGGCTTTAAATTTATTTTATACAAATTTGTTTTCTTTAGCTCTGGAAGTCAGAAGTCTGAAATGGGTCTAATGGGGCTAAAATCTAGGTGTCGGTTTCCTCTGGAAGGTCACAGGAGAATCCATTTCCTTAACTAGTTTCCCTTGACCCTGGGATCATAACCTGAGCCAAAGGCAGACACTTAACTGAATGAGCCACCCAAGTGCCCCACTATCATTTATTCCAGAATTTCTTTGAGCACTAGTGGAGTTGAGCATAAGTTTATACACTTCCTGGTTTTCAGGTTTCTCCTGGCTATAGATGATAATTATAAATTATATATATATACACGCATATATGGATTTAAATTCTTTGCTCATTTCTTTCTTTTTTTTGGCTTAACTAGCTTTTTGTTGTTGTTGTTGTTTGTTAATGTACTGGTATTCCTTGAATGTTCTAAATGCTATTTCTTTGTTGGGGTTAGATATTTCAAATTTCTTGTCCAAATCCTCATCCTTTTCTTAACTTTACCTTTGACTTATATGCTAGAAATATAGCAGATATATATGCTATATTTCTCATATATAGATAGGCTATATATCTATATATGAGTTAAATATAACTCATATATAGATAGGTTAGTTATTGATGCTAAAACTATCTTTGCCCAATCACTTGTATTTTAATAGGTTCTTTCGAAGACAAGAAAGAACAATAATTTTCTTCCTTATGGCATATGACTTTGGGGTCTTATTAAAAATTTCCTTCCACCCCGAGATAACAAAGATGTTCTCCTATGTTTTCTTCTATTATCTTTACACATTCCTTTCTACTCTTAGTTCCTTAAAGCTTTCAAGCTCACCTTTGTGTATGATATGAGGTAGAGATCCAACTTACTTATTTTTCATCCAATGACTAGTTTTCTTAATACCATCTCACAAGCCACACCTCCTTTCTCTACTTATTTGTGGGACCATATCCATCACAAGACAAGCTTCCATACGCACAGGAACCTATTTCTGAACTCAATATTCAGGTCCATTAGTCTATTTGTCCCTATAGGAGTACCATGTGCTTTTTTTAAAAAAAATTTTATTATGTTATGTTAGTCGCCATACAGTACATCATTAGTTTTTGATGTGAATATCATGTGTTTTAAAAATACATAGTACAACTTAATTTCTAGCAGGTAGAGTCCTCTCTTCTATACATAAAGAAATAATTTTTGGCACTCATGAACTTTTATTCTTCCATATGCTAAATTTGCTGAGGTCTCCTAAACTTTCTATCATAATTTTTATTGGAATTTAATGAAAATGACAGGTGTAATCTTTGATTCTTGGCACTGGATGACACATGAAGACGAATGTTTATAGGTACTAGAGAACTATTTCTAGCATTTACTACAAATTATTGAGGGATAAATAGTGCCTTTGTGCATAGAGACTAGGAATTATCTTTAGAATATAAACAGGCTTTTTGCTTGGCCTACAATTACAGCAAAAGGTGCAGTGTTATGAGAATGTTTCTATCATCATAAAATTATAGCATTAGAATAGCACTTTATGAAGTCCTTTCACATATAGACATGATTGCAAACAGGAGCTCCCAACTTTGGAGTCTCTCTGGCCACCGATCGTTTCTACATACTGGAAGCCCTAAGGGCTATCAAGTTCTTTCTGATGTAGCCAAAGCCTTTAATTCTGGAGCAAGAGATTAAATATACACTTTTTGGGTTGTGTTTCTACAGTTATCTAAACATTTATTTTACTCTGGAGGCACTGTTATTTAAAGATGATCCTGTCTACAAGCTCTCTATCTCACAAAGGCAGATTTCTATCTCTAGGAATCAATATTCTGAAAAATGTGCCCATGGAGAGGTATCAGCTAGGAGATACTTTGCTCTAACTAGAGTTGGCCTGGCAGAAAATTTTGCTGCAACCACATCTGCCTTGAGGACTTCTGTATGGATCTGTGTCCATTTCCCATTCAGGTGCTCACTCTCCCACATCTCATATTCTTGATCTCCCCTGCCCTGGTCATTTGCGTCTCAGGAAGTAATCTGAAATTCATCCAGATCAGGGTGTAAAGGACCCATAAGGTGTAATGGCTGCCTCTCCCAGCGATATTTGCATTAAAATAGAAACCCCAGTCTCAAGCTAAAGATGGCTCTGCAAGGTGGGCAGTGATCACTTCTGAAGGCCCTAAAATGTAATTCACATTCCATTTATGCACAATCTCAGTTTCAGAACTAAGGAAAGGATGCCAGCAAAAACAAAACACTCAGCTGGCTAGACTTGCCATTAATTTAAAAAGCGTACTGTTACTGGGTTGCCCAGAGTGACTATAAACTCAGTGTAATCGCTCTGCCTTTCTGCCAGCCCCAACAGGCGAGCTTTGCTGTGAGATTATGAGTCTGTTATTGAATGGTGTGGAAACTGTCATTCCTCTCCCTCCTCCTCCTCGGGGGCCTCCTGTAGGAGAGTGGTGAGGGGTCAGAGCATAGAGTTCCAGGAAGGCTGTATGACCCATCCAAGCATCCTGGCCTTCCTGACTCAAAGACCATCTGAGACATGGGAACTCCAGGGGTCATACCCTTGGATCTCTGCTAGGTAATTACAACTGTCTATAAAAATACATCATCTGGAAGGTATCTGGCATTCCCAAAGGAAAATTCAGTTTTAGTCAGCCTTTCTAAAAAGGAACCAGTCACAGGAGAGGCTCCTTCTAGTCAAATCAGTTAATTTGGAAGAAATATCACTTCATTACTATAGTTGTTCAACCATAAGGAATATGATGGCTGTTTTGGTTGAATTTCACTCAATATGATTCAACGTAAGCCTTGAGAAAAACCTTAGGTCAACAATTAGTCAGCACCTTAGTTTCTGCCAAGTGTGGACTGAACTTTTCAAAGCCAAGTTGGGGCTGGAAAGAGCCAATGGAAGAAAGAAAGCAAGGGGTCACGTTGAGTTCAGCCCAGGATTTGGGGCATGCTTTCCAAAACTCTGCCATTCCATGCTGCCCACGGATTAAGCAGGGCAAAATGATTAACAAAAGTGTTCGTATGTGTGTGTATTGGAGACACAGTCAACCATTTCAAAAATGCCCTGACCGACAAGAATGCATTTCTCAACTACGGATCAAGAGGAAAATGATCGCGCTTCGTAGCAGATTTTGGACACGCCCTGCTTGCTTTTGGTGAAAGTCCCAGAAAATTAACTGTAGAGCTGAATAATTCTGTCCCTTCCTAGTTACCTACAAAGCCTTAAAGACAATTCAATGGCTTGTTTTGATTCCCTAACATGAAGCACAATGCCCAGCACATAGTAAATGCTTAGTTAATAGTTGTCAAATGATGGGATAATGTCAACAGACTAATGCAGGGGAGCCAGTTCATAATCTGACTATGCTATGAGGCTCCTCAGTATAGAAGGATCTGCAGATGTAAGTTCACTGGCAGAAAAAGCCTGATCACACACAAGCACACAAGCACAGCCAATCACTTCTGTGCTTAGAAACCAGAATGCAAACCACGCAGAGCCACATATTAGTTTATCAGACAAGATAGCTATTACCTAGCATTGGATCCAAAGGAATGCCATTATTTAGGACAGAATGGAGAGCAGAGATCAGCCAAGGGAAAGTGTTTGGGTCCTAAATGCAGAGAAAAGAGAAGACGGCACTTTAAAGGAAAAAGGGATTAGATGCTTAAGAGGTCCGAAGAGATGGTTCTACCCCAGTAGGTACTTAGACTTCTGGGCCTGCTAGACTGTAAGAACAGGTTTCGAAGACTTACAACCGTCCAGAAAGCAGTAAGCAAATGGTCCGGTTTTTATTCAAACATTTAATACAATGCAGGCAGATCTTTAGTACTTTATTGGCATTAAGCAAGAAGAATGGTATGGGAAGAAAAAATGAAACCCACAGAGAACACATCAAATTTACTTTCACCATCATAATACTTCACCCATTTTCCCACTAGATGTTGACAAGGAAGCTCTTGTCTTGAGTGTTCCTGCCCTACTTTCCTACCACTTCTGTTTCTGTGATCAGGGAAATGGATGAAACGGGTTTTAAGTGGAAATCCAAAGGTCTAGGAGGCTCATATCTAAATAATAAACCTCTGGGGGAAAAATCAGAAGTCACACATGATTAGGGAAAGATGGGATTCTCCAACCCCTTCCCCATTTGTTCTTCCCAGCCTCCAGTCGTGAGGGTCTGTAAGACCACTGTGTGGTTACGTGATGAGGGCTGGTAATGACCAGTGGGGGAATTATGTTGTGGATGAGCCCCACCTGAGCACAGTAAGGACTCAACTTGGCCTTTGCACATCTCTGCCAGGAATGGCAGTCCTGAGCCTCACGTGGATCTACATGAGTCTTTCTGGGCTCTACCACAAGAACCTTTGCAACTCTGTGCTTGATCTCCTTTGTCTAAAATGGCACAGTCAGGGGTGCCTGGGTGGCTCAGTCGGTTAAGCATCTGCCTTCAGCTCAGGTCATGATCTCAGGGTCCTGGGATCCCTGCTCAGTGGGGAGCCTACTTCTCCCTCTGTCCCTCTCCCCCACTCATGCTCTTGTACACTCTCTCAAGTAAAGAAATAATATCTTTAAAGAAAAAAAATATAATGGCACAGTAATTGCTTTCTAGAGTCTTGGCTCTCCCCTGACCCCTAGGGCCCCATATCTTTTCTCGTGCTTCCTCCGCTGCTCCCAAGAAAATCCTTTTCTGGACTAGGAAAAGCCCCTTTATCCTGCTTACTTCATCCAAGATATTCTGCCTGTAAATTCTCTTTCCTATTTTCTCTTCTCCACATATCTAAATTTTCCCATGGCTTTCGTTTTTGTGAAATAGAACCTGGAGATTTTTGCTTTGGGCTCTGCTAAAGACCTCTCCGAAAGCAATGAAACCGAGCCAGCTACTTGTCTGAAAGAGAGGAAAGGAAAACATACAGGGAGAAAAAAAAACCAAAAATGAAACTTCATAAATTAAAGGCTTATAATATATTTTTTTCAAGTATGTATGTATTTGTAGGTGCTCTAATCCCAAATAACCATAAAAACAAAGGCATAAAGCTTTGAGGTATTTATAGATAGATAGAACTTACAGGTCCCCCAGATGCTACTATATGTGAATATAAAACTAGCTCTGTGTACAATAACCCGTAATATTTGGTTTGCTGACTAATATTCCCTGCCATCTCCGAAAAATTGATCGTTCTTTATTCTTTTTTTTTTAAGATTTTATTTATTTGACATGGAGAGAGAGATCACAAGTAGGCAGAGAGGCAGGCAGAGACAGAGAGGGGGAAGCAGGCTCACTGCTGAGCAGAGAGCCCGATGTGTGCATGACCCTGAAATCATGACCTGAGCAAGGGCTTTAACCCACTGAGCCACCCAGGCGTCCCGATCTTTCTTTATTCTTGATTTCCTTCCGTCCCTTTTATGTTTTACTAATAGCAGGTTCTGGTGAATCAGATTTCCTTACTGCTTTCTTCCACCATCTTTGGTTTGTTTGCCCTGAATCTCTTCTTACAAACTTTCACAAACCTTACGAAGTTTGTAAATTTCTTACACACTTGCTTGTTTATAATATTTATTTAAAAATCTCTCCCTCTCCCCTCTGTCTTCCTCTCTCAAGTTCTATAGAGGACTCCAGCTCTTAAAAACAAAACAAAACAAAACAAAACAACAAAAAACAAAACCCAAAAAACCACAACCAAATAACCCCTCTGCTGCCCTCTTGTGGATATCTGCTGATCAGCAGGCATGCTCCTCAAAACGAATGAAACTGGTGGGCAAAATGGTTTAGGAAATCGGTGGGATGATCACTTGGCTCCCACTGGTGGGAGTTGTAGTGTTTAAATATTTTTAATAGCACTATAAGAACATCTTTGTTCACTTGGACAGTTCTTTTCTCCCACCCGCATTAAGTAGAAACATTTTAAACATACAGAAAAGTAGAAAGAATAGTGTAATGAACACCCATAAACTTTTCACCAAGATTATATTTTTGTTAATATTTTTCCATTTGCTCTCTTTGCACTTTTTTTGGATGAACCATGTAAAACTAAGTTGAAGACATCAATGCACTGCACCCCTGAACGTTTCAGCATGCATCTCCTAAGAATAAGTACATTCTCCTAAATAAACACATAGCTATTAGCACACTTGGTAAAGTTAATAATAATTAATAGTTCTCCAATATAACCTGATAGTTTATGTTCAATTGCTTTTCAAAACACATTTATAGCTGTCTTATTTATTTATATTTTTGAAGCAGGATCAAACCAACTTTATATATGTTTATACTTGATCTAGAAGAGTCATTCTATATTTTTATTATTCCTTTTTTTTTTTTAAA
>CM052798.1:67059808-67076265 GCA_028533885.1 Nasua narica | reverse complement strand
TTTTAAACACCATTGACTTTTTGAGGAAACTAGATTAAGTTTTCTTATAGAATATCACATAGAATCTGCCTGCTCGTTCCCTCATGGTGTCGATTATCTTGTTTTTCTTTCCCCCATCATTCCTTTCACCAGAAGTCAGATCTAGATACTTCCTTAGATTACATGATTATAATCACTGATTATCACATTTCTTTTTGATTTTAAAATTGTCCCCAATTTGTCAACAGGATACTCATTACACTAGCTTCTCTATCCTTTTTGATATGATCCTGATAATCTTTAAGTGCACTTTTGCTCTTTGGCACAGAAATATGTCCTAGCCATAACATGTATTTTTCCCCTACACCTAGAATATGTGATTTCACCAAAGGAGTACTGTTTGCTTGGTTTTTTTTTAAGTGAAAAAAAATTATTTGAAAACAAAAAATCTGGGAGCTAGATTTGTTCATTATTATGAGTGCTATTGCTACAAGGAGATCTTAGTGGGATAAACTAATATATATATATTTAAAAATTTTTCAATTCCAGGGGTACAGAGGTGGCTCAGTCAGTTAAGTGTCTGACTCTTAATCTTGGCTGAGGTCATAATCCCAGGGTTGTGGGATTGAGCCGAGCATCATGCTCCTTGCTGGGGTCATGGAGCCTGCTTGAGATTCTCCTTCTGCCTATCCGTCTGTCTCTCCCTCTAAAAATAAATATATAAATTTTTTCAATTCCAATTTATATTACAAAATTTTTCTTTAACTGCTTTTACATTTTTATTTTAAACACTCACCAACCAAAATACACTAAGAGAAAGGTTTGACTTATCTAGCTTATTATAGGAAGGGAAAAATGCACACCATAGAACACCTTGGGGGCATCTCCAAAGTGGGGCATTAGGGAGGGTGGGAGGCGTCTGGAAGTAAACACAGGATAGAACTGGCAGGGATTACTTAGAATTCATGAAGTAAGTGAGTTGCTGATATAGTTCTAGTTTTACTGCAGAACACATGGGATCCTGATAAGTTATTGTTAGGTCAGAAGGATTATGGTCTCTTCTAAAAACTGTGGACTGAAATAAGCCAGTGTGAAGAGTTTGAGCTTAGATAATTTGTCTTGCTTAGATAATTTATCTATTTGGTAAATCATAGTACAGTTACATAAGTTGTGGTTTCTGTTTCAGTGATCAATTGCTTCAATGATCAATTCTTCCCTCTTGACATAGCTGTCATCAGAATTATTATTATTTTTTAAAACAGCTTTATTGAGGGGCACCTGGGTGGCTCGCTTGGTTAGGTGACCGACTCTTGATATCAGCTCTGGTCTGGATTTCAGGGTTGTGAGTTCAAGCCTCCAATGAGCTCCATGTGGAGCCTACTTAAAAAAAGTTAAAAAAAAAAATAAAAACAGCTTTACTGAGGTATAACTGATATACCAAAAACTGTATCTATTTAAAGTATACAATTGATGAGTTTGGACATATGCATATAACCATGAAACTGTCACCACAATCAAGGTTATAAATATCCATCACCTGTGAAAGTTTCCTTGTGCTTAAAAACTTTTTTTTTCATTTTGAGGGTTTTTTTCTTCAGGAACATTTAACAAGAGATCCACCTTCTTTTAACACAATTTTAAGTGCATAACACACTATTGTTAACTATAGGATCTATGTTGTACAGCTGTTTTCTAGAACTTATTCCTCTTTCATACCTGAATCTTTAAAGCCACTCTGCACAACTCTTCATTTCCCCCCTCTTCCTAGCCCCTGGCAACTATCATTTTATTCTCTGCTATGAGTTTGATAATTTTAGATAAGATATACAAGTGGAATCATGAAGTATTTTTTCTTTTGTAATTGCCTTATTTCATTTACATAACACCTCCCAGATTTATCCATGTTGATGCAAATGGCAGGATGTCCTTTTTTTAAAAGGCTGAATAATATTCCACTGTATGAATACATCACATTTTTAAAATTTATCTGTTGATTGCCATGTGGGTTGCTTCCATAGCTTGGCTATTGGGAATAATATGGGAGTGCAGATAACTCTTTGAGATCTTGATTTCAATTCTTTTGGGTATAAGAACCAGATGTGGGATTGGTGGATCATAAGATAGTCTATTTTAAATTTTTTTGAGAAAATTCCCCACTGTTTTTCAGAGCAGTCACTCTATTTTGCATTCCCACCATCAGCAAATTCTAAAATTCTAATTTCTCCACATCCTTGCCAAGACTTATTATTTTTTTTGTAATAGCCATCTAATAGGTTTGAGGTGTGATTTTGATTTGTGTTTCTCTGATTACTGAGGTTAAACATTTTTTCCATAGACTTGTTGCCATTTGTATGTCTTCATTGGAGAAATATCCATCTGAGTCCTTAGCCCATTTTTAAACTGGGTTATTAGTATTTTTACTATTGAGGCGTAGGATTTGCTTATATATTTTGGAGATTAACCCCTTATCAGATGTGGTTTGCAAATATTTTCTCCCATTCTGTAGGTTGCCTTTTTACCCTGTGGATTTCTTTTTTTCTTTTTTTTTTCTGTGTAGATTTTTAGTTTGATGTAGTTTCCATGTTTATTTTAGCTTTTGTTTCCTGTGCTTTTGGTGTCCTATCTGAGAAATGAAAGCATTGCTAAAACCAATGTCAAGAAGATATCGCTGTGTTTCCTTCAAGGAGTTTTACAGTTTCAGGTTTTACATTTAAGTCTTTATTCCATTTCGAGTTCATTTTTTAGTTAGGTGTCAGACAGAGAATCAGTTTCATTCTTTTGCATGTGAATATCCAGTTTTTCCAACACCATTTGTTGAAAAGATCATCTTTTCCATTGTGTATTCTTCCCACCCTTGTTGAAGATCATTAGACCATATATGTGTGGCTTGATTTCTGGACTGTATATTCTATTCCATTGGTTTATATATCTGTCTTTATGCCAGTACCATACTATTTTAATTACTGTGATTTTGTAATATATTTTGAAATTAGGAAGTGTGGTACATCCAGCTTTGTTCTATCTTCTCAAGATTGCTTTGGCTATTCTGGGTTTTTTGTGGTTGTATGTGAATTTTAGGATTATTTTTTCTGTTTCTGTAAATAATGCATTGGGGATTTTGATGAGGATAGCATTGAATCTGTAGATTGCTTTGGGTGGTATGGACATGTTACAAATAATATGTCTTTCTTTTTTTTTTTTTAAAGATTTTATTTATTTATTTGAGGTAGAGACAGTGAGAGAGCATGAGAGGGGAGAAGGTCAGAGGGAGACGCAGACTCCCCGTGGAGCTGGGAGCCCGATGTGGGACTCGATCCCAGGACTCTGGGATCATGACCTGAGCTGAAGGCAGTTGCTTAACCAACTGAGCCACCCAGGCGCCCAATAATATGTCTTTCAATCAGTGGACACAGAATGTCTCCATTCATTTGTGTCTTTTAAAATTTCTTTCATCAATAGTTTGTATGTTTCAGTGTATAGTCTTTCACCTCCTTGGTTAAGTATAATCCTAATTATTTTACTCTTTTTGATGCTATTGTAAATAGGGTTATTTTCTTAATTTCCTTTCTGTATAGTTCACTGTTAGTGTATAGAAATGCAACCGATTTTTGTATGTTGATGTTCATATGTTGTATACAACTTTAGTGAATTTGTTCTAATAATTTGTGGAGTATTTAGTTTTTTGGGTTTTTTTGTTTGTTTGTTTTTACAAATAATATAAGCTTTCTACAAATTGAAATAATTTCACATCTTCCTTTCTGATTTGGAAGTCTTTTATTTCTTTTTCTGCCCTAATTGCTCTGGTTAGGCCTTCCAGTACGTTGTTAAATAGAAGTGGTAAGAGTGGGCATCCTTTATTTCTGATTTTAGGGGTTTCATACCATTGTGGTTGAAGAAGATACTTGGTATGATTTCATCTTCCTCAGTTTGTTAAGACTTGTTTTATGGCCTAATATGTGATTTAAACCTCCCTCTAAACTCTGCTTTTGCTGCATCCATCCATTTTGGTATTTGGTATGTCATGTGTTTTTGCTTTTATTCATCTCAGAGTATTTTCTATTTTCCCTTGTGACTTCTTCAACATTCATTATTTAGGTGCATGTTGTTCAATTTCTACATATTTGTAGATCCCTCGATTTCCTTCTATTGTTGATTTTGAATTTAATTCCACTGTGGCTGGGGAATATACTTCACATGATTTAAGCCCTTTTTACTGAGGACTGTTTTATGGCCCAGTATATGGCCTACCTTGGAGAATGTTTCATGTGTGTTTCAGAAGACAGTATATTCACTCCACTGTTGTTGGGAAGAGTGATCTGCAGAAGTTTGTTAGGTCTGGTGGGTTGATAGTGATGTCAAGTCCTCTATATCCTTGTTGATTTATGTTAATTGTTCTATCTTACCAACTAATTTTGAGATTTCCCTTTGTCCTTGTGGTTCTGCAGCTCCATCGTGGTGTGTCTATGTGGGGATTTTTGGACAATATTCTGTTTGAGTAATTGGTCTTGAAACTTTCAACATTTTTGGAAAATATCAGCCAATATTTATTTCAGATTGCATTAGCCTCTCTTTTGTTCTGGAAACCTCATTCAACATAGTTCAGGTTTTTTTTGCCTTATTCTCCCTGACTCCTCACGTCTCTTCCTTCTTCCTCTTTCTCTTCCTCCTGGTCCTCCTCCTCTCCCCTTCCCCCTACCACTTCCCCTTCTTCTCCTGCTGTTGCTGATACACTCAGGATGTTTTATTCTGAACTATCTTCCAGTACATCAGCTCTTTCCTCAGATGTCTCTAATCTGCTTTTAATAATATATTTTGGTTATTCCATTTTCATTTAAAGAAATTTCTATTCCTTTTGGAATGTTATGTCACTTTATATAGTTTGCTATTACAAATATTTTGAAGTTTGTCTTTTATTTGTTTAAGAAGGGAAAACCCATGGTAATCATTGTAATCTGTATTTAATATTTCCCATATTTCAACTTTGTTAGTCTCTATGTGCATGTATGCATGCGTACATGTGTGTGTGTGTGTGTGTGTTTGCTCATTGTTTCCTTTAAGCTTGGTTACTTTTCTCTTTATTTCTGTTTAATTTCTTAAAAAAATTTCTTATAGGGATTATATGAGAAATTAAGTAAAACTGTCTCCCACTGTGGAGAATTTACATTTAATTCTTCCAGGTACCTGGATATTAGTCCAGAAAAACCTTAGACCAAGATCTTGGCTTGAGTGGCAGGACCATCCAAGAGATGTACTCCTGTAATAACTACATTTTCTAATTTATGTGCTTAATGCTTTGACATCGTGGGGCTTTTCTGACACTACAGATAATGACCATCCCAGAGCTAGCCAATTCTTAGAGATAGGAAGGGACTCCACTATAAGTGTGTCTTTCAAATACAAACCAACCAATCTATAGTCCATACCTAACCATCTCCTCTATTAGCTCTTACACTCTTGGCCACTATCTACATGCCCTAATCACCTGAGGGCCAGATATCAGACAACTATAGACATCTCGTATACACCAGGGCCCACTGAAATTATTCAAATTAGCCCATCCTAAGACTGCTTACCATGTGTAACCTGTTCCTTCTTGCAAAAAATCACAATAAAGGCTCTTACTCATGTTTTACCTTGCTTCTCCTGCCTCCCGACTCACCGTTTTGCTTCCCTGTGTGGCTCTGCATGTGTCACATGACCTGTCTGCTTGGAAACTGTGAGTAACAACTATCTAATCAATGGCAACCATCTTGCTTCATCATATTTGAATGATAATAATAATAATAATAATAATAAACCTATATTTAAAACAACCCCCAAGCTTCAAATATATGTGATAGCTATATATGTGATAGCTGGCTTGTCATGATAGTTCCCCAGGGACCTTTTTTTCCTTTTATTTTTCTCTTTTTCATATTGCACCAAATCAAACTTGGGCATAATACATTAGGAACAAGGGATAGCAGATCTACTTCTAGTTCACACTTTCTTTGAAATTCTACTTCAGTTATTTTCATTCTTGACTTCAATTAGAATCATATGGCGAGGCATCTTTAAAAAACATTCACGTTGGGGCACCTGGGTGGCTCATACTAACAATGAAAATATGGAAAAGGAAATTAGAGAATTGATTCCATTTACTATAGTACCAAGAACCATAAGATACCTGGGAATAAACCTAACCAAAGAAGTAAAGGATTGGTACTAGAGGAACTACAGAACACTCATGAAAGAAATTGAAGAAGACACAAAAAGGTGGAAAAGCATTCCATGTCCATAGATCGAAAGAATAAACATTGTTAAGAATAAACATTGTTAAAATGTCTATACTGCCCAGAGCAATCCATACTTTCAATGCCATCCCAATCAAAATTCCACCAGCATTTTTCAAAGAGCTGGAACAAACAATGTTAAAATTTGTATGGAACCAGAAAAGACCTCGAATTGCTAAGGAAATGTTGAAAAAGAAAATCTAAGCTGGGGGCATCACGTTGCCTGATTTAAGTTTTACTACAAAGCTGTGACCACCAAGACAGCATGGTACTGGCACAAAAATAGACCCATAGACCAGTGGAACAGAGTAGAGAGCCCAGATATGGACCTGCAACTCTATGGTCAAATAATCTTTGACAAAGCAGGAAAAAATATCCAGTGGAAAAGATAGTCTCTTCAGTAAATGGTGCTGGGAAAATTGGACAGCTATATATATAGAAAAATAAAACTTGACCATTTTCTTACACCATACACAAAGATAAACTCGAAATGGATAAAAGATCTCAACATGAGGCAGGAATATATCAAAATCCTAGAGGAGAATATAGGCAGTAACCTCTTCGACATAGGCCATAGCAACTTCTTTCAAGACATGTCTCCAAAGGCAAAGGAAACAAAAGAGAAAATGAACTTTTGGGACTTTATCAAGATAAAAAGCTTCTGCACAATAAAGGAAATGGTCAACAAAACAAACAGGCAACCCACGGAATGGGAGAAGATATTCACAATGACACTATAGACAAAGGTCTGATATCTAAGATCTATAAAGAATTCCTCAAACTCAACACTCAAAAACCAGATAATCACATCAAAAAATGGGCAGAAGACATGAATAGACACTTCTCCAAAGAAGACATACAAATGGCTAGCAGACATATGACAAAATGTTCATCATCATTAGCCATCAGGGAGATTCAAATCAAAACCACACTGAGATACCACCTTACACCAGTTGGAATGGCCAAAATCAACAAGACAGTAAATAGCAAGTGTTGGAGAGGATGTGGAGAAAGGAGAACCCTCTTATACTGTTGGTGGGAATGCAAGTTGGTGCAGTCACTTTGGAAAACAGTGTGGAGACTCCTCAAAAAATTAAAAATAGAGCTACCCTATGACCCTGCCATTGCACTACTGGATATTTACCCCACAGATACAGATGCGGTGAAAAGAAGGGCCACATGTACCCCAATGTTCATAGCAGCAATGGCCATAATCGCCAAACTGTGGAAAGAGCCAAGATGCCCCGCAACAGACAAATGGATAAAGAAGATATGATCCAGATATATAATAGAATATTATGCCTCCATCAGAAAGGATGAATACCCAATTTTTGTATCGACATGGACAGGACTGGAAGAGATTAAGTTGAGTGAAAGAAGTCAAGCAGAGAGAGTCAATTATCATATAGTTTAACTTACTTGTGGAGCATAAGGAAAAACATGGAGCACACTGGGAGAAGGAAAGGAAGGGTGAATTGGGGGAAATCGGAGGGGGAGATGAAACATGAGAGACTGTGGACTCTGAGAAACAAACTGAGGGTTTTAGAGGGGAGGGGGATGAGAGATGGGTGAGCCTGGTGGTGGTATTGAGGGGGGCACGTATTGCATGGAGCAATGGGTGTGGTGCATGAACAATGAATCTTGGAACACTGAAAAAATAAAATAAATAAAAAATAAAAAATAAAACCCAAGTAAGATAAAATTTTAAAAAAGATGAAACTTTTTCTTAGTCTAGAATTTTAAAGTGCTCTTAGCACAAGGCTTTGTCTGAAAAGATTATTCAAGTTAGGAAATTATTCAATTTCCGAATTCCTGGGCTTCAGTTATTCCCAATATTTATTGTCTGTTCATTCTGTTTCCTGCCTCTATTCTCACACTCAAGGTAGCTGTGCAGTCATGGTACTACTGTCAGCATTCTGCTATGTCAGCATTCAACATAGGCCAGCATTCTGCTATGTCCTACCTCAGCATCTTTCTTCTCTTCTCTCTCAGGCTTTTCTTCAAGCTGTGAAAGGCAGCCCATTTTGTGCAAGCACAGTCTGTAAGTTTAGGGGGGATTAAGACCCCTACGACAGGGCCCAGTCAATGGGAAACATGGGTTGTTGGATAAATTGCCAGAGGGCCCTTTGAAGGGACAATTCTGAAATGCATTCTATTTGGTTCTTCAGAATATTCACATTGGGACTGATCTCTAGTCTCCCATACTGGGAATCAGCTTGATAATTCATTTTTACTTTCCCAATTTCCCGTCTTACTCTCCTTTTTCTCCTACTCCCATCCTCTGGCATCACTTCCCAAATAAATTTCATGCATCCAAGTCTTTTTCCAGGAGGGAGAACCCAAGGAGAAACGTTCTTTCCACAGGCACTTAGGACCTTGGGACTTGGCTCATTTCAATTAACCTTTCATGAACCTACATTATAGCCAATGTTTACATTAGGGAACAAACAGAGGCATTATCATTGCATACATAGGATATATCTGTACATGTGGATTTCTACTTTACTATAATAAAATTTCTATAAATTCTATTATTGATATCAATAAAGCAATTTTCACTCATTCATATATTACTTGCTAAATTATGATTATGAGTAACCACAGGATGGCAGTACCATCAAGCCTTTATATCTTGGGTATGACCTTGTGCTGCACCCACGGAACTCTGATGCTTAATCTGTGCTTAGAACGACCAGACCATGTCTGGCAAATGTGGGCAGAAAAGCCCCTGAAATGTCCGTATAACTTTTATGGATGCCCAGCCCTCTTGGGCGAGCTGAAGTCACCTTGATATAGACCCAAATGTTATGCTCTTCACTCACTCACAGAGGACTGTAGACCTCGGCATATCTCCCCACTTCCTCCACCAAACCAGCCTCTTTCTTATTACTCGTGACAAAATGCCATCACCGCTTCTTTCTCTTTGGCCTATCTAGGAGCTACTGACAGTGCTGTTTTTTGGAGTAAGACAGTTAGGTACCCAGACATGTGGATGCATGACTTATGTACCCAGGCAGGCACTCCCTTGGAGATGCTCAGAGAGATGGAGTAAATATACTCCTTTTCTGTATCTCTGTTCCAAAACAATAAAAATTTTTATATACCATTTGACCCAAATGTCCATAGAAGGAGATACTCAGATTGAGATTCTGGAACTGGAACTTATTTATAAGACAAGGATCCATGGGGTGATAACTCCATGATAACTCCCAGGGTGTAGAAGTACCACATTTATATAAATCAAGGATGAGCAAGCCATGCCCATAGGTCAAACGTGTGCCATTGCCTACTTTTGTAAATAGTCTTTTTTCTCTTTTTTTAAGATCCATTCATGAGAGAGAGAGAGAGAGAGAGAGAGAGAGAGATCATGCAAGCAGGGGGAGGGGCAAAGGGAGAGTGAGACCATCTTAAGTAGACTCCCCACTGAGTGGGGAGCCTGCCATGGGGCTCAATCTCACGACCCCAAGATCATGATCCAAGCTGAAATCAAGAGTCAGTTGCTCAACTGAGCCACGCAGGTGCCCCTCAAGTTTGTTTTTCTTTTTTAAAGATTATATTTATTTGAGAGCGAGAGAGAGAGACAGAAAGCAGAAGGAGAATGAGAGGGAGAAGCAGACTCTCCACTGAGTGGAGAGCCAGATTAGGGCTTGATCCCAGGACCCCAAGACCATTACCTGAGCCAAAGGCAGACATTTAACTGACTGAACCACCCAGTCATCCTGTGTGCCCCTAAAGTCTTAACAGAATATAGCCACACCTATTTGTTTATCTACTGTCTATGGGTGCTCTCACTGAATAGGTGTGACAAAGACCCAATGGCTGGCAAATTCTAAAATATTTACCAGTTGGCTCCTTATGAGAAAGTTTCCATGGACAAGGAGGATGGTGAGGCAAATGGAGGAGGAAGGCTAAGAGCTCCCCGAATTCACACAGCCTGGCTTCCACAGGAATTTCCCCACTGCTTCTCATTTTCCTGTTACCCACTTGTTCCATTTCTTTCCTTATCTATTGATAAAGTAATTTTCAACTTTAATATTTGTGGGCCCAGTGCTATGGCTCCCAGGGAAGCTGTACTTAACATTTACCAAGGTCAAAATGACTGGGCAAAACCTCAAAGCATGGGCTCTATTTCTGCCCCAAGCACACATTGTACATCTGTTTCATTAAAGAAAATAACCAAGAAGGAGCATTCTAAACCCAAAAGATAAGACAAAGTAAAAAACTTCCTCAGTTCCCATTAGATTTGCGTCATACAGCCCCACATATACTAGAACCCTAAGATAAGGTCTGCAACTTCCTGAAATGTCTTTTGTCTAATAATTTCTAACCTTTTATGTAAAAAATGCATATAATTATGTGCCAAAATTCCTTGCCAGCACACTCTAGTCTTTACAAAGATCGTGTATCCTAGGCAGCTGTCCTAATTAGGCTCAAATTAAACTTCCCTCTTCTTTAAAAGGAATTCTAGAGATTCCTGGGTAAATGGCAGAGGAGGAGGACTCTAAGCTCACCTTGTCCCATGTATCAAATAGATAACAGCCACATCAGTGTAAACAACCCTGAAAACCACCTGAGGACTGGCAGAACAAACTCCACAACTAAATGTAGAGAAGAGGCCACATTGAAGAGGGTAGGAAAGATGGAGACACTGTCAGGAGCTAAGTGACTGCAGGTCTGTCTTTGGGAGGAGGGACATGGCAGGCACAGGGAGGGTAGAGAAACAAACTATCACACTAGGAAGCCCGCACAAGGAACACAAATCCCCATAACATTTAGTTTTGAAAACCAGAGGGGTTGAATTTCTTAAGTTCTTATAACCAGCAGGACTTAAAAATCAGCAGGCTCACCTCTGGGAGAGCCAGGAGGGCCAGAGGAAACAGCCTTTAAAGATTCAGCACAAAAAACAACCTAGCTGAGGTACAGCATAGAAAAAGCAGTGTAAAAAATGTCTGGGGCATACAGGAGGAGGAGTGTTTACTAACCCCAGAGCCTGAGAGATTCCTGGGATCACTGGGAACTCCTTTAGGAACAAAGGAGCAGGCAGGCACCATTTCCCTCCCACCCCCCATCCAACAGAAACACTTTGCATAAACAGGGCCACCTGTGTGAACCAGCACAGTCCTATGTGCCTGCCTAACTTGATAACAGTACACCCAGGTCTCCACCCTCCCACCCCACCCTGCGTTTTGGCATATCTGGCCCTTACAACCAGGCCTGCCTCAGTCTGCTTGCTGTAAGTCCCCTCCCCAAAAAGACTGTCAATCTTGACAACACCTTATCTACCCACCCAAGTGCTTTGCTAGGCGTTAGTCACAGTGGTGGCTGGTCCCCCGCTCATGGAAGATAAGTGTGCATGCCCTAACCTTGTGCACTTTGTGGATTTGCCCCCTTCTAATGTGCTCTTGACCAAAGCCCATCCAAACCAAGCTTATGGCAAGCCTGGCAATGTGCAAGCTGCCCCAACAAGGGCCAACACCACTCCACTCCAAGGTGACTCCTGCCCTGGGGAGAGGGAAGGATAACCACAAAACCAGTCAGACTGAGGACCCAGCAGTGGGGTGGAGGTGGACAGGTGGTCTGATTGCAGGATCCACCCAGCAGTGAAAATTTCTCAGGGTATAACACAGAGAAAGCACCTTACAGTTTGGTGCCACTGCATTTCTGGCAAATATCTGGTATGACTCAACTCAAGCCCAAGGTGTCCCCAGACTAACCCACTAACACAACAGGGGCCAAACACTGCCCACAATAGGCAAAGAGACCCAATACAGATGACTGAACTGAAAAAAAAAAAAGCGACTCAGCCACAATAACAGGGTACACAATACCCATAAGAGACACCTCTGAAGTGCCAGGTTCTGATGAACAGAGAAATTGTATTGCAGGGCACTACAGGACATTTTCTTCATAAGGGGACTACTTTCAAATATAGGAGATGTAGCTGACTTTCCTAACACACAGAAACAGACACAGAGAATTACTAAATGAGGAGACAGAGCTCTATGTTACAAATGAAAGAACAGGACAGAATCACAGCAAGAGATCTAAGCAAAACAGATATAAATAATATTCCTGATAGAGAATTTAAAGTAATGATCATAAAGATACTGACTTGAAAAAAGCTTAGAAGACATCAGTAAGACCTTTAACAAAGAGATAAAAAAGAACAAATCGGAGATGAAGAACCCAATAAATGAAATTAAAAATATGCTAGATGGAATAAATAGTAGATGGGAGGAAGCAGAAGAACTAATCAGTCACCTGGAGGACAGAGTAATAGAGAGAAATCAAGTTGAGCGGGTGAGAGAAAAAAAATATGCAAAATAAGAATAGAATTAGAGAACTCAGTGACTCCATCAAGTGTAATAGCATTTCCATTATAGGAATCCCAGAAACAGAAGAGACAGAAAAGGGGACAGAAACTTTATTTAAAGAAATAATACCTAAAAACTTCCTGAATCTGGGAAGAAAACAGAAATCCAGATCCAGGAGGCACAGAGATCCCCCAACAAAATAAACTCAAGGAATTCTATACCAAGACACATTGTAATAAAAATGGCACTAAGCAGTGCTAAAGAAAGAATGTTCAAAGCAGCAAGAAAAAAGAAAACAGTTACATCCAAGTGATCCCTTAAAGCTATCAGCAGATTTTTCAGTAGAAACTTTGAAGGTCAGAAGGAGGTGGTTCAATATATATAAAGGGCTGAAAGGGAAAAATCTACAACCAAGAATACTCTATCTAGCAGGATATCATGCAGAATGGGAGATACAAGGAATTTCCCAGGCAAAAGTTAAAGGATTTCATGACCACTAAATCAGCCCTATAAGATGTTAAAGGGGACTCTTTGAGTAGAAAGGAAGGAGTAGAGAATGGGTTCAAACTTAAGCAATCATCAACTTAATGTATGTGTGAAAGATGTTATATACAAACTTAATGGTAACCAAAAATGAAAACCCAGTAAAAGATATGCAAAAAATAAAGAGAAAGGAATCTAAGTATCTCAATAAAGAAAGCCAACATATCATGAGAGAAGAGAGTGAGAAGATAGGAACAGAGAAGACCTACAAAAACAACCATAAGATAAGTAACAAAATACCCATCAATAATTACTTTGAATGTAAATGGACTAAACTCTCCAATCAAAAGAATAGGGTACAGACTATATAAAAAAACAAGACCCATCAAAAGGCTGCCAACAAGACTCTTTTCAGATCTAAAGACATATACAGATCGAAAGTGAGGGGATGGGGAAACACTTATCATGCAAATGGATAAGAAAAGAAAGGTGAGAAAGCATTATCAGACAAAACAGACTTTAAAACAGAAACTGTAACAAGAGACAAAGAAGGACACTATATAATCATAAAGGAGACAATCCAACAAGAAGATATAACAATTATAAATATGTATGCACCCAACATGAGAGCACCCAA
This sequence comes from Nasua narica, assembly GCA_028533885.1. NCBI lineage: Eukaryota > Metazoa > Chordata > Mammalia > Carnivora > Procyonidae > Nasua > Nasua narica. Next base: position 67,062,580 of record CM052798.1, on the reverse strand, counting down.
ATACATAAAGCAGTTAATCACAAACATCAAGTAACTGATTAATAATAGTAGGGCACTTCAACATCCCACTTCCATCAATGGACAGATCATCCAAATGGAAAATCAACAAGGATATAGTTACTTTGAATAACTTGGACCAGATGGATTTAACAGATATATTCAGAACATTCCATCCTAAAACACCAGAGTACGCATTCTTTTCAAATGTACACAGAACATTCTCTGGGATAGAGCACATAACAAATAGGCCACAAAACAAATCTCAACAAACAAACAAACAAAAAAGTCAAAGTCAGATAATGCATCTTTTCTGATCACAACACAATGAAATCAACCACACACACACACACACACACACAACCCAGAGAGAGTACAAATCCATGGAGATTAAATAATGTGCTTTTAAACCAAGAAATCAAAGAGGAAATAAAAAAATACATGGAGACAAATGAAAATGAAAATACAACAGACCAAAACCTTTGGGATAACCGCAAAAGTAATTCTAAGACGGAAATTCATAGCAATACAGGCCTATCTCAGAAGTAAGAAAAATCTCAAATAAACAACCTAACCTTATCCCTAAAGAAGATAGAAAAAGAACAACAAACAAAACCCAAAACCAGTAGAAGGAAGGAAATAACAAAAAATAGACCAGAAATAAACAAAATAGAGACTTAAAAAAACAGTAGAATAGATCAATGAAACTGGGAGCTGGTTCTTTGAAAAGATCAACAAAATTGATAAACCTCTAGCTAGACTCATCCAAAGGCAAAAAAAAAAAAAAAAAAAAAAGGTCTCAAATTAACAGAATCTGAAATAAAAGGACAAACAACAACCAAGACCACAGAAACACAAAGGATTATATCAGAATATTATGAAACATTATATGCTAAAAACTTGGACAATCTTAAAGAAATGGTTAAATTACTAGAAATATATAACTTCCCACAACTGAAACAGGAAGAAATAGAAAATTTAAACAGACTAATTCCTAGCAATGAGATTGAATCAGTAATTGAAAAACTCCCAACAAACAAAAATCTAGGACCAGACAACTTCACAGGTGAATTCTACCAAATATATAAAGAAGAGTTAATAACAATTCTTTTCAAACTATTCCATAAAATAGAAGAGGTAGGAAAACTTCCAAATTCATTTTATGAGGCCAGCATTACCCGGACACAAAATCTAGATAAAGACAACACACAAAAAGAGAGCTACACAATATCTGTGATGCACAGAGATGCAAAAATCCTCAACATAATATTAGCAAACTGAATCCAATAATATCTTAAAAAAATCATTCACCATGATCAAGTGGGATTTATTTCTGGGTTGCAAGGTGCTTCAATATTCATAAACCAACCAGTGTGATACATCACATCAGCAAGAGAAAGGGTAAGAACCATAGGATCATTTCCATAGATGCAGGAAAAGCATCTGACAAAGTACAGCATCCATTCATGATAAAAACTCTCAACAAAGTAGGTTTAGAGGGATCACATCTCAACATAATAAAGGTCTTGTATGAAGAACCCACAGCTAAAATCATCCTCAATGGTGAACAACGGAGAGCCTTTCCCCTAAGGTCAGGAACAAGACAAGGATATCCACTCTTGCTGCTTCTATTCAACACAGTACTGAAAGTCTCAGCCACAGTAATCAGACAAGAGGAAGGAATAAAAGCCACCCAAATTTGTAAGGAAGAATTAAAACTTCCACTTTTTACTGATGACATACTATATATAGAAAACCTGAAAGACTCCACTTAAAAACTATTAGAACTGATAAATGAATTCGGTAATGTTTAGGATACAAAATCAATCTACTGAACTCTGTTGTATTTCTATACACTTATAATGAAGCAACAAAAAGAGAAATTAAGAAAACAACCCCATATACAATTGCACAAAAAAGAATACAATACCTAGGAATAAACCTAAGCAGGGTGGTAAAAGATCTGTACTCTGAAAACTATAAAGCACTGAAAGAAATTTCAAGTAATGCAAACAAATGGAAAGACATTTTGTGCTCATGGATTGGAATAAGAAATATTGTTAAAATGTCCATTCTACCCAAAGCAACCTACATGTTTAATGCAGTAGCATTTTTTGCAGAACTAGAACAAACAATCCTAAAATTTGTATGGAACCACAAAAGACCCTAAAAAGCCAAAGCAATCTTGAAAAAGAAAACAAAGCTGGAGGCCTCACAATCCTGGACTTCAAATTACATTACAAAGCTGGAGTAATCAAAACAGTATGGCACTGGCACAAAAACAGACACTTATATCTATAGAACAGAATAGAGAGCCCAGAAACAAATGCAGTATTACATGGTCAATCGATCTTCAACAGAAGAGGTAAGAATATGCAATGGGAAAAAGACAGTCTCTTCAACAAATGGTGCTGAGAAAACTGGACAGCAACATGCAAAATAAAGAAACTAGACCACTTTCTTACACCTTACACAAAAATGGATTAAAGACTTAAATGTGAGACCTTAAACCATAAAAATCCTAGAAGAGAGCACAGGCAGTAATTTCTCTGACATTAGCTATAGCAGCATCTTTCTCTCTCCTAAAGTCTCTCCTAATGTAAGAGAAACATTAAGCAAAAAGACTATATCAAAATGAAATGCTTCTGCACAGCAATGGAAACAAACAACAAAACTAACAGACAATCTACTGCAAGGGAGAAAATATTTGCAAATGACATATCCAATAAAGGGTTGGCATCCAAAATATATAAAGAACAGATATAACTCAACACC
>CM052798.1:67038098-67059308 GCA_028533885.1 Nasua narica | reverse complement strand
AATGCAGTATTTGCATTTCTACATCTGGCTTATTTCACTTGATATTGTGTCCTCTAGGTTCAATCCACATTGTTACAAATGGCAGGATTTCCTTCTTTAAGGATGACTAATATTCCATTTCACTTATGTGCCACATTTTCTTTATCTATTTATTGACTGATGGACATTTAGATTGTTTCCATATCTTGGCTATTGTGACTAATGCTTCAGTGAACATAGGGATGCATTTGAAATCCCGATTTCATTTCTTTTGGACATAGACCCAGGAGCTGGGTTGCTGGGTAATATAGTAGCTCTGTTTTTAATATTCGGAGGAACCTACCATTCACAGTAGCAGTAAAAATAATAAACTACTGAGAAACAAACTTTGCCAAAGATGTAAAAGATTTGTACACTGAAACATATAAAACATCGATGAAGGAAAATAAAGAAGACACAGATAAATGGAAAGACATCTCATGTTCAGGGATTAGAAGAATTAATATTGCTAAAAGGTCCATACTACCCAAAGTGATCTACATATTCAAAGCAATACCTATGCAAATCCCAGTGGTATTCTGTGCAGAAATAGAAAAATCATCCTAAAATTTGTGTAGAGTCACAAAAGACCCTGAATAGTCAAAGCAATCTTGAGCAAGAACTAAGGTGGCAGCATCACATCTCCTGATTTCAAAATATATTAGCAATCTACAGTAATAGGAACAGTATATACTGGCATAAAAGCCAACATTTAGACTAATGTAACAGAATACGGAGGCTAGAAATAAACACATTTAAGGCCAACTGATCTTCAACAAAGGTGGCAAGAACACACAACAGGGAAATGATAGCCTCTTTTAAAATGATGTTGTGAAACTGGGTATCCACATACAGAAGGATGAAATTGGACCCTTACCTCACATCATATGCAAAAATAAACTGAAAATGGATAAAAGACTGGGGCACCTGGGTGGCTCAGTCAGTTAAGCTTCTGCTTTCGGCTCAGGTTGTGATCCCAGGGTCCTGGGATAGAGCCCCACATGGAGCCCCACATCCGGCTCCCTGCTCAGGTGAAGTCTGCTTCTCCCTCTGCCCTTCCCCCCTACTCGCACTCTCTCTTGATTTTCCTCTCTCTCAAATAAATAAATAAAATCTCTTAAAAAGTGGATTAAAAACTTAAATGCTGTGGTTTTTTGATGCACAACAACATCCAACATGGTTTTAGTTTGGGTTGATTTTTATAGTTATATCACCATGCTGACCCTCTCTGATTCTAAAATTCTTTAAGCCTGTGAATCTTGTTTCTAAAGGGCCCACATACCTTTATACATATGTTTTTCTCAGCTGCCGAATTGCATTAAATAGATTTCTAAACAGAAACTGCTTTAAGTTTGTGATCCTTCAGAAGGGCTAGAGTATCCACAGCTTTGTCACCAAATGTTGTGTTAGCAGGATGTTAAAATGAGACTCTTCCTGTCTAGGAATTTCCATCAGATAAACACAGTATCTAAAATAACATCATTATTTTTGGAGTTAAAGTAGTATAACATGAAAAAACTTCATTTTAGCTAAATTGTGTCATTAACCTCCATAAATTTAGGAAACCATTCAACCATTCTTTCATTACCAATATTCTACTTTCATTATGACTTAGACTATAATTTTAAATTTAAACTTTATGAGATTTTTTCAAAGCAATTACAAACCTGGGAAGCTAAAAGAAAGCCTCCAAATTTATTCTCTTACATTATAAAACAATAATAATAACCTTACCATTTTTAAGGTAATATATACTTAAAAATATAAAATATAAATTTAAATGATATAAATTACTAAGTACAAATAATAAATGAAAATGATTTTTTAGATCTTTTGGGCAAAAATTACTAGCTTTAAATTCTTCATCTCTAGACTTGCGTTTTTATAGCTTCATGAACAAATACAAAAGAGACAGAAGCTTTTAACCAAGTTGGCTGAAGGATTGACTTCATAGGACTTGAGTCATGTGCTCACCCTTTCTTCTACATAAATCTCTGTTTCTCAAGATATACATGGCCACTATACTTAACCCAGCTAGGGTTCAAGTTGTTTTTTTTTGTGTGTGTGTGTTTTTTGTTTTTTTTAGGGTTCAAGTTTTGAAGCTGCTGTGTTCGATTTTAGGATTTAAAGACATCAGTCTGTGATACTGTTGCATATACTTTTGAGTTAGACCATTAAGCTCTAAATTTTGTATTTTTATACTTTACCAGCCCCCCCCAAAAAACCCTCCAAATCCATCCTAGTATAAACAAAGAAGAAAACTGGAAGACAATGGAAAAAATGTTAATGAATATCTCTGTACTACAAAATTAGGGATCTTATATATACACACATACATGTGTTTTTTGTTAATGAAAAAAAGCACTATGTTATAATGAAAATACTTCCCAAAAGGGAGTGGAGTTAAGAGAAAAGGAATACTAAGTAAGGAAATTTTTTTAAAAAGTCCTTTCTTCTTGACAAAAGGCTATTGAGACCATCTCATCCTGCCACTGTTTTGTTCACATTCACATCTGGTTCTCTAGATTTGTTGTGCTGGATGAAGAAGCCTACGGCATTTATGAAAATTCCATTAATACTTCTTTGGAGATGGGCAGAGACAAGAAATCAGGATAAATACTAATATCATACAAAATAGACTTTAATAGACTACAAGAGACAAAAAAGGTCATTATGGTAATGAGATCAATAGCTCAAGAAGATAAAACATTTGTAAATTGTATGTACCCAACATCAGAGCTCCTAAATATATGAAGCAAGCATTGACAGAACTGGAGGAAGAAACAGACACATTTACATAACAATAGGAAAATCAACACCTCACTTTCAAGAATGAATACAGTAACCAGACAGAAGCTCAATAAGGAAAGAGGACTTAAGCAACACAAGAAGCCAAATGGACCTAAGAAGCATATACAAAACTCTACACCCAGCAGCAGAATGCACAGTTTTCTCAAGTGCAAATGGAATATTGTCCAGGGTAGACCTTATGTTAGAACACAAAGTAAGTCTTAATAACATTTAAAATTATTGAAATCATGCCATGTATCCTTCACGGTAGAATGAAGCTAGAAATAAACAGCTGAGGGAAAACTGGAAAATTCACAAACATATGGAAATTAAACAACACACACCTAAACAACAAATGGTCTAAGAAGAAATCACAAGACAAATTAGAGACAAAAAGTAACACATTGGGCGCCTGGGTGGCTCGGTTGGTTAAGCAACTGCCTTTGGCTCAGGTCATGATCCCGGAGTCCTGGGATTGAGTCCCGCACCAGGCTCCCAGCTCCGTGGGGAGTCTGCTTCTCCCTCTGACCTCCCCTCTCATGCTCACTCTCTCTCTCAAATAAATAAATAAAATCTTAAAAAAAAAAAAAAGTAACACATTAATAACAAAAAAACAAGATAAAAATAAAATATACCAATACTTACAGAATGCAGCAAAAGCAGTGTTATGTGAGCAACGTATGGCTATAAATGCTTAGATTAAGAAAAAAAAAGATCTCAAATTAACCACCTACCTTTATACTTTGAGAAACCAGAAAAAGAACAAACTAAGTCCAAGGCTAGCAGAAGGAAGGAATAAAAATGGGAGCAGAGACAAATTAAATAGAGAATAGAAAAACAGAGAAAATCAACAAAACCAAGAGTTGGTTTTTCAGAAACATCAACAAATTTGACAAATGTTTAGGTAAAGTAACTAGCTAAGAGAAAAGGAGAGAAGACTCAATTAAAACCATACAAGAAAGAGGAGACATTACAACCAATTTTACAGAAATAAGGATTATACAGAATGAAAAGTTGTATGCCAACAGATTAAATGACCTACATAAAATGGAAAAGTTCCTAGAAAGGCAAAGCCCCCCAAGACTGAATCAGAAAGAAACAAAAAATCTGAACAGACTTCTAACTAGCAAGGATATTGAATCACTAATCAAAAACCTCCCAACAAAGAAAAGCCCAGGGCCAGCTGGCTTCACTGGTGAATGCAACCAAATACCATTAAATTCAATTTTTTAGAGAAGAAGTAAAACCAATCCTCTTCAAACTCTTCCAAAAAATTTTACAGGAGGAAACATCTCCAAACTTGTTCTATAAGTCTAATACTACTCTGATATTAAAACCAGACATCAAAAATACAGAGAAATTGAATTATTCTGTTGTACACCTGAAAGTAATGTAACATTGTGTCAATTATACTCAAAACAAATAAGAAAACTACAGACCAATATCCCTGATGAATATTTATACAAAAGTCTTCAATAAAATACTATCAAACAAAATTCAAAAGCACATTAAAAGGATTATATGCCATGACCAAGTGGGATTTACTCCTAGAATGCACAGATGGTTCACATGTGAAAATCAAGCAATGTAATATATCATATAAACAAAAAAGAAAGAAAACCACCTAAAATACCAACTGATGCAAAAAAGCATTTGCCAAAATTTGACACCCTTTCATGATAAAATCACAACAAATCAGGAATAGAAGAAAACTACCTCAACATACTAAAGGCCACATATGAAGAGCCTATAGCTAACATCATACTCAAAGGTAGAAAACTGATTTTCCTCTAAGATCAGGAATAAGACAAGGAACCTCACTTTTACCACTTCTTTTCAGCATAGTACTGGAAGTCCTGGCCAAACAATTGGGCAAGGAAAAGAAATAATAACTGCTGCAGTTGGAAAGAAGGAGATAACATTATCTCTGTTATCTCTATCTGATAGAGATAACATCTCTATCTATATTGTTTGAAGACAATATAATCTGATATGCAGAAAACTGTACATGTTACACACACACACACACAAATGTTACAATTAACTCAGCAAAGTTGCATGATACAAAATTAATACTCAAAATCAGTTACATTTTTATAAGCTTACAATAAACAAATTCTAAAGGAAGTTAAGAAAACAATTCCATTTACAATAATACCAAAAACAGGGGCATGTGGGTGGCTTAGTCCATTAAGTGTCCGCCTTTGGCTCAGGTTGTGATCTCAGGGTTCTGGGATCAAACCCTGCAATGGGCTCTCTGCTCAGCAGGGAGTCTGCTTCTCTCTCTCTCTCTCTCCCTTTCCCTCTGCTCTGTTCACTCTCTCTCTCTCAAATAAATAAATAAAATCTTTAAAAAAAAAACAATAGCACCAAAAACAATAAATTCTTAGAAATAAACTTAAACAAGTTTAAGGAAACTGAAGGCTTATATACTCAAAAACTACAAAACATTGCTGAAAGAAATTAAGGAAGACATGGGGTGTCTGGGTGGCCCAGTTGGCTAAGCGTCTGCCTTCGGCTCATGTCATGATCCCAGGTCCTGGAATCAAGCCCCATGTCAGGCTCCCTGCTCATTAGGGAGTCTGTTGCTCCATCTCCCCCTGTCTTTACCCCTGCTTATGCTCTCTCTCTCTCTCACTCTTTCCCCCCTCCCTCTCTTCTTCTCTCTCATAAATAAAATAAAAGTAAATCAAAGAAGACAACAATAAATGGAAAGACGTCTCGTGTACATGGATTATAAGACTTAGTGTTGTTAAACTGTCAAGACCATCCAAAGAGATTTATAGATTCAGTACAATTCCCATCACAATCTCAATGGTATTTTTTGCAGAAATAGAAACACACTTAAAAACGAAGTGTGTGTTTGTTGTATCAGCATCCTAAATATACATGGAATCTCAGGGGGACCCAGAATAGCCAAAACAATCTTGAAAAAAATCAATAAAGTTGGAGGTCCCACACACCCTGATTTTAAAACTACAATCAAAATAATGTGGTACTGACATAAATGACAATAGACCAGTGTAATAGAATAGAGAGCCTAGACATAAATCCGGGCTTCTATGGTCAAATGATTTGCAATAATGGTGCCAAGACCATTTAATGGGGGGAAGAACAGTCTTTTCAATAAACGATGTTGTGAAACTGCATTTCCATTGCAAAAGAATGAAATTAGATCCTTACCATGCACTATATACAAAAATAATTTAAAATGAATCAAAGACCTACACGTAAGACCTAAAACTATAACAGAGGAAAAGAAAACATAGGGAAAATGCTTCATGACATTGGATTTGACAATGATTTCTTGAATGACACAAAAAAACAAAGGCAAACAAGTATATAAAATTAAAAATGTCAAACATTTGTGCAGCAAAGGACACACTCAACAGAGTGAAACATAACCTTCAGAATGGGAGAAAAAATTTGCAAACGTATTTTTGATAAGAGGTTAACATCTAGAATATATAAAGAATTCCTACAACTTAAAAACAAAAAACCACCCAATTTTAAAAATGGGAAAAGGACTTGAGTACACATTTCTCCATAGATGATATACAAATTGCCAACAAGCATATGAACAGATGCTCAATATCACTAATCATTAGGGAAATGCAAATCAAAACCACAATTTCACCTCACACCCATTAGGATGGCTAGTATCAAAAAAAGGAAAAAAGATTATAGCAAGTGTTAGCAAGGATTTAGAAAAATTAGAACGCTCATGTGCTGTTGATGTCCATATAAAATGGTGCAGGTACTATGGAGAACAGTATGGTAGTGCCTTAAAAAACTTAAAAAAGAATTACCAGATGACCCAACAAAACCATTTCTGGGTATATATCCAAAAGCCTTGAAAGGAGGATCTTAAAGAGAGTTGCAAACCCATGTTCATAGCATTATTCAAAATAGCCAAAAGATGTAAGCAACCCAAATGTCCAAGGATGAATGAAAAGACAAACATAATGCAGTATATATGTATAATGGAATATTATTCAGCCTAAAAAGGGAAAGTTAATCACATGCTACGATACATGGATATCATGTTAAATGAAATAAACCGATCACAAAAAGACAAAAACTGTAATTCCACTTATACGAAATAGCTAGAGTAGTCAAATTCATAGTAAGAAAATGTAGACTGGTGGCTGCCAGGCACTGAGAGAGAGGAAAATTGGGAATTACTATTTATTGGGTATAGAATTTCAGTTTTGCAAGATGAAAAGAATTCTGGAGATTGCCAACAGTGTGAATATCCTTAACTGTACTGTACACTTAAAAATAGTTAAGATAGTTATGTTATACGTATTTTACCACAATTAAAAATAAATGTGATTGCTTGCATTCCATCACATATCGAAGGAAATAAGTCTATTTAAAATTACCAGAAATTGGTTGTCTGACACTGCATTCCATGTAACAGCTTTCTTGATTCAAGTCTGGTTTTGATAGTGTTATAAATAATGAATCTCTAACATCTCTTAGTACTTAGTTTTTACCATGCTATTTTCAAAGAGCCAATTTCACACAAACATATTAGCAAAAGTGTAATTAATATTCTCACTGTCTTTTCAGTTCACTCAGAACATTTTAGGCAGAGGAAAGCAGCCAATGAACCAAAGGGCACAGAGATTCCATGGCACAGCTCCTATCTATATCCATCCAGAAGGCAGCATGTTGTGATAAAAGAGTAATTGATTACATAGCTCAGTTCTGTAGCTCAATACCATGGAATGCCTTAAGTTCATATTTTTTGTTATTTTTCCAGAATTATTGCTCATACTAAAGTTCAAATATGAGAGGGAGTAATGTAATAGAAGAAAAAAATGATAACAAAACATTTTTGTAGCATGTTAGGTTTTTACATTTTTTTGTTCTTATTTCTTTGCTCATTTTAAATAAATATCTACTTATAAAATTTTCTTGGTATTTGAGCGAACCCCCAAAATGTTTCCAAAAAAAGCTCCAGTTTCCCAAAATCTACATCCACCCTAGAGGGAAAAAAAATTGATAAACTCTGACTTAAAATAATAGTGATTATTTCTGAACTATAAAATAATAATTTCAAAATTATCTATACACATCCCCTAATTTTATATGTATACATATGCATTTATTGTTATTTTCAAAATACTTATGTTAATACCAAGAAGACTTTTTTTTTTTTTTTAAAGCAGTGAGAGAAGACATAACCAAGTAAAAACTTAAAACGGACAAAAACCTCTTCCCTGACAAAATACCCCTGATAAACAGGTTGTTGAAATATTCTCAACCTACTTTGCTCACATTCACTCCCACTGCTCCGTATTTATTGGGGAGTGCCAAGGAAACCTAAGTTAACTGCGCAGGAGGGACGGGTGTGGAAGAACCAAGGATTTTCTCCTTCGACTCCTTCACACACTCAAGTATCCTGATGGCTAGAAGTGAAAATCCACATAGATGGAACAGGAATAAAGGGTGTCCTTTCGATTTCAGCCTCCATCCCGAACCTTCATGAAAAGCATGGCTGTAATATCCGGTTTGCTTTAAGTTCTAAAGAGAACAGACCATCTCGGTAGAAGCCAGACGCAGGAGCGCGAAAGCATAGACGAGGGCCGCTAAGAACTTGTCCCCTGACTGCAGCGCCCGCCCTAGGTAAGTTCACTCCTAAACTTGGTCTTCCATGCATATAGCCGCTAACTAACAACCACCACAAATTCCCAAGCGCACGCTCCACGCGGGCAGGTGGCAAAAACAGCAAAAGAACGGCGAGGGTGCTGGATGGTGTGTGGCCTTTCGGACGCTTTGCTTTGCGTGCAAAGCGACAGCGAGCCGCACCTTGTCCCCGGAATGCGCAGCTCCTCCTCTGGCGTCCACCCTGGTTTGCATAAAAAGCCCTGCACGGAAGGAATGCATCCTACCCCACCCACAGAAAGGGGGCTGAAGCCCTTTCTCAGACTGAAGGACCAAACGCCCAACCCCCAACCCCCGACCCCCATCGCAGAGGCGCTGGGTAGGGTCGCTCCCTCCACTTCTCAATGCCCTTTCTCCTCAGAAAGGTCCTGCCTGCGCCCTGCTGGGCCTTGGAAAAACAAAAAGATGATCCTTACCTTAGAGAAAATTGGAATCTAAAATTTGGATTGTCGATTGTTCTTTTATTAGTAACATCCAATATTCTGAAGATATTACAAAGCTATATTACATGGAATAATTAAGTGGCACTCTTCCTAATCCATTGTTAATCGACTGTTAAAAATAACTGTGTGACCTAGCTATATGGTTTGTTCATCATGCTCTGTTTCTAAATGCACAATCCCCACAAATAATAACTGGCAATATTTATTAAAAATACAGGTTTTGAGCATTTAATCATCACTCCAGATAACTCTTAGAGATAGTACCTTAGGAAACCAATGATCATATATCTGTATATAATAGAACTATCTCATTCTACTTATTTATTTTGGAGATAAAAGCTTCTTGCTTCTTGCTTTGCATTAAAACAATTTTTTTATCACTTTGTAATATCATCTCTTCCCCAAAGCTTTTCAAAATATTAACTATGAGAACTCTACATTTCCTCCTGACACAGTATTACAAAGCTACTGTTTAACTTCTAATCTCTTCTCCCGCCCATCCATAGAAAAGAAGAGAAATTGCACAGAAGTCTATTAAGAATCAGATTGATTTTTTTTTAAGAAAAACTATTTTAGTTATCATAGTATTTCTTGGTAATTCCCACTTTACAGAACCTATTGACACAGAACTTGTTGCTTCAATACTCTGTGGCTTAATGGGCTCATTGCAGAAACAGTACATTAACTGTGGAAAATTTAATGTATTGGGAGATTTTTGTTATTGCCCTGTATGGTAATGAATTAAACAGGAATTACTTTTTTTTTTTTTTTTTACCGATAACACTGATAAGAAAGTCAAGATTTACAGAGGTAGGTTCCTTTTTCAAGGTCCCCCAGGCAGGAGATGATTAAAACTCTAGGTGTTGAACCACAGCAGTTTCCTTCCCAAATCAATGCTAATATCTGGTCATGTCTTTCGGTTGCTCCTACCTGACATCGCAGTGCCCTTCTAGTCTAGTTCATGCTGGTTCCTTCTACTTCATGCTGGTTCTGCTTCTGCCAGCTCTGGCTTCTCATGGGACAATTTGCTTGCAGTAATCCTGGTCTCCTTCACACCAGCTTTTATTCATGGGAAAGAACTGTCACCATTTCTACCCAAACCAATTTTTTGCCTTCTGGAATTTCACTCTCCTTGCTTCCTTAGGTATTTATTTTTTTTTTTAAGATTTTATTTATTTATTTGAGAGAGAAAGTGAGCACGAGCAGAAGTGAGGTGCAAAGGGAGAGGGAGAAACAGACTCCCTGCTGAGCCCAGAGCCTGATGCAGAGCTTGATCCCAGGACCCTGAAATCATAAACTGAGCCAAAGGCAGATGTTTAACCAACTGAGCCCCCCAGGTGCTCCTTAGATGCTTATTTTTAAGCAATACTTTTATAGCATTTATTAGGTATCAAATATAAAATGTTCTGTATGTATGTATTCTGGGATATTTTTATTCTACGGGCTCTACAATTTAGTTACTATAAGAAATCCTATTTCACAGATGAAAAAATGGAGGCACAGAGAGATATCTTTCCAGGAGTCCCACAGCTTGTAAAGCATGGGTCCAGTATCGTGCCCTGCCAGTTGGGCTCCAAACATATAGTATGATGCTATCTCTCTAATTTGTCAGTCAGCCCTTTCTCTCCAGGATCTTCAATCTTTCTCTCTCTGTGTCTCTCTCAATCTTATCTCCTTGCTCTTGCTCTAATTTTAGCTCTGCTCTGCATCTGCCTGTCTATTACTAACACCTTTGACAAATCCCTTTTGTGTGCCTGAAAATGTATGGGTATTTGCCATGTAGTTAATCATCTTTGTTTCTCAGAAGAAACAAATGGACAGTATTTCCCATTACCACAAAAACTGTGGAGAGCAAATATAATATTGAAAAGTTATGTAATGATGCATTCTTTATCCAGAAATCATGCTTGATTGCAGACTGATATTTCAATTAGTGTCAAACCAGCTAAGAAAATTGTAATTGTGTGTCACCACCTGTCCCAAACTATACTGGATTATATTATCCACAGTGGTGAGCTCACTTCTTTCTCTTGAAGGAGGTGCTTAATTGTGCACAATGAGCATTGACTTACTTGTGGGTATGCCCTCATAGGGGCACCTTTGTACATGAGAGCTTCTACGACTTCGGGTCCCATGCTGCCTGAATGACTATTTGAGTGACCCCACCTTAGACAGAGAGCTGGAAGCAATCTGGGGACACGTGAATGTTACTAAGCACTATCTTAGAATAAAGGCACAGCAAATGTTCTTTGGTGGGTCTTTATCTTTTGGTATGGTGGAATGTTCCATTCATTTAGATGAAAACAATCAAGGCAGAATCTAGCTCAGATGTGGGACTCTGTCAGATCTGGGAAGATCCTTAAACATCCTTACAACTGGCTTTCTTTGTTGTAAACTTATAAACGAGAAATGTTTTTCAGTTACATGAATGAATCGTGGACTCATATATTTCTTTAAGCACTAGTGTAGAGGTCTTGCACATTGAGACAAGCTGCGTTATTATTTCTTCTCCCTTCTTTTACACTCACTCCCGCAACCAATCTGTTTCCTGTTACTGCCCTTTCATGAAATCTGTCCTCGTCACAGGCACTGATTACCTTCATTTTGTCTCTTTCTCAGAATATTCTGTATATATTTCCACCCCCAACGACCCCTATCAATTGCTATGTATTTCGTTCCCTGCTTTTCTCCAGACCACTTACTGTCATCTAACACATGTCTTTGCTCTTTTGTTTTGTTGATTACCTGACTGCCCCTACTAGACTAGAGCTCCACGAGGCAAGAGTTTTATCCACTTGTTCACTTTTGGATACTGAACCCCTACAACAGTACAACACATGCTGAACTCGATAAATATTTGCAGAATTGATGAATCACCATGTTGTCCTGGAACTCTTTAGAAACTCTTCTGACTACTCTTCTCATCTATCCTTATGTCTCATTCTGCCTTATCCCCAAAATGTTGGTTTTCTCAGGTCTCCATCCCAGTCCTTTGCTTTCCCCACTGTATTCATTTTATGCATCCTCTGGATATGGCTATTTTAAGAATCATTTTAAGATCAATAAAATAAGAGACATAAGGCTTCCGTCCCAAGCTTTGACATACTAACTAGGGTGCATAATTTTCCTTAGGAAATGGTTTCTATATTCCATAAGCAGAAAGCTGATAGGTGTATAATTTGTATGACCATCAGAGGGGACTTTGGGCTCTTGCATTATATTGAACAGCTCTTCTGGATTACAGGTCACCATGGCATCTGGACTCACCATGAGGGCCCCCATTTGCCTGGTAGAAAACCAAAAAGAGCAGCTGATGGTGAATCCAGAAGCACTAGAGATTCTTGACAGTATATCTCAGCCTGTGGTGGTGGTGGCCATTGCAGGGCTGTCTCGGACAGGAAAATCCTACCTGATGAACCGCCTGGTGGGACAGAACCATGGTGAGTATTGTCCTGGGACTGGGGCCATTTGCTTGGAATCATTGATAGTGCAGGCTGGTCATGCTTCTTCTAGTGTCATTTTAGGGAAGAGCCTAACTCCTCCCACTAAAGAAAAATTCTAATTCTCACCACCAAATTTACAACTTCAACCCTATCTGTCCACAAAATCTCATTCTTTTATCTAGTAAGAAAGAAGAGTCTCCTAGCCCTATCAATACATCCCTCTACTTGCTCTCTGGATCCCATCCACTCTCATCTGCTGTGATCCCTTCCCTTCCTTTCTTCTGCATCACTTTTGCCCAAACTACAGGACCATTAGCAGCAGCATAAAAATTTACTTTATTGTGTTGTATTCGAAAAAATAGAGGAAAAGAGCAAGGAAGGAAGAGAAAGAGGGGAGGGAGGGAAATATTTGTTATTCCCAAACCCCAAGGGAGCTAAGATTCATTTTTTTGGTCCATTTCATAATAAAAGTTTGATAAATTACACTCCCTTTCTATATTCAGTATTTTCTAATGTGTGAACTATATCTCACACACAGAAAAGTATATAAAACAGTCATGTACTATAAAGTTATTAAATGAACGGTGATGACCTGCATAATCACTGCTCAGGTCAAGAAGTTTAACATTACCAATACCAAAAGCCCAAATCACCTGCACATTCTCGTCTGTGCTCACCAGTGTCTTTCATTTTCATGGCACTTATTTAAAATGGTTTTACAGTCTACATGTTTCCAAAAAGTTTAATTTGACCTTCTTTTAAAGTTTATATAAATGGAATTATACTGCATGTAGTCTTTTGCGTGTCAATTTTCTCATTAAGGAATTTATATCATCCACTTTCTTATGTATAATTTATTTATGTTAACTGCTTTATAGTATGCAATCGCATGAAGATATCACAATTTTTTCTCCATTTATTATTAACGAATGTTGATATTAATCCCAGATTTTATTTTTTTTAAGATTTTATTTACTTATTTGACAGAGAGAAAGAGAGAGATCACAAATAGGCAGGCAGAGAGAGAGAGGGGGAAGCAGGCTCCCCACCGAGCAGAGAGCCTGATGTGGGGCTCGATCCCAAGACCCTGAGATCATGACCTGAGCTGAAGGCAGAGGCTTTAACCCACTGAGCCACCCAGGCGCCCCGATTTTATTGTTAATGAACTCAGCTATCATAAATGTTTTTTTACTTATATTCTGGTACTCAACCTTCCCCTATTGATTATACACAGAAATGAACTTTCAAGATCATAGGGTATGTATGTTTTCAGCCTTTCTAGATAATATCAAATAGCTTTTCAAACTTTAATTACAATTGATGTGATTATTAGTAGTCATGGATATTTTTTCACACCCTTATCACCCTCTGGTAACAGCATAGTCATACGGCATATATCTCATTATAAGTCTATTTGAGAACCTTCTCACATTTATTTGCTGTTTCTATTTCCTATTTTTTAGTGCAAAAATTTTATTTCTCCTTTGTTTCCTCCCCCCCAGCTTCATAAAATCTAAAATTTTTACTTAATCCACAATATTCTTTTTTCTAAAGATTTATTTATTTTAAAGAGAGAGAGAGAGTAGGAGGGGCAGAAGGAGAGGGAGAGAGAACCTCAAAATGACTCTGTGCTGAATGTGGAGCCTGATGCAGGGCTTCATCTCATAATTATGAGAGCATGACCTGAGCCAGAGTCAGATGTTTAACCAACTGGGCCACTAAGGTACCCCACAGTATTCTTTTTTTTTTTTTTTTTATCGTCAGTAATTAATCATGTAAAATGTGAGAAAAAAACACTGATCAATTTAAAATCTCAGCCCTCCACGCTCAGCAGGGAATCTGCTTGAGATTCTCTCCCTCTCCCTCTGCCCCTCCCTCTCCCACTGTGCAAGCACACATGCTCACACACGCTCTCTCTCTCTCGCTCTCTCTCTCAAGTAAATAAATCTAAAATCTCGGTCCTTTCCTCTGTGGTTACAGCAAATTAGGAGAAGTCTACAGCATTTACTATTTTAGCTGGTTCAGATACTGATACTGATAACATACCTTTTTTATTTGAGAATCAATACCTAAAGACTTGATTAATTGTACAATTTTGAATCATCACTGGTAAGTGTCCCCAAAGTCACAAGAAGTCTAAAAGTGGCTTCTAGGGCTTGTACCATGTCCAACACTGTGCTAATTACTGACAAGCATTGAGTTTTCCCTTCAATGTTATGGTCTTTATAAAAATAAATATAATAATTAGGGTCAACATAGTCTGTGGTTCAGAGCAATGTGAATGTTCTTATTGCTCCCTGATGTGGAGTTTTGTTATTGTTGTTTAACTTAGTTGTTTATTATGGTTCTTACTGATGCTTTAGGAAAATTTCCCCACTATCCTATACGATGGACTTCCTGTCTCTTTAGAACATGCAGCTATTATTTTCAAATGTAGTAATTCCTTTCTGGCTCAGCACCACTAGAGGTTGAACTGTAGTACACTAAACTCTCGGGATCCCATACATCCATTCATTTCCTTCCCTCCCTCCTCCCTTCCTTCCCTTCCTTTTTTCTTTCTCAGTCTTTAGTTTCTTTTCCTTCTCTCTCCCCTTTTACTTTCCAACCTCCGATTAGTTTCTAAGCAAAATATCGTGTCTTTGTTTTTCTTTTAGGGAAAATTCTTGACCATCCATTAGAGAAGGACATTTCCTTATCTGACCCAAATAAAGTCATAGGTTTTATTTTAGGGATTAAATATTAGCTAGGGAGTTACAAAAATGTCCTTTTTCTTTTTCTCTCGAGATGACATCAATAATAATAAGGCAATTTCCTAGTGGACTACATGGTCACTAGAGTCCATCCCTGCTCTAAAATTCTAGAAGCCTTCTAACTAGTTCAGGATCTCAATTTCGAATTACCTCCCATCCCAATACCATACCGGTTTTTCCAAATATATTCTTGGTTTTATTACCGTCCATCTCAAAAACTTAGGTGATTTTCTTATCTAACAAATTCTGTCTACTTATCTAGGCATTCAGAGCCTCACATTATGGATAACATGCCTGCATTTCAAGACTCAGTCCTCACTGCTCCCCTACTAGGCAACTGTTGTGACAGAACTAGATTCAAGCGACAGCTCAATGCTGTCCTTCCCATGTCAGTGTCTTCTCCATTTAGATGGCTCTCTGTTAACAATAACCCAGATAAGGAAAAGGAGATGCTACATGAAGAGTGAACCAGAAACACAGAGCTCTTGTTTCAGCCTCCTCTCTAATTCTACTTATGGATGCATGCTTTTTCTTTCCTCTTAAGGGTCAGCTAAAATTACACAGGTTGGTAGAGTTTACATTAATCTGTCATGTGACCTATTTGAACCTCTACAGGTGCAAGTTGAATAGGGAGCCCAAAGTGTTTCTTTAGAAAGTCCTTAATCTGCATAAAAGTTAGATTGTCACCAAAATGGAAAAAACTCCTCTCCCTGCTGGGCCTTTATTGTCTTATAAGTTTCACCGATGTAGCTCCTGGGCAACCTGGACTCTCCACTGTCCCTGTATGTTGTTGACTCCTCCCTTGCAGGTTTCCGACTGAACTCCACAGTGAGATCTGAAACCAAGGGCATCTGGATGTGGTGTGTGCCCCACTCCACCAAGAAGAACCACACCCTGATCCTTCTGGACACTGAGGGGCTGGGGGATGTAAAAAAGGTAAGGCAGGGAGTTGAGAACCCTTCTTTGCTCTTGCCTATGAATTCCCCACCTCAATTCAACTTCTGTGACCTATTCCCACAAATAGTAAGTGCAAATTATGGATAATGAAGTTAAATTCTCTTATCTTGAACTTTTTTTTCTTGAGAGCACATATATTTTGTTATTTGGAGGCAAGATATTCATCTTATTTTTAACACCAGGGTTAATGACACAATTTAAGTTGCTAAATCCAGGGTTTCCGGCTAAGTCCTAGAGACACTGCAGTGAAGAAAGTAAAGACCCAGAGGCTAGCTGGGGAGATATCAAGTACTTAGTTCAATCAGTACAGAGTGTCATCGATGCAACCTCATTTTAGGTAGAGATTAGATCTAAGCTTTCCTGGTGAAATAACATGTAAACTATCTAAATTATAACTCATCAGGTCAATGGGACTATCAGTTAAAATGTAAATAGATTTGTGACCTTGAATATAGTCTCGAAAACAGGGTTTAAATAAAGTAATCTATTTAAATAAACCCCAGCAAATCTTTGGCTGTTCCAGGAACATTCATAATGATTTTAGTCTAAGTTGCTGGGCTTTAGAGATTAATTCTTCACCGACTTTTAAAAAGCATGATCTTGACCAGTAGAAAACATTGCAAACAGGGTACTTGTAGGTGTGTTGCCTTTCCAGTGTTAAGTGCAATCAGTATTTTCTCCTTACTTTATGGAAGTCTGAATCTACATTGTTGTAGCAGTAGATTGTTTGATTCCAATACTGCTCCCCCAAATAATTAAAAGGAGAAATTTAGAAATTCTGAATTTAAAAAATTTTTAATGTTTTAAAACTTTGGAAGTTTTAAAGTCCTCAATATAGAATAAAATATAAAATAAAAACAGAAGAGAAACTAAAACAATACCTATCGGGTCTCATGAATTCATCTCACCATATTTGAATTTTAACAGGTTTATTCCTTCTTTGAATGTACCAGCAACTTTTCACACTAAACAACAACAAGAAGAAATCCTACCAACTTGTTACCTATTTTACACGGGCCCTCATTTAATCCCCGATGAATTAGATCTACTCTAATTATGGCCTCCCTCTGCCTCCCAAGAATGAAGAGGAACTCTTAATGATGAAAAATATCATATTTTGGCCCAAACTTGTTTCTTTTTATGTAACTGCTTTTGTTTTTTTTTGTTTTTTTTTTTTTTTTAAAGATTTTATTTATTTATTTGACAGAGAGAGAACACAAGCAGGCAGAGAAGCAAGCAGAGGCAGAGAGAGGAGCAGGCTCCCTGCCGAGCAAGGAGCCAGATGTGGGACTCGATCCCAAGACGCTGGGATCATGACCTGAGCCGAAGGCAGCTGCTTAACCAACTGAGCCACCCAGGCGTCCCAATAACTGCTTTTGTTTAAAGGACCAAAACATTATATTATCAATAACTGATGATAGCAGAATAGCTCAATAAATTTAGAACATGTGGTGTGATTTAGGTAGTGTGTAATTTTGTTTTCCTGGTCTTCAGTGCCACTCACATACTGTGCTGAATCTCCTTCCCAGTCTTGTTGTCTACTCCCGCACATTTATACATTGCTTTAGCCAAACGGAATAATTCTCTTTGTATGACTGTGCTTTTCAACTCTGACATGGCTTGTGTTAGTTCTTCCACCTGCATGATCTTTTCATTTCCACAAGTCCAAGTCCGTAAGTCCATCATTTCTTTAAAACCCGGCTATTTTTTTAATTTTTAAAATAAAAATTTATTTATAAAAATAAAATAAATATTTATTTATTTATTTATTTATTTATTTGAGAGAAAGAGAGAGCATGAGTAGGGGCAGGGGCAGAGGGAGATGGAGAAACACACGCCCTGCGAAGTATGGAGCCTGATGTAAGGCTCAATCGCAGGACCCTGAGATCATGACCTGTGCCAAAGGCAGATGCTTAACCAACTAAGCCACCCAGGTGCCCCAACCCAGCTATTTTTTTCCCCTGCTGCTATCATTTCACAGTCAGAAGTAATGTCTTGCTCAGAATTCCCAGGACACTTCCCCTGCCCCCGTTTTTGGATTTACCCCCTTTTTCTTTTGTATTTTAGCTTTTGGCTTTACTCCCGGCAGAGATCATTAACTTGCGTAAACAGATGCATGTTTACTTCTTGGTCAGCCAACCCAGAAAGTCAACCTCTTGGGGACAGGGACTAGCATATGGAATTTTGCATCCACCTAACCGAATGCATCACCTGGCATTTAGAAGAAACTCAATGAATAGCTGTTGAATTTAACTGAATAACATTATGTTTTTTGATGTTGACCATGACACATAAAATTTGCTGTAGGAATAATTTCCTGTTTATTGGTGCACACCTACTATATTCTAGTCACTGTGTTATGCAATGGAAATAGTAACAGGTAAATGAAGAGTGGACTCTTTAGCCTTTTGCTTTAATGCACTTTCTAGGTCGACCCTAAGAATGACTCATGGATCTTTGCCCTGACGGTGCTTCTGAGCAGCACCTTGATCTACAACAGCATGGGCACCATCAACCACCAGGCCCTAGAGCAGCTGCAGTATCCTTCCAGGGACCAAACCACCAAGTTCCATTGAGTTTACAGGAATGGTAACTGAGATGACATCTTTCCTGTGACTTAACTCTTATGGTTGAGGAGAAGGGGGCATGAGACCTAAGTGAATGTTTATAAAATTTGTTTTTAAATATAAGCTGAAAATTGTGGTGTAAATAATTTCTCCTTCCTTAGCTAAATTCTCAGCTATGTTACTGAACTAACACAGCTAATCAGGGCAAAATCCTCCTCAACCTCTGAGGAAGTAAAGGACTCCACCGAGTTTGTGAGTTTCTTTCCAGACTTTGTATGGACTGTTCGGGATTTCACCCTGGAGTTGAAGATAGATGAAGCCCCAATCACCGAAGACGAGTACCTAGAGGATGCCTTGAAGCTGATTCCAGAGCATGGTCTGGGTGGTGGAAGTTTCAACAGGGGGTTGGGATCAACTAAGCCCCGTCAGTCAGCACTTGAATTCAATTTTTGTTTGACATAGGATTGAGATGCAGTCTAATAGTGAGGGGTGATTATTGAATGGCATTTGGTGATTGTTTTTCATAGGTTATTACTTGTGAAACTCCAGCCGCTGGAGCAATCTCATTGAGGAAATTTAAGGACCAATGTTGAACCAAATGATTTTAGACCAAATAGATATTGTGAAACATTTTTCCAGGTCACAGTGCTGTAACTTCCTAAGGCCCACATACTTGGGCTCCTTATTGTGAGTTCCTCCTGTTCCAAACTGACAAAAATAGCTCATCAGATGAGAAGTTGGTAAACCTAGAATCGCAAGAAAAAAGGGACCTAAATTTTGTTATGGAAAAATAGATAAAACACAAAATTTACCATTTTAACCATTTTTTTAAGTTTATAGCTCTGTGGCAGTAAGTACATTCCCATTGTTATGTGACCATCAACACCCACCCACGCCAGAAATTTTTCATCTTCCGCATCCGAAATTCTGCACCTGTTAAAAACTGACTCCCTGGGATGTCTGGGTGGTTCAGTTGTTAAGTGTCTGCCTTCGGCTCAGGTCATGATCCCAGAGTCCTGGGATCAAGTCCCACATTGGGGTCCCTGCTCAATGGGGAGCCTGCTTCTCCCTCTGCCTCTTCCCTAAGCTCATGCTCTCTCTCTCTCTCTCTCTCTCTCTCTCTCTCTCAAATAAATAAATAAATAAAATCTTAAAAAAAACAACTAACTCCCTAACACCCTTACCCACAGCCCTTGGCAACTGCTATTCCATTCTCGGTCTCCATATAGGTACCTCATACAAATGGAGTCATACGCTACTTGTCTTTTTGTGATTGGCTTATTTCACTAACCATACTGTCCTCAAGGTTCATTCATGCTGTGGCACGTGTTAGAATATCTTCCTTTCTAAGACTGAATAGTATATTTTTGCATTCATATGCCATATTTAAATGACCTAATTTAAAAAATATATTCCATGTTTCTATGAAATATTCTATGAATATTTTACTAATGCCCAGATAGTTACAAATTTCAGACAAAGGATATTTACACAATAAATATCCAAGGGAAAAATGTCCTTCTAGTAAGACTTTCAGATTCACATTGATCTTCCTTATGATTTCATGTTCTTCTTTCTCACAGTCTTGTACTTTAGGTTACCATTTTAATATTACTAATTTACTACATGTAAATTTTACAAGCGGTTTATTTTTATTTTATTTTAGCAAAGTGAATAACTGATGGCACTTGGAAGTAATACATATTTCTGTTTCATCATTCATCTATTCATTGTTTCAAAGAAATTCATTAAACATCTGACAAGCCCCCCAAATCATTCTATGAAGCACTGTCAAGTCAGATACAGTTTGATATAGACAGTGTTAAGGTCTCCAATTACATTTAAGTTAAGCTTACCTTAGGGATGTTTCTGCTCAAAGAACTCGAAACATATTTATTTAGTGTGATTTTTTTTTTTACTCTGAATTTTAGAAGTTTTTTTCTTACCTTGGCATTATTTGTCCTCCACCCGATATTTTTACAAGGAATATCTTACTCTTCTTCTGGTATTACTTTATTTTAGGGTCCATATTTCATATCTTATATGGGGAGAGTCAAATCACAAAAGAAATTCTTACCGTTTTTTTTGTTCATCAGTCATTTGATAAAAATTTAATGAATATGTCAACCACTAAACTCCATAGCAGTACTAAGAAAATCAACCATAAGTTGCTTCAGATGGGACTGATGCCTCTCCTTCTTCTCCCCTATTTTCTTTTCTCTGCTCTATGAAGAAATGGATTTTCCTTGCCTGTGGTGATGGCCTAGGTTGATTTGAAATGATTGGGTTGAAGGAGATTTATAGGCACAGGAACTGCCATAATGCAAAGATGCCTGGAAATGAAAGTTCTGACCTACTTACCTGAAGGCCACCTTTCAGTGATCAGTTTTTTTCTGTCCTTGCAGGCACAAATCCCAAAATCCAGAACTCCAACATGCCCAGAGAGTGTATCAGGCAGTTCTTTCCAAAACGGAAGTGCTTCATCTTTGACCGGCCTACAAATGACAGAAATCTCTTATTCCATCTTGAGAAGGTGCCAGAAGACAAGCTAGACAGTACTTTCCAGGAG
>CM052798.1:66997093-67037598 GCA_028533885.1 Nasua narica | reverse complement strand
TTTATTTGGAAGCTTATCCTAAGAAGCATGGTGGGAGAATGAGAAATTGAGAAGTAGAAGGGAAGGAAACCAATAAATGGGAACATATTTTATTTTATTTTATAAGTCCCTTTTGGGCACCAGGAGCTCAAGTCTCCTGAGATAACTCTAGGAAATAGTATAAAACCTGCTTCCAAATACCTTCTAGAATGGGTGAGAAATCTGGGGTACTTCCTTCCATTATTGGATGGGGATCACTACTGTGACTATAAATCCTTAGCACTTCTGGCCTGGCCCATGTGAAGGTCAAGGGCAAACCCTCAGATGGAGGGTCTCAGGTTATATAGTAAGGTTCCACTGGGAATACAGAAATGGTGAGTGACAAGGGGCCATGGTTGGGGTACCTATAGCATCTGTAAAGCTATATTTTGCACTGTTCAGGTCCTCTCATATCTCGTACAGAGTTCACTCTCTTCCTTCATTGCTGCTTCAGTCTGGTGGCCAGTCATGACTTCTTCAACATATATACATACACAGTAGTCTAAGATACAGTCCTCACTGTTGCAACTGATTTCACAGTCATGACTGATATTCAGTATCTCCCCCTCTACTATTCTAAATTTTGTTTATATTTGGTCAGTAATTCTGCTGGTCTAGATTGCTTTCTGGGAGGGGCAACATACATTTTTATTCCTAGGGAGTAGAAAACCTGTTACTGTGCTCAAATTAAGCTGTGCTTGCTGCGAATGCAATTTAATAGGCCATGAAAACCCAAAGAGTATCACAATGAATCCTTTGAATTCTAGATCTACTCTATCCGGGTTCCATTATGTACTATCTCAGCATGAGAATGTGGTCATTCACTTCAATGACCATATAAATCGTGGTCATTTAAGCCTGCAACAGAGCAATCTGCTTAATTGCCTGTTGGGTGATCTACTAGCATGAAGTTCACCAAATGATCAGGTGGCACCCATAGTTTTAGATTTAGTGGACCTTTACTGTGATCCCTGGTAGAACTACTGCTAACCTCTCACCCTGGGAGCCAGGTCCTTTAGTCCAGCAGAAACTCAAAGAGTGGAGCAGTAGAGTGCAAATTGCGAAGTGAGTCATTGGGAGCTCTCCTACTTCCACACTTTGGTTCTGGACTTTAGCTAGCTGTTATGGACACAGCACTGTACAGTGGCCTTTAGTTCACCAATTATATATTGCATCTTGAATGACAGTGCCCAACATCTCAGTGTGTCATAGCTACATCTTTAAGTAGCCATTCCAATGTTCTATTAGGTGGACAGTTTTTTGTAGAAACTGGACTAGTGGGACTAGTGGATTCTGTGGTTTCGTTCATATTGTTTGACTTTTCTCTTATAAAGTCAGAAACTTGTCTAAGATGATGTTTAATCAGATCCCATGACAACAAGCTAGACACTATGAGTCCTTGAACAGGTGATAACCAAAGCTCTCTAAGCAGAGGAGGTAAGCCCATATCCAGAATTCACATTAATTCCAGTAAGAAAAATTGTTCCCTCATTCAGGGTATAAAGGGACTGGTGTGATCACCTTGTCATTTAGGGGCTGGTTGGTATCCTCAGTACATGGTAAGGCGTTAAAGGCTCAGCATTGAGCTCTGTTGCCTTCAGGTCAGACATTTAACATGTAATACGATTAGTCCTGGTGAGATGTAGTCCAGGCTAATGTGTTCATATGAAGCCTCTATCCCAGCTACCAAGTCTACTCTGAAGAAATGGGCAGCTGAGAAAAAGTGACTCAAATCTATTGGACGGGTCATTCTAGCCACCTGATTGCTCAGTGTCTCTATGGAGTGTATACTCTTTGGTGAATATTGACATAAAGATCCACATACCTGATATGCCCATTCTCCATGTTAATCCATGGACATCCTTATCTCTGATTATCCAGTGATGATCCTTCTAAGCTGTGGCCAACCAGATAAACCATTGCCACTGCTCAAGATTCTATGTATATGGTTACTTCAGACCACTTTTTCCTTTATACAAAACTGATAGCCTGTTGTTTGAAACTCTATCCACAGGCAAGATTTCTCCACATCAGTGTCTTTTGGGATCATCTCTACATGCAGCAGCAATAAATTTTTTTTTCTTTTTAATTAATTTTATTTTTTCAGTATTCTAAAATTCGTTGTTTATGCACCACACCCAGTGCTCCATGCAATGCGTGCCCTCCTTAATACCCACCACTAGGCTCACCTATCTCCCCACCCCCGTCCCCTCCAAAATTCTCAATTTGTTTCTCAGAGTCCACAGTCTCTTATGGTTCATCTCCCCCTCCCATTTCCCTCAATTCACTTTTCCTTTCCTTCTCCTAATATCCTCCATGTTATTCCTTTTGCTTCACAAGTAAGTGAAACCATATAACGGACTCTCTCTGTTTGACTTATTTCACTCAGCATGATCTCCTCCAGTCCCGTCCATGTTGACACAAAAGTTGGGTATTCATCCTTTCTGATGGAGGCATAATACTCCATTGTATATATGGACCATATCTTCTTTATCCATTGGTCTATTGAAGGGCATCTTGGCTCTTTTCACATTTTGGTGATTATGGCCATTGCTGCCATGAACATTGGGGTACATATGGCCCTTCTTTTCTCTACATCAGTATCTTTGGGGGTAAATACCCAGTATTGCAATTGCAGGGTCATAGGGTAGCTCTATTTTTAATTTCTTAAGGAATCTCAACACAGTTTTCCAAAGTGGCTGCACCAACTTGCATTCCCACCAACAGTGTAAGAGCAATAAATTTTCAATTTGGTTTCTATAAATAGAAAACCCCAAACACTGGAGTTAAAACAGCCATAAAATTTTATCCCCTGAATCGAGGTTCTCAGGTATATTGAAAATTTCTTGCACAAGAATCCAAAATTCTGTTGGCTTCATATCTTGGTCTAGCCTCTGACATTGTTAACCATTTCAGCAGCTTTGCTTAGGTGTCACTGGGTGGTTTCTCACCTGGGCTGATGCTTCTCATCTTCTATGCTTTCCCAGTGTGGGGCTCTAATGAAAATTTACTCCATATTCTTTCACGTACAACCCCAAAGTGTACAATAATGGAAGGAATGGAAGCTAATGAGGAAATAGTTCCTTATTTCTTTTTTCTGTGAGTTCCTTCCTGAGACGTTGTGAAGTATCTCGGAGAGTTCTGATGCGATCAGTTAGCAATTACTCATGCAGTGATTATAGCAGACTAACACAATGATTTATTCTTTCACTGACTGTTCTTTCATTGACCTTCCCTCCTTCTTTTCTGTTTTATGCCCCTGATTTTCTATCCTAATCGCTATAGCCTTTCCTGGGATCATCTTTCTAAAAACAGCTCTTTTCACTCAGGCCTTTGTTTCAGGCTCTGAATTTAGGAGAATACAGACTAAGACCACGGGTAATAGAGATCCCATCAATCCCAGCAAGCAACTTTCATGGTGCATTCAGACTGGATCATTTACTCCTCAGAGAGTTATAAGGGCTCTGTTCATGGTGATAAGTGGGATGGTAATAACCTCTAACACGTAAGTGAATTAACATGAAATGCAGGGTGGAAGATGAGCATTGCATTATGCTGTGAGATTTTAAGCAGTAGGGGACCATGGCAATTATAAGGATTTTGGAATTGCTGACTTGTTAGTTGCTTAGAAACCCGGGAAAAGAAAAAATAGGTGTGCCTGGGTGGCTCAGTCAGTTAAGCCTCTGCCTTCAACTCAGGTCATGATCTTGGAGTTCTGGGATCGAGCTCAGCAGGAAGTCTGTTTCTCCTTCTCCCTCAGCCCCTCCTGCTCCCACTCATGCATGTTTGCTCTCTCTCATTCTCAAATAAATAAATAAAATCTAAAAAACCTTAAAAAGAGGCTTACAATGTTCTTTGGGATCCCTGATATGCCATGTAAGAAGTACAACTAATACACCTACACTGAGATGAAAACTAGTATAGACCTTTTAGGTGATATTCCCAGAGGGACCCAGGCATGTAAGCAAGGCCATCTTGAGCCCTCTAGACCATCTGCCAACTGAATACCAGAGTATCTTCAGTTGGAACCACTTGGAGCTGCAGTGTCACTGAGCCAACCCTGGCCCAAATTTCTGACATAGATAATTGTGAAATCATTGGCTATAATAAAATGTTTGTTGTTTTAAACCACTAAGTTTTAGGGTAACTTTTTAAGCAGAAATATATAACCAGACTAATTTACCCAGACTACAAGGAGGAACTGGAGTTACATAATGGGTACACAGAGGAGTACATTTGTAACATAGAGCATAGCTTGTTTTTTATTTGTGATTGATTTTGTACTGGCAATAGCAGGACCCACTACCCAACAAAGGTAATCACAGTAACTGAGGGTTCATACTTCCCAGGGAGAAATTTAGCCCACCCCTCAAGCAACTTAGAACATCCAAAGTATTGGCTGGGGTTCAGAAGGTCTAGAACGAGTGGTACAAGAGGGAGGTGAAGAATCAATTATGGTCTCAAAACCTGCAGTTTTAAGCAGGAGACAGCTTTTCCCACTAAGCTTGCTTTGTGAAATCCTTGAGTTTCCAGCACAGAACACCTTGAAGAGGATTGTATGATTGACTGATCCTAAGGGAGAGGACAGGTGGATCAGATGGTGGTGTGAGTTGTACAGGCAGCCCTTTTGTACCACTTCAGATTTCTTCTGGCTCTGCCTCACAATCCAGGTCCTCTTATTGCAACCAATTCCCCATGCGCTAGGACAGGCTTCATCCTGGTGAGCACTGTGTCTCACCCAGTCCCTATGCCATTTCCCTCCTGCCCTGAGGTTTTTCTGATGCTGCAGTCTGGATTTCCCTTAGAACATGCTTAGCCCACATTCTTGCACACACTTGGAAGATAACACCTGTAGGACCTCCTTCGTCAATAATGGATGGGTGCTGATGGGTAAATGCTTTCCTTTTTCAACTTTTTGGGATAATAGTCCCAAAATGCATTTTGTAACACCCCAAAGATCCCAGTGGAAGCAAACAGCTCCATACTAGAAGTTCCCAGCTTGATAACTCATTCTTTTATTAACTTTCCTCCTTTCCCTATTTTTCTATCTCCCATTCCTGCTCCCTGGGATCATATTCCCAATTAAAGCACCAGTGAGCAAACTGTTATTTTCAGGCTCTGCTTTTAGCGGAATTAAAGCTAAGAAAACATGAATTTATTATCTTAGATATCCAAGTATACCCACATCAGATAAACTTTGCCAAACTGGGCTAAGGGTGTTTTCTTATTTCTCTTCATTCTACCTCCAATTTCTTTCACGTCTAGTAACAACTTGGCTCTCCATATTAGACATCCATGTGCTTATTTATCTAATGACATGTATATAGGAAATTACAGCTCTACCTTTAAAATAGATCCAGAATCTATCTTTATCACCTTTCCACCTATCTCCCTGGTACAGGCCATCATCATCTCTAGTCGATTATTGTGAGAAATAGGTCTCTCTGCCTCCCACCCTTTCTTTCTTGCCC
Source organism: Nasua narica (assembly GCA_028533885.1). NCBI lineage: Eukaryota > Metazoa > Chordata > Mammalia > Carnivora > Procyonidae > Nasua > Nasua narica. The sequence goes on along the minus strand of CM052798.1, from coordinate 67,032,109 downwards.
CCTCCCAGCATCTAGTGTTAGCTTTTTACAATGTAAGTTAGGTACTGTAATTCCATTGCCCCAATTTTTTCAATGATTTTGCTAAATCTTTAAAAGACCTGTAAAAACCAAAGTCCTTATATTGGCTCAATAAATCTGGCTCCCATTGTCTTCATCAACTCATCTGCCCACTGCTGCTCGATGTGCACTGCTGCTTTCTTGCTGTTCCTTGAACGTGCCAGAGATGCTCTAGTTCAATACGCTGTACATGGCTGCTCCTTTTACATGCAGAGCTCTTCCTTTAAATACCTACATGGCTACTCTCTAACTCAGTTTACAAAATCTGCCTCCTTCTCTGACCTAAATTTCTGTCTCTCCCCTCTTTTTTTTTCCAGACCATTTATTGTCATCTGATATATTTTACTGATTCATATGTTCATTTTTTTCCTATGTTCATTTATTAGAATGATCCATGTGATGAGTCTTTGTACCTGGTTTTTCACTGCTGTATCCCTAGCACTTCAAATGCTACATAACATATAATCAATAAATGGTGATTAAATGAGTAAGTAGATGAACAAATAATCTGTGGTATCTATAATATTTGTAAGATGTGATACCAATTTGGGATGGATAGCTGATTGAATTATAACCTCTCACAGATAATTTCCCCACTGTCCACAGTTCATTGGTACAATGGTGGGCACCTAAACTGAGTTGATTCAGTAGTGCTTCTTTGTTTAAGGACCACTGATCTGGATTTTCAATGACATGATGAGAGAATAGATTAACCAAACATACAAATATATGTTTAAACATGTCTAGTAAACCAATAATTCAAAAGAGTTTGACTCCACGAAACAATCAGGGCAAATATATGAAATTGAAAAAAAGGAAGATATGGGGAGCAGAACAGCAATTTAGGAAATTCTAATTCACATCTTCAATGAGAATGGATGTACCTTTGCTCTAATTAAAGGAGAAGGCTGTCATGAAAAAGGACTATCCTGTGACACAAAAATAGTCTCAAAATAAAAAGATACATATGTTGACATGTAAAATCAAAAGAGGTACTGAAGAGGAAGAATGGACACTGCTTAAAACTGATAACTAATAAGAAAAACCATCAAAAGCCAATGATGTACTACGTGTTGGCTAATTGAATTTAAATTTAAAAAATCAAAAAAAAAAAAAAAGAGAGAAGAAAAGAAAATCAAACCAAGGAGTCTTTGAAAGCAGAGCCAAAGAGCAAAAAGACAACATGAAAGAAAACAGACACAGAGAGTGGTCTTGGTGGTACCTTATCTACATTGGAAGTTCTAGATAGAGGAATAGGAGAAAAGCAATCCAAACAATAATCTAAATGAATACTATAAGAAAAATTTCTTCATTTGAAGTGTATGATAGAGAAGCCAGAAAAATAAAATATAGGAGGGAAGGAAAGAGAGGGGAAGGTGAGAGGAGGGTAGGGGAGGGGAGGGAAGGAAGGGAGGGAGAGAGATAGAAAAGAAAAAAAGAAAAGAAAAGAAAAGAAAGGAGGGAGGGAAGGAGGAAGGAATTATAGGCTTTGTCAAGTGTTGCTGAAACATAAAATGAGGACTTGCTGTGGCCGCATGGAGGAGGTCTTGAGAAGGACTGATTATGTTGGATGCTTGAAATTGAGATTATAGGGGAGGTTTGGTTACCAGTAGAAAAATGTCTAGGCTGAGGTAAGACTTTGGATATGAGAGAGTGGAGGGACCAAGAGGTCAGGGTGTTAGATGGCTGTCTACTGGATGCTAAAGACCCCGAGATTAACAAGAGTAGTAGTAAAGTGGGGAAGAATCAGGTGCTAAAATCTTCAGTGAATGAAAGGATTGTGAGATCTAGGACCCCTGGAATAAGAGGGTATGATGAGTAACAGAAGTCTGATGACATGTCCTTCAAAGATACCTCGTGTTTTGTTGTTGTTCTGTTATTTTGTGTTTCTTATGGGAGGCTGGGGGGCTAAAAAAAAAAAAAAGATAAATGATTTGGAAGTCATAATAAGGAGCAGGAAAGGCATCTAATCTACCTCACAGCTCAATCAAATTAAGAAAGTGGAGGAAAAAGCAACCACTAGAAGGAGCTGCTCACATAACACTTAAGTAAATCTACTGTCCCTCATCAGCTTTCAGTTCTCTGTGACCTCCTCCATCATCCTGTCAATAGGTATATTAATACCCAGTTCATAAGGACTTGTGAGGCTTGTGGTAATATATATAAAAGGCTTATTACCTGTCAAGCTCATCCTGATCATTTAAAAATTGGTAACTTTTAATTAACTCTAAAAAAACAAAGCATTTCTTGATCTTGTGAATTAAATACGTGCTCCCTCTGGGAAAGTTTTCAGGACACAAAATTCGTGACAATGTATTATCATTTATGTTGTTCCTATTAATATTTAATTTCTCTTTTATTACTTTATACACATGCATTTTTGTGCATGTATATACACAGACACTTTTTTGTCTGTTTCAGGATTAGAATATATACAAGTCCTTAAAGTAGAGTTTTGCTTCTGTATGAAAAAAAGGTGGCTTTATAGACAGCATATTCTAAGGAAACTCTTCACCTGTTTTTGTCCAATGCTAACACGATGTGAACAATGTAGGGGGAAGGGACAATAAACACTTCAAAAAATGTCAGCATTTTTCTTCATTAGAATTTTGTCCTCATACGATTTTGGTGCATTGGTATGAATTCTTTCAGGAAAACAGAGCCACTACCAAGCATTACAGAGAGAATGTTTTTAATGTAGGAATTACATGACTATAAGACTAACAAAAATGATATAGGGAAGCTGCGATGTGAAGGTCTGGAAGGGGCTAACTTGAAGGATTAAAGTCACTAGCCATGTCAGCCTGAAGCACAGGTGAGATGGACAGAGTGAAGCTTTGGACAAGTCCAAAAGTCTGTGCCTGTCTGGCTGCCCACGTGGGACCAGAGAAGTCTGCTGAACTGCTCTCTCCAACCAACACTCGAAATGAGGCCACATCTATGCAAGGATCATGGCATTGGTTCTCCTTCTGTCTCTCCTATGGCTTTCCCTCATTCACAACCTCCCACGGAGAAACATAGAGGGAATGGGATTCTGCAAACTAGCTCCCGGCCTTAGACAGGTATGGTGTTGCCAAGGTGATAACAAACCATGCAGCACAGGTGGTTTTGGGGTCCTCTGAACTGAATTCAAGGACAGAATTTTCCCTTTACTATGTAGAGAGACAAACGATACATTTCTTATAGTAAATTGCAAGCCTGAATCTTGTTAAAAGACATTTAAGGAGGTACTGGTACTTTGACACAGAAGGTATTTTATTTTCTCCCTTAATTACCCTGCATCTCTTAGTCCCCAAGCATTGAGCAAAAGCAGATCTTTGGGATGATGCGCACACTATGTGTCGATTCCCTTGGGGTGAGGCTGCACTATGGAACCTGTATGGAAGCCTGCAAGGGGTAACAGGGCTGTGGCTCTAGCTATAAGGGCAGGGAACTCTGGCGGGCAGAGGCTACTTTGGTAAGTGGAACATATCAAATTAAAATCAAGAAGCGAAAATGGAAATGGCACCACTAGCTGTTACCCCAGTGACCCACTAGCAAAATATTAACTTTCTGTTCTCACAACTTTATGCTGTGTTGGTCTAGAGGTCTTAGCTCCAGAGGGAGGAATGCTTCCACCCGGAGACACAACAATGACTCCACTGACCCGGAAGTTAAGACTACCACCTGGCCACTTTGGGTTCCTTTTACCTTTGAATCACCAGGCCAAGGAGGGTGGTACAGTGTTGTACAGTTGATGTTGGCTGTTGTACAGTTGGTACAGTGTTGGCTAGGGTGATTGATCTTGACTACCAAGAGAGCAATTGAGTACTCTACAATGGACGTAAGGAAGAGATTCTTCAGGACATGTCTTAGTGTTATCACACCCGTGATTAAGGTCAATGGAAAACGACAACCACCCCATCCAGGCAGGACTACTGATGGTTTAGACCCTTAAGGAACAAAGGTTTTCCACCAGGTAAAGAACCACGACCAGCTGAGGTGCTTCTTGAAGGCAAAAGGAATATGGAATGGGTAGTGGAAAAGAGTAGTCATGAATACCAGCTGTAGCTACCTCTCCAGTTACTATAATTGTCATGAGTATTTCTTCCTTATTTTGGTATGAATATGTATGTGTATATGTGTGTGTGTTTGTTTTCTTTCCTCTCTTATTCTCTTAACATGTAAATAAGACATGCTGATTTTATGTCATAGTATTGAAGTATTGTTATTTTTACATTATAGTATTTAAGTTATGGGTTATCAAGGAGAAGAGTAAACATCATTCAAGGACTTCACCTCCTCTTCTGTAAAAAAAGAATTATGACCTTGTTATTTTCTTTATTTGGAGAATAAATATGTTTTAAGGAGATGCATATGGGCGCCAAGTTGACAAGGGATGGACTTAATGATAGTTAATTTTTTGTGTCAGTTTGACTGGCCATGGACTGACCAGATGAAACAATATTTCTGGCTGTATCTAAGAGAGTGTTTCCAGATTAGATCAGCATTTGAATTAATAGGTTTAGTAGATTATGCTCTCCAGTGTTGGTGGGCATCATCCAATCCATTGAAGACCTACATAAAACAAAAATAATGGAAGGAGGAATTCACCCTCCCCCCTTTTTTTTTCTGCCTCACTGTTGACCTGAAACATTTCATCTTTTCCTCTATTGAGACTGGGATTTACACCTTTGGCTTCCTTGGTTCTCGGGCCTTGGGACTCAGACTGAGTTACACCACTGGATATCCTGGGTCTCCAGCTTTCAGATGGCAGATCATGAGACTTCTCAGCCTTCATAATTGCATCAACCAAATTCTCAATTTATATACATAAATAAAATTTATAAAATTTATATGTATACTACATAAAATATATGTAATATATATGTAACATATATGTGGTATTTTGTAACAATATATGTTTTATACATATACACACACAGGCACACACACACATGCATATATATAGTACTTTGTAACTATATATATATATATATAACCTCTTATTGGTTATATATATAACTATATATAGTTGTATATATATCATATATATAGTTATATATCTTATAACTATATATATATGATATATATACATATATAGATATAACCTCTTATTGGTTCTCTTTCTCTAGAGAACCCGAATATACCTTCCAGAGGGAAAGTAAGATCAGGGAGTGACACCATTATATGCCTATGATATAACATTTGGGTAGTTTTCTGGGGCTAGCTGAGATGATGCTGGGTCATGGTCTGATTACCTGCAGCATGACTTTTGCCATCATGGTGAAGGTGAACTCTCAGTTTTTGGGTGGTAATTTATCTGAGATAGAGTTGGATATAGCAGCTCTTATAGATCCCATTCTCAAATGCAGGCTCTCTAAAAAGCATGTGTGAGTGTAGTAGATGTCATTGAAAATGTGGGGCAAGGGCATCTTTTTCCTAAGATATTTTTTGCCCATCATAACTTTGAGGGAAACAGAGCCTTCCACTCCACTGAAGATCATCTCTTTCTACCTTGATGTCCCCACTCCTCTTCCTAACTCTCTCTGCTTTCCTCCACCTACAACCTTGCTCTTTGGAACAAACAAAATTACACTTAACAAAGTAATGGAGAAGTCATTTTTCATTGCTTAGGTTTCTGCTGAGACTTATATCTTTGTTATTTTCAATCTCTGCTCCGGTTGGTATGCCAATGAATTTTTACAAGCATGGACATTTTCCTCTCAAGAATTTTGGGGTGAGGGGCACCTGGGTGGCTCAGTGGGTTAATGCCTCTGCCTTAGGCTCAGGTCATGATCTCAGGGTCCTGGGATCGAGCCCCGCATCGGGCTCTCTGCTCAGCAGGGAGCCTGCTTCCCCTTCTCTCTGTGCTTGCCTCTCTGCCTACTTGTGATCTCTATCAAATAAATAAAATCTTAAAAAAAAAAAAAAGACCTTTAAGAATTTTGGGGTGAGATGTTCACATAATAAACATTTTATCTTTTCATAATGTTATCCCAGTAGCTCTCCCCCTGCAAGTGAGAAGAGACTGTATTAAAAATAGGGAGAGTTGTGAATTGTATGCAGAAATCTTTGCTCTGGAAATTGTGTGGGAAAATACTCCTACAGGAAGGCAGAGGCATTCAATTTAAATTGAATTACAGGTTTTGAGGGCTTTGGGTCTTTGGTGAAGTTTCCAGCTAAGCAGCAGCTGCACATGCCATCCAATTTTTCTAGTCCTGGAAACATTGGGGGCCCTGGGTGGAAGCAGGAGGTGTCTCAAGAGAGTCTGCAAAGGCCCGGTCAGGACAGTGGTTTAGTTGTCCTTTGAGCACTTTTTTTGCAGTCCGCCACAAGCTTTAATACTTTAAAAATCATGTTCTTGTTTTGCTAGAATGGGAAAGCAGCCGATTTCCTAGAATTAAGCCTATTATATAGGCTTTCGGTTTCGATCTGAAATATATTACAGGAAATGCCATTTCGTGTAGCCTTGAATTGATCTCAGAGATTGTTTTATTTGCCAGGAAATCTTGATGTTAGGTTATTTTAAAACGTAATATCTAAAATAAAATAAAATAAAATAAACTTGGGCAGAAAAAAAACCCCAAACAAACCCTAATATCTGGGTGCATGCAGTTTGGAGGGCTAAAGAGACAGCACTTTCCTTCTTGTTGTTCTACATGAGCAAGTATTGGGCATTCAGCTCTAAGTTTTCCTACAAACCGGCTGGTTCAATGTAGGAAGCTGCAGGCAGGCCCCTCTTACCAGGGCTGGTGTCATGACTTACAATCATTCTTTTCTTTTTTTTCTTTTTAACCTTTTTTTAAAAGCTCTACAGGGTAATTAACATACAGTGTTATATTGGTTTCTGGTGTATAATTTAGTGATATGACAATGTCAGCCGGTGAGCATCTTATATTCTCTGCGTTGCCACATGGACCCATGTTCAGGGCCAACCATGCCAGGCTGTTCCCAACTGAGGAGTTCTGTAGCTTCTGTCCAGAACTCACCTTCTTCATTTGTTTCTTGATTGCACTCTTATTAAAAATTATTTTAATGCTCGCTTTCTCAAGGAGACATTTCTGATGGGTTATTAAACTTGGGTCTCCCTTCTACATTGACCCTGATCGCCTGCACTCATTCTTTACAATGCTTGTCAGAAATTGAAGATTTTACATTTGTTGGTATTTGTTAATGTTAAATTGTCGGTATTTGTTAAAGATTATTTGTTAATGTCTAACTTCAATAAAAACAAAACAAAAGAATAAAACAAAACAAAACATGAGCACAGGGACTCTGACTATTTTGCTAATCACAGGATCCTCAGTGCCTTCTGGGTGCCTTCCACAGTGCCCAGCACATGATCAGGAGTCATGTAATATGTAATATATATGTAACATATGTAGTATTTATATGTAATATGACTAGTCATATTAGTCATATGAGTCATTCACTTATTAGTGAATCAATGATTAGTGAAATTAGCAGTCACATTTCAAAACACCTGCTTTGGGGTGCCTGGGTGGCTCAGTTGGTTAAGTGTCTGCCTTCAGCTTGGGTTATGATCCCAGAGTCCTGGGATCGAGCCCCGCATCAGGCTCCCTGCTCAGCGGGGAAGTCTGCCTCTCCTTCTCCATCTGCCTCTCTACTCTGCTCATGCTCTCTCGCGCTGTCTTGCTCTCAAATAAATAAATAAAATCTTAAAAAAATAAAAATAAAAACACCTGCTTTGGTGTCAGGAAGGTCCACATTTGAGTTGCACTCACAGCTTCCTGGCTGTTTGACCTAGTAAAACAAAATTTGGAAAGTCCGTTCCATAGTGCTCAAATGTAATTCTGTGAATGGGAGCTAAGGTTCATACTAAGCTATTTGTTGCTTTATCATTGTCATTGTCTTCCCCCCACCCCTCATCTTGTTGGGTTGGGCCATGTGGAACCATGGGATGGTTCTGTGACCCAAAGAAACCCCTGTCTCTATGAGATAAATATATTGTACAAAAGGCAGTATGTTTGGAAGTTTTGTTTAGATCTGTTTTGTTTTGGATTTCACTTTGAGTTACTTAATATTATTCTGCATGAAAGATAAAAGGGAGAATGAGAAAAGACTTCCAAATCGAGCAACATTTGAACTAAATAACATGAAATTTCTTTCATCAAAAAACATTGAAAAAAGTTACCAAAAATTTTTTGGCATACAGCCACAAAAACAAAAACAAAAACACAAAAAAACCCCAGAGATCTGGGAAAATAAAGCCCACAGTTTGGATCATGTTACCTCATGTTCTATGCAGAGTCAGATAACTTAAATATATTTGAGGTAAAGAAGATTTCTTCTTAGACATTGTTAAGTGACCTCTCCTTCCTCACATTTCTTTAGCTCTTATAGCTGTGTAGACCCTGAAATATCTTTTATGACTGCGATATGTTTGAATCGAACCATTTTAATTACTCCAGCTCCATTGTTCCCAATGGGGGGTGATTTTGTGCTGGGGGGGATATTCGGCAATGTCTGCACACATTTTTGGTTGTGAGAGCTGGGTTGGTTAGCACAACAGGTACTCTTGGCATCACATTGGTAGTGTCACGGATGCTGCTAAACGTCCTACAGTGCACAGGACAGTCCCCTACTCAAAGCATTCTCCATATGCCAAGAGTGCTGAGGCTGAGAAATCTTCTATAGGGCAATGGAAGAGAGTGAACTCCTGGTATATACAACAAGGATGAGCATCACAAACTTAATGCTGAGTGATGGAAGTCAGAAAAGACCACACGAAATTATATTAAATACAGAAACAGGCAAAACTATTCTGTGGTGATAAAAGTCAGAATTGTGCTTAACTTTGGGTTGGCCACAATGAGAGAAACAACAAGATATTAGTAATGTTCTCCTTTTTGATCTGGTGGGAGCTACAGGGATCTATATATTAGAAGAATACTAATGAAATAAGTCTCATCTTTGTGTGTGTGTCTGTGCGTGTGTATGGGTGGGTGTGTATGTATATTTTGTCTCTTTACTGATATCATTGTTTATCTCCTGACTCAGAAATGTGACTTTAGACAGGTCTGCTGTTTTTACAACTATAGACTCTGAAATCTATAGACTTTGAAATCACAGGCCTATGTTTTGTAAGATAGAAACAGGTATCTAATCTTCTCAATTGTACTTTCTGATTATTTCCCTGTTTTGCTTCATTATTTCTAAATCTAATGATGCTTAACTTTTACTGTTGCTATTTAGGTCTATGGACATATTACATGGCAAGATGAATAATAGATGCTATTCCAGCAGAGATTTTTTTTTTATTATTGTCGTGCAGATCATCACATTGTGTACATTTTCTTAGAGGAGAGAGTATAGTTATTCTTTCTTTACATGACCTTTTGAAGTCAGTCATATGAACTGCAATAAACAGAAGCGAGACTGTCTTCATTTGTCAAGGACTCTAATGGTTTCTGTTTTCTGAATTGAATGGTGAATAGATACAAGCGAGGAAAGATTTCAGTGTCTTTATTTTTTTCAAACAATACTGTGGTTGACTCATCTACCACCATCTAAAGCAAACAGAGGGTATTGGCATTCCTAACACATCCCAGCTTCTTTAACCTTAAATGTACTAGTAGAGCTTAGATTCTTCCATAAAAATTAACTTGGTTTCTGAAAGAAAACTGTTCCTCTCCAATTAGAACACCCCTGACACTAAATGTGTGGGTTTTTCCATACCAACAACCACTTCTCCCAACTCTTCATACACTGCCTGGGTATCCTACAATTCAAATCAGGTTGACACTGTGTACCTGGAGTTAGCTTCAGAACCCACAGGGTAAGGGCTCAGTTCTGATGTGGTTTGAAGGAGTGGGGTTTGGAGCCAATGGCCAAGAAGGAATTCTTGAGATGTGTTTGGTGCAAAAAGGTGGTTTTAATAAAGCACTGGGATAGGACCCATGGGCATAAAGAGCTGCACTGGGGTCATGACAGGTGATGGATTATATACTTTTAAGTTGGGGGTTGGTTAGGTATTTTGGAAACAAGGTTTTCAGGACCTTGTGGGGCCTCTTGTTAGGAAAAGGTCATTTATTACTGTTTAATAAAGACTCTGTCATGAGACCCTTCAGTGGGTCATATGCTTGGAGGTTGATTGCTAACATATGTCTTGGGGGGTAGAGATAAAGGAAATTTCCAAAGGAATTTTTATATGTTAAATTAGACTTATAGGATCCTGGGGATGAGGATAATATTGAGCTAAAATTGCCTTTTACGCTTTGCAAAGTGTTAATGTGGAGGCAACTGAGTTCCTAGGGGAATATCACTGCCTGTTTCAAGGACTTGTCAATGGGCTGGAAGTAGTAAGGAGATTTAGTTTTTCTTTTGCCTTTGTTTCCCACATCAAGTCCTATTTCATACATCAATGATGAGTCCAGGGCTGTGGTACCTATCACCTGCTTGGCTATGATTTGAGGGTACCCATGACCCCTCCTTGGGCTTGATAATTTGCTGGAATGGTTCAGAGAACGCAGGGAAACTTCTATGTTTACTGGTTTAGCATAAAAGATACAAATAAAAAGCTTCAGAAGAAGAGCCACGGGGGACAAGGTATAAAGGAGCATGCATCTTCCACGGCCTCTCAGGTCACATCACTATCCCAGGATCTCCCCTGTGTTCAGCAACCCAGAAGCTCCCCAGACACCATTGTTTAGGGTTTTTATAGGGCTTCATTATATAGGTATGATTGTTAATTAAGTCAATCTACCACCCTTCACTTCCTGCTGTACCTTGGGAAGAGGTGCTGAAAATTCTAACTCTCTAATCACATGGTTAGTTCCCCAGGTAACCAGCATTCTTCTTCCTTGAGTCACTCATTAGCATAAACTATAGAGTCGTTGAAAGAGGCTTATTATGAATAACAAAGAGCGCTCCTCTTATTCCAATCACTCCGGAAATTCCAAGAGTTTTAGAAGCTCTGTGCCAAGAACCTGGGACAATGACCTAATGTGTATTTCTTATTATATCAGGTCACCCTTCCCAAGGTGAATACAATGGTTTGTTTTCGTTTGTGTTTTCTAAGACCTTGAATCTGCAAATATCTGTGCAGTAAAGTATTACTGGCTAACAGAAATCTGTATTATTACACACAGGTCCCTTCCTCTCCGTTAAGATATATCTAGTTAAAGATGAGAAGGCATAAGGTCACATCACACTTATGACTCCGTATCCATTTAACACATCCCAAACTAGTCCTTCATGTCTGTTCTGGAGACTAAACAACTGTGGTACATCTCCTTTAAATGATGAAGGCATGACTAGCAATGATAACTAACATAAAGGCACTGAAATAAAAACCCCTTATCAACTGACAACTGCAGGATTTTGTTTCTCTTTTTCACAAATTAACATAAAAACCAAAGTAATGAAACAATTCTAACCTGGAATTTCATTGGTACCTTGATAAAATTTGTTAATCATCTGTGTCTCATAGTGTCCTAAATGCTGAATTTCTGGAATTTATATGTAGTCCTAATCATTCAGTAATTTATCATTACTGTTTTAATTAAAGTCAGGTCTGGTTCCTGTTACATTGAATTATCCCTAAGAATAACAACACAGTTGAAAAACCCTATGGTATGAATATGCTTAATTTTTTAATGGATAAACTGATTAAAATCCCTAATTGAAGTTCAGAGTATCTGCAATTAATTGGAGCTCCTTGCAGCCCTCATCAAAACACTACCTAAAGTCATACACACACAAAAATGTTACACATTTTTGCAACACGCCCAAGTCACCAGAGGTCACCGGAGAGTAAATTTGGAAAGCTACCAAAATGAGAAACAATGTATCTATGTGGGAATTAAGAAAACAACTACAATTTCAAAACATCAAAAGTACACATAGTTTTATCAGATAAAAAACATTTGTATAGGGAAAATCCTCTGATGGTGAGTAATTCAAGTACAATGGTTTGTAAATAAGCATAAAAAGATGTAGGGGCGCCTGGGTGGCTCAGTTGGTTGAGCAACTGCCTTTGGCTCAGGTCATGATCCCAGCATCTTGGGATCAAGTCCCGTATAGGGCTCCTTGCTCCGCAGGGAGCCTGCTCCTCTCTCTGCCTCTGCCTGCCTCTCTGCCTGCTTGTGTTCTCTCTAAGTGAATAAATAAAATCTTTAAAAAAAAAAAAAAGGGGCGCCTGGGTGGCTCAGTTGGTTAAGCGACTGCCTTCGGCTCAGGTCATGATCCCGGACTCCCGGGATCGAGTCCCATATCGGACTCCCGGCTCTGTGGGAAGTCTGCGTCTCCCTCTGACCTTCTCCCTTCTCATTCTCAGTCTCTCTCTCTCTAGTAAATAAATAAAATCTTTAAAAAAAAAAAAAAAGATGTCAACAACTTTATTGATTTCTCCTCTTTCGTATTAGATATTAGACATTTGTCCCTTTTCTTTGTTCCTTTATCAAACTTGATAGAATTTTGTTAGTTTTCTTAGTTTTTCTCAGTAACAAAATTTTGGGATTGTTTATCCTCTCTATGGTACATTTTTGTTTTGTTTTGTTCGTTTCTGCTCTTATGGCAATTAAACTTCTTCCAGAATATTTTATTTATTTTGTTTTAATTTTTAATTATATTTAATTAATTTTCTTAGATGGCCTGCTCAACTATATTTTAACTTTCATTTTTCCTAAGATGTAGTTTTATAGGCTATAAATTTCTCTAAAAGGACTGCTTTAGCAGCATCCTAGGTTGTATAGGTGACGTTTTCATCACTGTTCAAACAAAAGTTACTACTTTCAAACATTTCTTTCTTTGTTCTTTTTTAAAAGATTTTATTTATTTATTTGAGAGAGTGAGAGAGCCTGTGCACACAAGCAGGGGGGCAATAGTGAGAGAGAGAGAGGGAGAAACAGACTCCCCGCTGAGCAGGGAGCCTGATGCAGGGCCTGATCCTAGAATCCTGGGATCATGACCTGAGCCAAAGGCAAATGCCTAACAGACTGAGCCACCCAGGTGCCCTTACTTTCAAACATTTCTACCTCTTTTATCTATGAACTATTTAGAAATGTATTTTTCAATTTTCAAACCTGAGGTTCTTCTAGTTGCTATTCTAATATTAGTAATTCCCAGTTTATATACATTATTTTGCATGGCGTTAGTCTTTTCAAATTTCTTGAAACCAGCTATCTGATTAAGTATAGATAAATTTAAGGTGAAAATTCCAAGTGTACTTTGAGGTAATGCTTATTCTACTTCTTTGGGTTTAGGTCCCTTTATTAATATAATAAGCCCCATTGGTTAATCATTTTTTCAAATATTTTCTAACTTTATTGATATGGTTGGTCTGTATTTTTTTTTTTTTTGAGTTACTGAAAAATGTGTTAAAAATCTCTCATGCCTGCACCACAGGCATTAAGGAGACACAAAATCCTGTAACAAGAGGAAACTCGAACTGAATACATGGTGAATCAGTCCTTTTCTCAGGAAGAACATTATGGCAAGTCTCAATTAGCATGCACATCTTCACAGCCTTATTTTCTAGGAATTGCCGTTTTAATTCATTCCACCCACTTTGTATTAGGATCTTAAAACTGATGTGATTTGATGTGGGATTCAGGAGCGCATGGTCAATAAAGAATTCTTAAGACATTTTTGGTGCGAAAAAGGTGGTTTTATTAAAGGATGGGGATAAGACCCCTGGGCAGAAAGAGCTATACTGGGACTGTGAGGAGTGATTGATTATATACTTTTAAGTCGGGAGGGGTGGAGACAATGGATGATTCCAAAAGGCTTTTAATATGCTAAAGAAGACTTACTGTGGCAGGAGTAAGGGCACTCTGCCTTTAGTGCCCACAATTCTTGGTCACCCCCTACAAAGAATGAAGAGGTAGACCCAACGAAGAGTGGTAGGCAGGGAAGCAAAGTTTATTGAGCAAGAGTACAAAGCTCCTGGAGAGGAAGGGGACTCGAGAAGGTTGCCTTCAGAGTTTCTAAGTCTGGGGGTTTTTATGAGCTCATCTGTAGAACCATCTTAAGCAATCAAGGTGTGCTGGTCGTGCCAATCAGGGCTTTGGTCATGTATCTGTCCACCTATAGGTTAATGTGTACGTGATGATGGTCTTTTTTTGGTTGACATCAAGGGGCTATGCTTTGTGGTTCATTGTTTTATTTTAGGATGTTTTGCAGAAGTCATTTCTGCTAAGGCTGCAAAACAATGTCATTACAGCCCAGTCTGCGCTGCAAAACAGGATATTAGTGCTGTTCTATTTTAGCTGTCCTGACTCTTTGTTCTTGTTGGGGATCCAGGCCCTGGCCACCTAACCGTCCAACTAACTCCTAACATTAAAGGATCCTGGAGGCCTGGCTATTGTCAAGCTAAGGTTGTGTTCTGCCACTAGCAAAGCATTACATTAAGATGGTTAGCAGTTTCTGGAGGAATGTCATACTCTGCCTGTCTCGAGTGTTTCCCGGTGGGCTGCAAGTTATAAGGAAGTTTAATTTTATCTGCATTTCCTTTTGCCTTGTTCTCCATATCAAAAACTACAGCCTTTAAGAGTCGTTTGAAGCGTCTGCCATAATGAGGATATAGAAAGTGGGAAACTTTACTCAACGAACGCTTTCCAGTTACTGATCAAGTGCTGCACATGGAAATAGGAGCTGAGATTACAATGGTAAAGATAAACTAGCCCTTGGTAGCGAGGTATCATCAGAGAGACAGAGTAAATGGGTAATGTAAATTTCCAGAATCATGCTGCAGATGCCATGAGAGACAAAGGAGGGCCACTCTCCCCAGTTTTGGGGAATCCAAGACTTCAAGGAGAAACCAGTCTGCAAAATAAAGGTAAGAATCAGTAAGAGAGGTTGTTTGAAGAAGTTTGAGTACTGTACACAGGTGTCTAGAAAAAAGGGATAACCTGTTAAGCTTGTGCAACTGGAAGTAGTTCATTATACCAAGAGCATAGCATGGAAATATTAGTCAGCTGAAAGGGAGGTCCAAAAACACCAAAGATACACAGCAGAGCCACTTTCCAACTAACACCTAAGCCTGTAAATTGCAGCTGGAAAGTGAAAGATACCAGTGGGGATTTCAGAATCCCGTCATACTTTGTATCTTATTTTTCAAAGAATTTGAGGAAGTAGAAATCATGATACAAACTCCATGATACAAACAAGATTAGGATACATGTTTTGTTTTTTCCAGGGTGGGACCTCACCATCAGACCTCTTTTGAACTGACTGATGCTTTTCTCAGAATGCAAAATTCCCTATTACCACCACTCCACCACCATCACAATAACCACCATCCTTGTTTTTTTCCTTCTTATCCTCCTGAACAAGAATTGCATACTCCTTGTAAAATTTCCAAACATACAAAGTTTTATACAAAATAAGTATTCCTCTCATTCCTGATCTCAGAAACCTAGTTTCCCCTAGAAGGAACCAACATTGCTAGTTCCTCATGTTACACCAGAGATCATCTACCTGTATACATACAAGTATATATTAAGTGCCAGTTTTTGGCAAAAATAGTGCACTATTCCTATTGGTTTGCACCCTACTTTTCTCACATTACAGTATATCTAGTAAATTGTTCTGTGTCATTACACATAGTTCTCTGTTTCTCAATTTTCTGGCTATATGATATTCCATTGTATAAGGGTGCTAAAACTTATATTACCACTCCCATCCCATGGGATGTATGGATGTATGTATAAGTAGGTCCAGTCTTAAAAGTTATAGTCAGGGCTGCAGTGGACATCTTATAAACACATAATTTTTCTGACTGTGTGTGCATGAGAGAGAGTGCATGTATGCCTTAAAATTGAACCTTTGGGTCCAAAATGGACATCTGTTAAAACTCAGAAGTATTAGACACAGTTTGCAGTAAATATCATACAATTTGGCCTCCCATCCCATGAAAGGACATGATTTCAGAAACATTGGGAGCACAGTTTGATAGCATATAAGGTGAGACACTACATTTCATAGTTTTAGTTTCATTTCACTTGTTTTAAGTTACTTGAACATCTTTTCTATAAGCTATCTCCTCAGAGTTTTCCTGTTTTTATTGACTTGTGGGTCTTTATGATATACAACTTATAAAATCAGCTCTTTCCTCTGACATAAATCAAGGCTGTCTTCAGAACATTTTTGGCTTCTGAATTTCTTTAGATTCTTTTTCACCACAACAAATTTATCTTTATTTTTTATGTAGTTTTTTTCAGTACTTCAATGTCTTCAGGTTTTATGGCATTTAAAAATAAATTTGATGTTTCAAGATAATTTTATAAGTTATTTGACATTTACTGATTTTATGTGGTTTTCTACTATTCAATCTGAGGTCAAGCTGAAATTTACTTTGGGCAAAATTTACAATAGATCTAATCACTCTTTCATTCTGCACGGCTGTCTGGTTGTTTGAAAACAGGCATTGTGTACAGTTCATACGTTCCCACTAATTTGAAGTAACACTTTTCACATGTACTTAATTCCCATATGTGGTGGGGTTCTATTTTTAGACTACACAGTGTGTTCTGTTAGGTCTTTATGCTCAGGTGACACACTGTTCTAATTATTGCAGTTCTATAAATTTCATCGTACCCCTTCTGAATTGTCTTGACTTTTTAATTTTTTTGATCAGCTCCATTTAAATTTTACAATTAGCCTTTCTGAACTTTTAAGTCAGAACATATGCAATTTATAAGTGAACTGAGAGAGAATTGATTTGCATATGGAACCAGCCTGTCCTACTCAAGAACACAGTATGATTGGCCATTTGTGTACTGATTCCTGTGTGACTTTCAGAAGCATTTTTTGATAAATATATTCTGATATGTTTCTTTTTTTGAGGATATTACAGATTTGACCTTCTCTTTGTCTTCAGATCCCTTATTTCCATGTCCATTTGAATTAACTATCCAGCCCCATTGACTTTATCTTTTTTTTGCCAGGCATTGATGCCCTGTAGTAGGTATTTTGTATTTTTCTATTAAAATTTTGCTGAAAAACAGAAAAGGTACTTACATGTAAAAAATAAGCTATATCAAAAAGCTGTTATGAAATCTCGTAAAAATTACCTGAAATTATCCACGAGAGAAAAACTTGCCAATTAGTGAAAGCAACTCTTCTATCAGGTCACAAATTTTAGAGCACCCTGAATGCTCTGAATTGTTTTCTTCCGAATTGTTTGCCTTTATACTTGAAGTGCAGCCCTTTTTAGAATTTTGGTTATTTACAGCCGTAGCTTTCATGTGGACCTAAAAGCATGTGATAAAGTCATAAAAGGAAAACATTTAAAAACTCTAAGCCTTCAGGAATAAGGTCTTATATTAACAGTTTATAAAATTATCTGCATTTTTGTTTTTAATGTAGTCTCTCTTTTTAGATCATTTATAGCAGGAATATCTCCTGGTTTAGGGCTGGGAAATGAGAAGAAGCATAGTACAATCTTATTTATAGTCATCCATCACTAGGGTTTTGCAAGGTGCGAAACAGGCATAAGGACAATTGTTGTGAGATATTTTAGCTCATATTATGCTATTTAGGAGAGAGCCTTTGACCTGAATGTTACAAATGCTCACCCACATCTTAGAAATAATGAGACCTTCTAAGCTGGTTTAGAAATCTGATACACATGCTTCCAGAAAGGAAAAGAGAGAACTCCCTTTGTGCTGTGTGCTGACGTGGGCAGGCCATCCTCACTTGGAGACAGCTTGAGGTTAGGAGCTGTCGGTCCCCCTCATTTCTGAGTCTGTACATATCTGATAGTTTTACGTCAGCAAGGATCTATCTTAGTGGGTGAGCAGAGTGCCTGAAAACTGGCGCTAATCTTGGGAAAGTGAACCAATTGCTGCTTCTACTACATACACTCAGTTGGAATATCTATGCAATAAACCTGGGGACCCCGTTTAATATTGCTCTACGAGCTCATCCAAGAATCCCCCAGAACAGCAGCATCTTCCGTAAATGCTTGGAGCTCTCAGGTTCTTACTGGATTCTCAGGAAACTCAATGTGAACTCACCTCAAGTGCCTGGACACAAGCCATGACAAATTCAGGGCGTGTAATGAACCAGATGCTATAAATGACAGTGGTGCTTCTCTCACTGACTTCGCTGTAACTTTCACCCCTCCCTTCCTGGGGCTTCAGGGCTTTGTTCTGCTTTCCCTGCCCAGTGCCAGGGCAGGCTTACCTCAAGCTTCCGAATCCTCACATCCTGGGCTTTCAGAACGAATTGTGTCTGTGTCAGTTGGATCCTGCAATTCTTCAACTCTCCTTGCAGAAACTTTACGGTTTGCTCCAGCTCTTTACACCTTTCCTCAAGAAGCTGCTTTTCCCTCTCCACTCTCTCTCTTTTGGCCTGCTCCTCTGCTCCAGGAAGATTTTCATTCCGAGGGGAAAGATAACAGAGGTTAAGCCTGAGAGCTACAGCCCCCTTTCCCACAACCCTCACTCTCTCAGACACCAAACTGTTTTGAAAGCACAGAGGGAAATGTCTGAATTCGACTGGTGACCACACTTGGAGGGCAGGTTGGAGCATGTGGTGGGAAAGACCCTGACCGACGGCTGTTGAGCCTTGTTATTTTCAGATTTCACAGAGTGTGCATTCCATAGAAGGAGAGGAAACTCCTTGCTTCAGGAGGATTTTCCTGTGGGGGGCGGGTGTTCCGAGGGCAGGGCAGGAACCTCCCGCTCCATTGCTCCATCATGAGCTAAGCCCTCTCCATACCTGCTAAGCTTTTTTGTGCAACACAGAGAAGCTCTTCTTTCTTCTTACAGATTTCCTCTAGTTCTTTCTTCATCTGTAGCAATTCCTGGGAACCACAAAGGGCAAAGACATGCCAGGCAGGTCAAACCTGAACTTCCATTGAAATATTCTGAGAAAAAAACTAATTAACATTCCTTACATTCCTTACTTGCTTCACCACCACCCCCCCACCCTCCCCAAGGAATAGGATGCTCCAAGATCCTGGTTATCTCACTAACCCCTCCAGCCTCCAGAAGAATGTGCAGTTTTATAAACACAATCTTGGGTGCTTTCCTTCTCCTCCAAACTCAGACACTTTATCTGAAGCAAAGTCAGAAGACGCTCCTTGACTGAATGCTGGCAGTTTTCGGTATTCAGAATCCTGCTCTTTTTTTTTTTTCTGCTTGTGACTTCTCCAGTAACCTCCCCCCCTGGATGGTATGTACAAGTCTTTCAAAATTTATGTCGCACTCCTCTTCCAGGAAGATTTCCTAGACCACCTAACCCATTTAAAGAAACCATTGTACATTTACATTTGTACCCTTTTGTCAATTGTACATTTTAAATGCAAGAAATGTATGGTATGTGAATTACTGTTTTTTTTACTTAAATTCAGTTAGCCAACATAGAGTACCTCATCAGTGTTTGATGTAGCGTTCAATGATTCATTAGTTGCCTATAACCCCCAGTGCATTACTGTTGAAAGAAACTTGAGTTACTACCATATCAGAGAGGAATACTCCATTAAGACCAGTGGTAAGCTTCTGAACTCCCTGAGCCTTCCTTGTGACATGTTGAGTCTGCATTATTATTAACCATAATCTCGATGGTTCCTTGCAGCTGTAACTTCCTGTGATTGTACCTACAAGACATGGTTAACAGTAATACAACAGGAAGCAAAATAAAAATAAAGAATGATCTGGTAACAGAATCTTCTCAGAGAAACTCGGATTGCTGTGAATGGGAGAGAGTGCACAGGAAAAGCAGCAAGCTCAAAATAATGTAAGCGTTTTCCAAGCACATAGGGAAACTGCCAGTATTCAGTCAGGGAGGCCATCTGAGTGTCTATACTGACTTTACTTTGGACAAAGGGTCTGAGTTTGGAGGAGAAGGAGATAAAATAGAGTAATAGTGTCCTTTATAACTTTCTCACTCGGAAGAATCCAAATCCTTCCACCACGTAGGCTAGCTAATTTATGGCCAATCAGTTAGCCTCTAGGCAGAGGGGGATAACATGAAGAATCAATTATTAAGACCAAGTACCAGGTACTCCTTCTGTAGCTCCTGATCCTGGGAGGGCTGCATTCTGGGGGCTCTTCCACCCTCCAGGACTGGGAGTGCCAGGACCATTTCTGTGGGGCTCTCCCTCTGCGGAGTCCTTGAGTTCTCACACTGGACAGGGGTATCACCACATTGTTCAGACACAGAAGACATCTGTGAAGGTCACCGTCAGAATCCCCAGCCCTGAATGAGGCAAGAAATTGAGGGGATCAGTGAGATCCAAATCAGAAACTACAATTCTAAATTTTTTTAAGCCATTTGAAACTTTTCATCAATCCCTCTCCTCCTACTTAATCAGTGTTTTCCGTTCAATCACTGAAGTTAAAAATTTTAAGTATCTTCCTCGGTTAACATGTTCAAGTATCTCTTGGATATCTTTGATATCTTTTCCAACGAAGCATACTAAGAACACAATTGGCAATCATACAACTCAATAACAACAACAACAACAACAACAACAACAACAACAACAACAACAACAAAAATCATTTACAAAATCAGTAGAGGAACTAAACAGACATTTTTTCCAAAAAAGATATCCAAATGGTCAACGGTATATGAAAAGATACTTAACATCACTAATCATCAGGGAAGTCAGGGATATCTTAAAACCACAATGAGAGATCACCTCATACCTGTTCAAATGGCTATTATTAAGAAGACAAGAGATAATTATTAAGATGTGGAGATAAGAGAACTCTTATACACGGATGATAGGAATATACATTGCAAATTGGTTCAGCCATCGTGGAAAACAGTATGGAGGCTGCATAAAATTAAAAATAGAACTACCATATAATCCAACAATCCCACTTGAGGGTATTTATCCAAAAGAATTGTAATCAGGATCTCAAGGAGATACCCACACTCTTGTGTTATTGCCACATTACTGGACAAGAGGAAACAACCTAAGTGTTTAGGTTAAACGCTTAAACACTGAATGGATAGATGAATAGATGAAGAGATGAATGGATAAAGAAGTTGTGTACATATATACAATGGAATATTGTTAAGGCATGAGAAATAAGGAAATGCTTTTTGTGACAACATGTATGGACCTTGAGGGCATTATGCCAAGTGAGATAAGTCAAATATTATATAATATTACTTATATGTGAAATCTAAAAAAGAAAAAACTGGGGGTGCCTGAGTGGCTCAGTTGGTTAAGCATCTGTCTTTGGCTCAGGTCATGATCCCAGGGTCCTGGGATTGAGTCCCACATCGGGCTCTTTGCTCAGCAGGGAGACTTCTTCCTCTGCCTGCCACACGCTTGCTCTCTCTTTCTCTATCTCTCTCTCCCCCCACCCCCGACAAATAAGTAAATAAAATCTTTAAAAAAAATGGAACTCCATAAAAACAGTAGAGTGGTGGTTACAGGGGCTGGGAGTTGGGGAATTTGAAGGTTAGTGGTTTATAAGGGTATAAGCTTGTAACTAGTAAATAAATAAGGCCTGGAGGTGCACGGCATAATGATTATAGACAACAATACCAGATTATAAACTTCAAAGTTGTTAAGAGACTAGATCTTAACTGTTGTCAGCACATACACACACATACACACAAGTATGATAATAAAGTGACATGATAGAGATGTTAGCTAAGGCTGAGGTGATAATCATATTGAAATATATAAGTGTACCAAAGCAACATATTTTACACCCTAAAACTATATGGTGTTCTGGGGCACCTGGGTGGCTTAGTGGGTTAAAGCCCCTGCCTTTGGCTCAGGTCATGATCTCAAGGTCTGGGATCGAGCCCCACATCGGGCTCTCTGCTCAGCGGGGAGCCTGCTTCCCCCCTCTCTCTGCCTGCCTCTCTGCCTAGTAGTGATCTCTCTCTCTCTCTCTCTGTCAAATAAATATTAAAAAAAAACCTATATGGTATTCTATCAATAAAAATAGATAAGAGGTGAATAATTGAGGCAGCGTAAATGAGATTATATTTATTCCCATTAAAATTCCACCTACTGGAGACCTGAGTGGCTCCGTTGGTTGAGTGTCTGACTCTTGGTTTTGGCTCAGGTCATGATCTCAGGGTTGTGGGATCCAGCCCCTCTGTCAGACTCTGCACTGGGCGCAGAGCCTGCTTAAGATTCCCCCCTCTCCCTCTCCTTCTGACCCACCCAACTTGTGCATGCACAGTCTCTCTCAAAAAAAAAAATAATAAACTAAAAAATAAAAGTCAACATACTTTAAGGAACCGATTGTTTGAAATTTAGTTTTCTCTGGATTATATATATATATATAAGCTTTGAGAGGAGTGTTTATCATACAGGATGTGTCCTCAGATGCAGTGGAAACTTGCAAACCCAGAAGAGTGAGTCTCACAGTAAAATAAGACTGCAGAGTCATTGTCTTGCCCAGAGTTATTTGAAGGAGGCATACATTAGCACTTCTGTACTTTTCCATGGCCCAGAATGCAGAGTACTGCCTTCATTATTCTCCAAATGTCTGATGAAGCTAGGGATGAAACACTGGGTATCACCAATCTGCAATGTTTTGCTCTCATTGATACTTACAAGAACCTGCGAAGTAGTTTTATGATACCCACTTGGCTCAGTGGGGCTCAGAAAGTCTAAGGAAGGCATTTTTCCAAAGCACATAGTGAATGAATGGTAGACCCATGATCGGAAACCTGGAAGGTCTGTTTTACTATTCTATGTTTTGCACCCAATTACCTGGCAAGACAATTTTCCACAAAAACATTGGTTACCCGTACTTGATGATCAGTAACCTCTAGGGGATTTCTGTTGACTCTCCTATCCCCAAAAGACCCTCTCTAGTGTATTATTATTCTGACCTACTGGGCTCCTCTTATTTCTGCAGCATCAGATTGTCATCCCACAAAGCACTCAGCAGTTTCCAGACCTGGCTTTCTCCTGTCCCGGCTAGCGCCTCACTGGGGGCTCCAGCTCGCCTCAGGTTTAAGGAAGATATCTTTTCATATTTTTATTCCTTGATCTCCAGTCCCATTTGTTGTGGCTTTTTTTTTTTTTTTTTTTACCTGAACCCATTGGTGGAACATCTATTATGTGCTACACATTGTGCTTGTGTGCTTGGGGAAAAAAGCAAGTGTGTGGCTTATCTTCAGAGTGATACTCAGAGTGATAGTAAGGTAACTGTATTGCTTAGAATTAGGCTCAGCTGTGACAATTCGGAAAAAAAATGTCTCCTAGACAATTTCCATTGATTTCTCCCTCAGGAATATCGGGGTCAATAATCTAGAGATGGTATGTGCTGTTTGTTTCATAAGGTTTGAGGCTTCAGAACCTTTTTGTCCTATGTTCAGTCATCTAGAAGGGGCGGCTTATGGTGTGAGATGATGTGCCCTCATATTTGTATTCTAAGCAGGGAACCGACCGAACAAGGAGAAGATAGGCCTCTCCTTTCCTGACTCGCCATGTCTACATAAACCAAGTCGCTTCTTAGATTCATCTATATTCCCATACACAACCACAAGAGAGGCTGGAATTGCCATCATTATTCTGGGAAACTATGTGGATGGCAAATCAGCAGGAGCCCTATTAGTACTGGAGAAAGGAAGAATGGAGATAAGGGGAGAGTTAATCGTAAGAGGGCAGACGAGACAATGATGATGCTCTACTGTTTCTCATCCTCATGATTATCTCCACTAAGTCTAAGCTCGAGGAGAAAGGTGTCATGTCTATTCTGTTCTCTGCTTGGTCCGCATGTTGGGCACATAGCAGATTTCTGAAAGTGAAATAATCCTGAGGAAAGAGATATAGGTGAGTGATCGGGGTTAATGGTATTATGTGTTGAGATGACTTCATTCAGTTTACAAATACAAAAGAAGAAAAGCCTTGGGGAACTTGAAGGGGTGGGAGACCTGGGAGAGCATGGGGTTTCACAGGCAATGCAGACAGAGTGAGCATCCAGAAGCAGGGAGAGGTTAGCTACATTAAATACCCAGAGAATTCCCTGCAAGTATTAGTAGTATCCCCCAGTAAGGGATGTCCTTACTGAGCACAGACTTACTGGAGTGATGGAAATAGGCAGGGGAGAGGAAGGAGCAGCCGTGGGGGAATGAAGGGGATCCAAAGAAAGGAAGTAGAAGGCTGTCTAGATCCCAAAATAGAGGTTCGAGTATTTAGTGGGGGAAGAGTCATGGCCTCTGTTACTTATTCCCCCAAATAATAATCAGAATAAGAATGTAAATAGAAAAACTCCGCATCTGTTTAGAAGGAGAACGCAAATGTCACCAAATACCATCACAGGTTAAATCTAAGTGAATGGTATATAAGATTTCATTGTAGTCTTAAGCTTCCTCTGTAATTCAGATTTTTTTTAATACACAGACTTTTTGAATATGTAGATTTTAAAGCAAGAATACGTAAATAACATTAAGTAGAAATCTCAAATACAAGGTTTTATATCTTCTTTATTTAGATGTATCTATTGCATTCCTCTTCTCAGTTCCCATTTTTATCTCCAAAGTTAAGATTTTAAGCCCGACCCTAAAGTGTCTATAAAAGAAAGTTTAGAAATGAACGTACCTGCTCCTTAGCACGGCTGGTCTGATCAAGAGTGAGTTTCCACTGATGATTCACAGACATGTACCCTGGGGCAAATAATACATTATATGTTAATAAAAAAAAAAAATGAGCTTCCAGCTGTCTCTCAACTCGCCTTTGTTCTGTTTCCTCCTCCCACCGAATGGGAGGACCCACTGAGAAAGCCGAGAACGAAAAAGGAAACTGAACCTGAAAGTAAAACTACTTTGACTATTAGTTCCTTATTGGGAAAAGTCATGCCAGAACCAAGCCACCAGGGCCTGAGAACGTGCAGGGGGGAGGGAACTTAGAGAATCTCAGTCAGTCTGTACTTAGCCTTACTAAAGGTCACCCTCACTAGCTTTCTTTATTTTTGTCCCCAGCTTATCTGTCCACAAATGGCCTGTTACCAGAGGCCAAGGGCATAAGAGAGCCTGGCTCCAGGGTTCCTAAGCAGACCAGGTTCGGCCGCTTGCCGAACCCAAAAGCATAGAGACCAGTGGTGGTGAAACAAGAAAGAGATTTATTTCAGGGAGGTCACCACCAGAAAGACAGAGGACTAGTGTCCCAAAGTCTGTCTCCAAAGTGCTGGAAAACTTCCACGTTTGTATAAGGAAAATGTGGGACACAGGTCAGTGGGCGCATACAGGTTGGCGGTCAAGGTCAGGTCATTGTCTTGGGGTCAGTCACACAGAGTCTTGCTGGTCTTAAGCGAACTTAATCAGTTAGAAAGTACAGACTGGGGTCCAAATGTAGGTAGTTTGTGTAACTCCCCAAACTGGGTCCTCTTTCAGGACTATGATGTAAGTAGGAATGCATTCTGTTGTACTTTTATGTCTTTGAATTCATGGAGTTTCTTGAATGAGTCGATTAATATTTTTCAGAAATCATACATGTTTCAGGTTATTCTTTTTTCATATATTTTTGTAATCCTTTCTACCTTGAGCCGATAGATACATATCCTTTGTTGACACCTGGTTTCAGAAGGCATTATTTCTGCATATGCAAGGCCTCACTCACATTCAGCTAGGCGAATGTAGGAAAGAGTGAAGCAAGGAGAGTAAGTAAACAGATCTGAGGATGTGTTGTGGAGTCACTCTGAGCCCCTGGGGCTCAGTCCTACCAGGGTACTGTGAGTGAAATTCAAGGAGTCTTAGAGAATGCCTCATTGCACAGTGAGTCTGATGGAGGAAGAAACCTCAGTGTAATAGAGGTTGGTGATAAGGGAATTAAGCCACCTGCTTAGGTAACTTTGTTTTGTCCTGTAGCCACCCAAATAAACTTGAGATTTGGATGGTCTGACCATACATAGCTTTGCATGAAAAGTCTGCTCTTGTACTGACTTGATATACTGAGCTCAGTCTCAACAACCATCCCAAAGTAGCTTTACGAATAGCAAGCAACCTTCTGCTGCGTAAGCTTTGACCTTCTCCTGAGACAATGATAGCTCTGCTAAGACCGTTAGGATTGCAGGATACCACTCTATCCTCATGCTCCCTCTGTCACCACCGTTTCTCCCCTGGCCACATCAAGGTAACCACTATCCTGCTTTGGCCCTCGATACAGCTGGATCCCTAAAGTGTGTATTCTGATTACAGAATATTAATACAGATATTAATCTGATGTCCTGGACTCAATATTATGCACGTGAGATTTGTCCATATTTTTGTGCATAGCTGTAGATTGTTTATTTTCTGTGCTGTATAGCGGTCAATAGTAGGGCTAGTCTATAACTTATTTATCCACTCATTTATTGACAGACTTAGTTTCTAGTTTCTTGGCTGTTATGAAAAGGGCTGTTATAGACATTCTTGCATGCCTCTTTTACATCACATATCTGCACATCCTCCTTGTGTCTGTACCTATGAGTGGATTTTTGAAGTGCGTATGTTCTGCCCACAGATTTGACAGTGTCCAACAGTCTCATAGTTGTACGAATTCATATTTGCACCAGCACGATAGAGCATTCCAGGTGCTGTTCAAACTCATCAGAGCACAGGAAGGTCTGCCCTGGCTTCATTTGGTAGATGAGAAGTAGTGGTTTTGCATTGTGGTTTTAATAACTCGTGAAATGAAGTGTCTTTTGTATGTTTTTAGCTTTTTGGATAGTCATTTTTGTTATTTTTTGTAACAAAAACATTGACACTTATGTATGTGTCTGTTTTTAATATTGTGCTTTTTTTAACTTGTTCATGTTTCTGTTTCATCTTTGTGATACGTGTGTGTGTGTGTGTGTGTTGAATTCTTGAATAGCTGCTTAGGGTAGATACAACATTTGTATTTCTCAACTGAAACACTTTAGGCAGCTTAGAATTTTTTTGTTTTTCCTGGGGCTGTTTGCTAGGTATGGTAGCATAATTATCTCTAGCTCATCATCCAGGGAATATCTCAGTTTCAATCTCACGCAAGGAACTAGTGTGCAAGACACTCTTTTGACACATGAGACAAAAAAATGAACATAAATCGGTAAGAGATTATGGAAGGGACCGCCATTCCTTTTCCTAAGACCACACTTTCAGAGCTCTCCTTCACAAACTAGGTTATGATGGACTTATTTACTCTAGTAAGAACGCCTATTATGCCAGAATCTCATTTTGCACTCAAACATATCTCAAGTTGCATGCCCTCCCAAAAGGGAAGAAGATCAGGGACTGATTCTCATTGCATTAATGTAATACTTGTAATATTTGAGTGGTTTTCCAGGGCTATCTGAGACCATGCTCAATCATTTTCTGTTCCCTTACAGCATGATTTTCGCAATCATCGTGGTGGTGGTCTTCACCTTTGGAGCGTAACACAGCAGAGATAGAGCTGGATATGGCTTCCCTTATAATTCCCGCTCCCAAATGCAAGACTATCCCCAAAGCTATCTTTGCCTATCCGTTTTGGGGAGAATGGCAAGCTTTCCAGGTCTCCAAAACCCAAACCCTTTTGACCCTGTGGGTCCTCTCTCCCTCTCCTCAGTCTTTTCTGTTTTCTTTTCTCTGTCAAGGATCTCCTTTAGGAGGAAAAATGGGAAAAGTGGGAAAAGTTCAGCTGGTTTTGGGGGGAGGGACAGGAAAGGGGTAAGAACAAAGGTCTCTTAAATAAAAAAGTACCAAGCTAACAAAAATAAAATTTCAAGTGTTTGAATTTGGTGGGAAAAAAACATACTATCAATTACACTTCGATAATAAACATAAAAAAAAAAAAAACAACGACTTGTCAAATTCATAGGAAGAGAAGGTAGAATGGTGGTTACCAGAGGTTTGGGGAGGGGGAAATGTTAGGTTTTTTTATTGGGCATAGTTTCAGTATTTCAGAATAAAAAGTTCTGGAGATCTGTAACATAATAATGTGGATATAGTTAACACTACCGAACTGTATAGTTAAAAATAAAAAAAAACCCAAGAAACAATAATGACTGTAAGTACGTGCAGTTGGGAAGGAAAAAGTTTATTGTTTGTCAGGGGCAAGATGTGGATGGCCCTTAGAATTTTAAGTCTTTGTATGATCCATCTGGTCATTTTAGGAAGCTGCGAGTTGACCTATTGTCAGGGCTGCTGATGTGGCCGGGAATCATCACTGGGCTTCATCCAATTCATTCTCCATTCAGTCATCACGGTGATTTATTATTATTATTATTATTATTATTATTATATTATTATTATTATTATTCACCACACTATTTTGAACTAGACATTTTGAAGATTATTAAATATTAAAATACTTCACATCAAAATATTTAAAAATTTGAGAAAATTGGGTAAACATTCTTACCCATTGATAATCAACAAAAAAACAGACTGGGAGGGTTTATGCCTTGAGTTAGTGAGTTGGCTCATGTTACCATTATCTTCTCCATAGAGAGTCGATAAATTTAAACACATTTTGAAGCAAAGAAGACCTCTTTCTTTTGTCAAGCAGCCCCTCCTTCCTTGCTTTCACCCAGCCCTTGTGGCTGCTTAGACTCTGGAATACTTATTATGAGACTAGGATGTGATTAAATAGAGATGGTTTTATTTATTACAGCTCAGTAGTACCCAACCGTGGTGATTTTGTGCCAGTGGTGATTTTTTGAAATGTCTGGAGCCATATTTGATTCTCACAGCTGGATTGGTTAGTGGAATAAGTGCTAATGGCATTAGATGATTAGAAGACAGGGTTGCTGCTAAACTTCCTATAATCAAGGGCAGATCCCACAGTAAAAAATTATCTAGCCCCAAATCAAGAGTGCCAAGACTGAGAGACATTTTGTAGTTCAATGAAAGAATAAACTCCTGCTGGTCAGGAAAGAATAACTGGTCACAGGGGCACCTGGGTAGCTCAGTCGGTTAAACTCTTGATTGACTCTTGATTATGGCTCAGGTCACAATCTCAGGGTCATGAGATCGAGCTCCAAGTCGGACTCCATGCTGGGCCTGGGACCTGCTTGAGATTCTCTCTCTCCCTCTGCCCCTCTGCCCTGCTCGTGCTCTCTCTCTCTAAAAAAATAAATTAATTAAAATAAAAACGAATAACTGTCACAAATGGAATGATGAGTAAAGAAGTTAATCGTAAAAGAATACATGAAGTTATTTTATGTGAAATTCAGAAACAGATTAAATTTTGCTTGGTGCTAGAAGTCTAAATAGTGTTTAACACTGGGTAACCATAATGAAGGAGGATTAACATAAACCGCATTCCCATATGCATTTGATTCTATTTTCAAGTGTATTCTGTTGCTTTATTTCCAAATGTGGACCCCAGAGGCACACTCAGAACTCTAACTGTTGTTAGATGGAAGCCTGTTAACTTGGATCTAAAAGTAAGGAGATTGGCTAGTAAAAATTGAACTGTTAAATATCCTCAACCTTTCATGAATAAGATTTTATATTAAAAATTTGTAAAATTGTATTTTTCTTTTAAAAGTACTTTCTCTCACTAGATCCTAAGAGGATATCTGCAAGAGGATGCTTGGTTTAGTCTAGAAAACAGGAAGGATATCACACCCTTCCTGATGTTTACCCAGTATGAGGGTAATACTTGGGTGTTATATAAGGTTAGAGGACAATTTCTGTGAGATTCTCTAGCCACAATTATGCTACTGTGAGAGAGCTTGTGGTCTGAATGGCATTAATGCTCACTCATATGTTAAAAGGAAAATGGAAACTTCTAAGCTGTTACAGAAACCTGATAGAAACGCTTCTAGGTAGGAAAATAAGAGAATTCTCCCTATGCTGTGTGCTGATTCAGGCAGACCCTCCTCGCTTGGCAACAACAGCAGCGTTCCTATGTGCTTATCTGCTAGCTTTAGGTCAGCATGGGTCTATGTCAGCCTTTTAGAAGGTTGTAAGATTCCTGCTAATTGGCAGTGATCTTGGGAAAGCAACCCATTTTCTGCTTACATTAGATACAGTCAATTAGAATTTCTGCTTGAGGGGCACCAAAGTGGCTCAGTTGGTTAAGCATCCGACTCTTGATTTCAGCTCAGGTCATAATCTCAGGGTCATGGGATAGAGCCCCGTGTAGGGCTCTGTGCTCAGCACAGTCTGCCTGAAGTTCTCTCTCTGCCCCTCTCCCTGCTCACATGCTCTCTCTCTAAAATAAATAAATAAAATCTTTTAAAAAAAGAACTTCTACTTAATACCCTAGGAGCCCCATTTAATTTTGGCTCTGTTAGGTCATTCTAGAATCTTCCAGTACAGCAGCACATACCAAGGGGACGTTATTTAAAAACATGTCTGTACATTTGGATATTGGAATGGGATTTTACCCTTGTTCTGGAGCAATCCAAGGGGGAGCAGTTTCTTCACGCTTCTCTCTGCTATCTTGGAAGGACATCCCAGAATCTTTTTTATTATGCACCCTCCCCTTCCTCTAGGCAAAATCTCTGAGCTGTGGTCCAGGGAGGGCAGAAGTGGTAAGACAGTGGCCCACTTCCCTCTGAGTGATCCCTCTGCTTCAAAGCAGGGTGCTGGGCAAGGCCAGTAGCCTCGTATTTTCTCTCCTTGCTCTCTTGAAGTGGACCCCCTGCCCCATGAGTGAGCCATGCAAGTGTGATCGGGATTTCAGTATTGTCTGCCTGCTGCACCAGCCATTGCCCTTCCACCCAATCTTTGGGGAACGGGTCAAAAGAAGGAGCCCCTCACTTCTTGGCTGCACTCACCAGGAAATTAGCCTCTGCCGCTCAGAGCTGGGGGTAGTGAAGAATGGTGGTGGTCTGCCCCTCTCCGTGTGATATGTTGTCCCTTGACTGGAAGCTGAGGGTAGGGCAATCCTTGTTTTCTTGGCCACACCTACCCAACTCGGACATTCAGTCTCCTGCTGAGCTCGGGTGGGGGGCAGGGGAGGGTGTGAGTAGTGGCTCGAGTGCCCTGGACTCTTACTGTTCTTTCCAAAATTTAGCAAAATTTCTCAAATAATTATTTATTTGTTCTATGTCCCTAGGCAGTTTCCAGAGACACTAAATGGTTCCTTTTTAAACCATTTGTACCAGCATGATTATTTTGCTGGAAACTCGATGCCTTTCCAGAAGTTGAATTCAACCATTTTAAAAATAGTTTAGTGTAGGGGCACCTGCGTGGTTTAGTCAGTTAAGTGTCTGCCTTCAGCTCAGGTCAGGGATCCCAGGGTCCTAGGATTGAGCCCTGTGTGAGGCCCCCTGCTTTGCTGGGAGCCTCCTTTTCCCTTTCCCTCTACTGCTTCCCCTGGTTTGGTCTCTCTCTCTCTGTGTCAGATAAATAAAATCTTATAAAAAAATAGTTTAGTACCAAGGGCAGAAAAAGAACTTTTCCTATCTCACAGGAAGTGGCTTCATAAGCCTACAGCTAGAAACAAAGATGAGATAAATGTTCACCATTCTCAGCTGAAGGAACACCCAGCTCTTGTCACCAGCCACATCCCCCCACAGGCACAACTTGGACCACTACCTTCTCTCCTCCTCCACTATCATTTTCCAGGAACCAAAACAGTATCGTCGAAGCACTGCCCCTAAGCATTCACTAAAAAGCAGTCACCTAACAGATGCAGTTAGATGAAGTTTTTCCGGAGTTGCTGTGCAGCTCTTTCCTGAGGGCCTATTTGTGTTCCAAAATATGATTTATTGTCATGAAATCCATGTCTGTTTTTCAGTTCTTCCCTCCTTTCTAGGGAGTGCTTAGAGACCAACAGATAGAAAGTAAAAGAAACTTTGAATGTTTCCCTTCTCCCCTGCCCAGTCCTCACAAAACACGAGAAATAAATTCAAGGGGAAGCAATATATGTGGAGAAAAGTATAGCATATCTTTTGGAGGTATTCGGCAAAATCAAAATGATACAAAAATATTTTATCTTGGCACGCTTTGACCCTTATTTGGGAAAGAGGAACATAGCAGTCATTCTGTTGCTTATTTCATTTCATTTGATTTCATTTCATTTCACTTCATTTATCAGAGAGAGAGAGAGAGAGAGAGAGAGAGAGAGAGGTGCATCAGCACAAGCGCGGGATCTGCAGACAGAGGAGAAGCAGGCTCCCTGCTGAGCAACGAGCCCAAAGTGGAACTCGATCCCAGGACCCTGGGACCATGACCTGAGCCGAAGGCAGACGCTTAACCGACTGAGACACCCAGGTGCCCCCAGTCATTCTTTACAAGCTTTACAAGCCTGGATTAGAATGTCTTAGACAGGAAGCTACGGAGTAATACTTTCTCTCTTAAACCCACTCCCACAGCAAACTACTTCATACCCTCTGAATATCAAGCAAGCAAGAAATAGGCATTATGATATTTCCTCTAAATAAATTAGCTTTTTCTGTTTAATGAACTGGGTTAGAATTGCACTGGTCAAACTGAAGAACCGACATGCATTTCATGACGGAATATCATATTTTGGAACATAAAACAACTCTCAATAACTTAAAAGGATTAAAAGCGTATAGAATATGTTCCCTGACATAAGAAAATTAGATTAAAAATTAATTTCAAAACGTCTATAAAATGCAAAATATTTGGAAACTAAGCAAGCACACCTATATAACTCTAGAGGTAAAAGTAAAATCACAAGGGTAATCTAGAAAGTATTTTAAAAATTAAGCATATCAACGTTTGAGGAATGTGATTTAAGCAATGATTATAGAGAAATTTGTAACTTTAAAACTTCATAACATACAAAAGAATTAAAATCACTGATCCAACTGACGTCCTAAGAAATAGGAAGAAGGAAATTAAATGCAGTGCATATGGAAGAAAGAAAATTATAAAACAAAACTTAGCATGGTCAAGAAAAAGTGGAGAAAGCACAAATCACCAAAATTAGGAATGAAACTGAACATATTGTGAAATATCTTGCACAATTGTGACCTAATAGAGAAATCTCTTAAACATCTTTATGCCAATACAGTTGACAACCTAGACGAAATAGATTCCTTGAAAATTCCAGCCTAACAAAAGTGATGCAAAATGAGAACATTTGAACAACTCTATATAAACTAAAATTAATTTCAGAATTAAAAACCTTCTCAAAAAAAACAGCTTAATGAATGGATAGATTTGTTGGTGAATATTATCAAATTTTAAAGGAAAAATAAAACCAATCATATACTACCTTTTTCAAAATACTGTTGCAAGAATTTCCTAAGTCATTTTCTGGAGCCAGCATAAAACTGACTCCTAATTATGGCAAGAACATTACAAGGAAATAAAATGAGACATCAAGACTCTGAAGAACGCATATTCAAAAATCTTTAACAAAACATTTGCAAATTAAAAACAGCAAGATAAATTGAGGGTATTTTATCATGACCAAGTTGGGTTTTCCCAAGAAAACAAGATTGATTTTTCATCCAAAAATCAACAAAGGCAATTCACAAAATTAAGAGAATGAAGAAGAAAATGGATGCAGAAAAAATACTTGACAAAGTCGGCGCATAATCTTTAACTGAGGAAGAATGAAAACGTGTAGTCAAAATGGGAAAAGAGCACTTTCTAAATTGGATAAATGTTAGCAGTGAAAACCTAAAATGAATGTTCTACGCCACAGTGAACTATTGAATATTTTCCATCTATTATCAGGAGAAAAAAGTAGATTTTTCTCTCGCCGCTTTGATTAAACCTAACACTAGAGATCCTCAGGTAATATTAGAAGTCCTTGTCAGTGCAATAAGGGAAGGGGGAAAGAGCATAAAGATTTTAAGAAAGAAGCAGAGCTGTCTTTATTTACAAATGAAGTGATTCTTTTGCCTCAAGGTAGTCTCTTCACTTTATCAAACACATAGCCACTGGGGGCGCCTGGGTGGTTCAGTTGATTAAGTGGCTGCCTTTGGCTCAGTTGTGATCCCAGGGGTCCTGGGATCAATCAGAGAGTGAGGTTCCCTGCTCAGCTGGCAAGTCTGCGTCTGCCCCTACCTCCTCTTGTTCCCATCACGCGTGCTCTCTCACTCTCTCAAATAAATAAAATCTTTTAAAAATTTTTTTATTTTATTTTTTCAGCTTTCCAAGATTCATTGTTCATGCACCACACCCAATACTCCATGCAATATGTGCCCTCCTCAATACCCACCACCAGGCTCACCCATCCCCCATCCACCTCCCCTCCAAAACCCTGTTTGTTGCTCAGAGTCCACAGTCTCTCATGGTTCATCTCCCCCTCCATTTTTCCCCAATTCACTCTTCCTTTCCTTCTCCCAATATCCTCTATATTTTTCCTTATGCTCCACAAGTAAGTGAAACCATATGATAATTGACTCTCTCTCTGCTTGACTTATTTCACTCAACATAATCTCTTCCAGTCCTGTCCATGTTGATATAAAAGTTGGGTATTCATCCTTTCTGATGGAGGCATAGTATTCCATTGTATATATAAACTGTATCTTCTTTATCCATTCATCTTTGAAGGGCATCTTGGTTCTTTCCACAGTTTGGCGATTGTGGCCATTGCTGCTATGAACATTGGGGTACATGTGGCCCTTCTTTGCACTACATCTGTATCTTTGGGGTAAATACCCAGTATTGCAATTGCAGGGTCATAGGGTAGCTCTATTTTTAATTTCTTCAGAAATCTCCACACTGTTTTCCAAAGTGGCTGCACCAACTTGCATTCCCACCAACAGTGTAAGAGGATTCCCCTTTCTCCACATCCTCTCCAGCATTCGTTGTTTACTGTCTTGTTGATTCTGGCCATTCTAACTGGTGTAAGGTGGTATCTCAATGTGGTTTTGATTAGAATCTCCCTGATGGCTAGTGATGAAACATAGCCACTGATAATCTCTGCATTTCATGTATTCAAAGAGACAGCAGGAACAGATGGAAATGGCCTTTCCATTTCCATTTCCATTTTTTTCCATCTGAAAAAAAAAAATTCACTTCTTATTGCCAGATAGTATCTTCTCTTTTAAAGAGAGTAGTGTATGTGTAATGCTCCATGTGTAATGTAGTGTAAGCTCCATGAAAAAAAAGAACAGCTATCATGTTTCCTTCTTTCTTCCTAGGGACCAGACAATGACAGGTATAGAATGAGAGCTAAGCAGACAGTCCAAATAAATTAAT
>CM052798.1:66962602-66996593 GCA_028533885.1 Nasua narica | reverse complement strand
GCCAGATAGTATCTTCTCTTTTAAAGAGAGTAGTGTATGTGTAATGCTCCATGTGTAATGTAGTGTAAGCTCCATGAAAAAAAAGAACAGCTATCATGTTTCCTTCTTTCTTCCTAGGGACCAGACAATGACAGGTATAGAATGAGAGCTAAGCAGACAGTCCAAATAAATTAATCTAATAGGTACAGTGTATGAAAATTATATATATATAAATTATACATTAAAAATTATTAAATCCAAACAGTTTTTTTCTTTTAAAGATTTTATTTGAGAGAGAGAGTGCAAGCATGAGCAGAGAGACAGGCAGAGGGAGAAGCAGGCTTCCCATTGAGCAAGGGGTCCAACGACACAGGGCTCTGTCCCAGGACCCTGGGATCATGACCTGAGCCTAAGTCAGACGCTTAATTGACTGAGTTACCCAGGAACCCCCAAAGCATTGTCTTTCTTTCTTTTTTAAATTCATGGTGTATTGGTTTCCTATTGTTGCTATAACAGATTACCACAAAATTAGTGGCTTAAAATAACACAAATTTATTCTTTTACAGTTCCGGGAATCAGAAGTCAAAAGTGGGTTTACAGGGATGCTTTCCCTCTCAAAGCTCTCAGGGAGAAGCTTTCCTTACCTTCTGCAGCTTCTGGAGGTACATTCTGTTCTTCAGCTGATCCTGCATTTTCAAAGACAATGGGGTAGTCCCTTCCAACCTTTCTGTAGTCACCTCACTTTTTCCTGACTTTTACTCTCCCTCTTAAAGGACCTTGTGATTACACTGGGCCCATCTGAATCATGGACCCATCTCAAAAGCCTTAATTTAATTACGTCTGCAAAGTCCTTTTACCGTGGGAACATATTTACAAGTGCTGGAAATTATATGTGAATATCTTTGGCGAGTCATTATTCAGCCCCACCATATAGGCTGCCTCTAGTCTAGGGATTAGAACATCTCTTTGATTCAAGCTCTCAGCGGGGACAGAAAATTCTATAGTATAGCTTGTTTTCTAACTCTTCAACTTACTGACTGCATGTTCATTACTGTATGATTTCTCTCTTGTAAAGGTAAAGCCGCTCTTCCTTCTGAACACTTGAAGTCATAGCTGGATAGGGCAGTTGAAAATTTGTTGAGCAGATGTGTTAACATCCTCATAGAGGCATAGCTACTGTGACAGCCAAGGTCACAGGGGAGGAGAATTCACCAGGAAAATTTCTTTGGTTCCACCAGCCTTTAAATTGCCTTGGAGACCTTAGTCTGGTGTCTAAAATGCAAAATACCTATTACATTTGAAGAGTTCCTATAATTCTTACAACTGAAATTTACTATGCATCATCCTTTTGTCTTTATAAAAGTTTATTTAGCACGTTTGACTCTTGAACATACTCTGAGGGGATGCACAGAAAAATGGTCCCTGTGCTCAGATGACCTTTATTGTCTAATTGGAAGCGAATACTAGATTCCAGTTAGTTGTGCTGAAGAAGGACTCTCTTTATCACCTGGACCCAGGTGCCCCACTTTAACGGGTCTGACACTATGAGTCTATCTGGTATCTTGGTATCCATGTCAAGTTGGATCCTGAGTCAAAAGTTTTTAAATGTTTCAGTATCCCCATCTCCCCAGGCACGTGTACCTGAGTAAATGGCTCATGGTCTGCTAGAGGAGGGCAGAAGAAATCATTTTCATTATTCTTGACCTGGAATTTCAAGGCCCTTCTTCCTGAGGACCTAGCTTTCCCCCAGGTGATGAGTTCAGGGTCTGAAGCTGGTCAGATCATGCTGGGGGTTGTAACACTTGAATGGGGTTATAAATCAATAGCTTCCTCATAAACCATTTGTGACTTCATTGATTGTTTTCTCCCTATCCCTCTTGACCATTCATCTTTTATTCATCATCTTCTGAATTCTTCATGGTGAGGCCCAGCAGACTGTCCCTCCAACCTTGATGCTCGGCTCTTTCTGCTCCAGCTTGGATTCTGATGTTCAGGTGCCAACACCTGTCCTCCATGTGTCAGGGTCTCTCATCCCTGGCACTACTGGGAGTCCCGTTCTGCAATGGCAGTTTGTCCCATCTGCCCTGGCATACGGGAGAGGTGCCACTACTGAATATTTTGGGGGAGGGGTGGGATCCCTCTCACCCACATGTTCTCATTTTTTTTGTTAATTCTGCTTCTAACATCTTAAAGGTGTAATTCAGGGATGAAAATAGAAGCCACTCTAGCTGAGATTTCAGAGGGTCACCAGGAACTTGATACCTTTGTTTTAAAGTGAAGATAGGGATTAAAAAACCAAGGCCAAGGTGAAAACAAGATTAGGATGCAATTTTGGTGTTTTCTAGTACTCTGATTCCTAGTCTTATGCCCCTCATTGAATTGCCTGATGTAACTTCTAGGAGCAATCAGCAAGTTATCATTAGTGGTCAATTTCACATTCCTATTAGTTTTTAGAAGTAGTATTATAGTGTAGTTTTCTTATTTATGAATAGGTAGTATAAGCTTTCTTTACAAAATTTATTTCTTTCTCATTCTTAATCCCACCCAGTTCTCCCCAGAAAGAACCAATGTTACTACTTTTCATGAATTTTTTCCATATAAACCATACTCTATACATAGTATTGCCTCTCATTTTTTTCACCTTAAATTTACCTTGAAGATTGTTCTATATTAGTGTATGTAAACTCTATTGTCAGATTATTTAACAACCACCCAGAATCCTCCATATATGTACTACTTTATATTACCATGTATATTTATAAAAATTTACATTTATATTACCAGTCTTTCCATTAAGAACAGTGCCACAGTGGATCTCATTTGTGTGTGTGTGTGTGTGTAACTTTGCACATGTATTTTTCTAAAAATGAACATTCTATATAAAGGCACAACTACATTAAAATATAAGAAATATTAGGACAGCCTCTCAATTGAAATTATACAATTTGCATTCCCATGTGAGAGACACTCTTTTCCCCTAACGTTCAATCTGAGAAGTGAAAGATTATAGCCAGTGGTTTTAGTTTAATTTCTGCAATTGTGAGTAAGGCTGAATATCATGTATTTATTTGCTTGTTTTATTTTCTGTTAGCTACTCACATACTGAGTTTTATTTCTTTTATATTGTATCATAAAAACATACAAGTTGAAAATATATTTTCAGAGTCCTGTTTGTCTTTTGACTTTTTTTGACAAAGGATTTATTTTAGCTTTATGTACTTTTGTATACATCTCTGTCTTCTGGGCTTTATGTCATGCTTAGAAAGAACTCCACGTTTCAAGATTTTTAAAAAAGATTTTGGGTTTCCAAGTTTTATGGTTTCAATCTTCATGTTTAAATCTATAGTACATCTGGAGTTTACTTTGCTATCATAAATATGAGATCTAATCTCTGTGTTCTCTAAGTGTCCAGCAAGTTGTCTTGACAATTTATTGGACAGTTCGTTATTTCCCACAGACTTGAAAGCCTTTCAGATAAATAGTTCCTAAAAGTACTTGTTTCTATCTCTGGACTATTCTACAGCCTTGTGTGTCTTGTTAGCATATTGGTCTAATTACTGCAGCTCTAGAAGAGGTTATCTTATGGAGCAAATGTGGTTCTTTTTGTTACACTTCTTCTGTATTACTCTGACAATGTCTTAAAGCATTGTAAGCATTTCCATTTAAACTTGTATAAAGGTAGTAGCCTACCTATCCTCATGAAAATATCTTTTTGTTTTTTTTAACCCCGGAACACATCAACCTTATAAATGAATTAGGGAAGAACTGATTTGAAATATATATGTATATTATTTTCTTCTTTTGTGATTTCAGAAGCATTCTTGATAAATTTTTTCCAAGTTATTTTTTACCTCAGTTGCAAATTTGGTTTGTCTCCTAAACAAGCAGTTGGCAAACTTTTTCTGTAAAGGACTACAAAGGAAATATTTTAGGTTTGGTGAGTCATACAGTATTTGTTGCAACTACTCAAATGTGCTGTTGTGGCCTTAAAGCAGCCACAGACAGTATGTAATTGAATAAGTGTGGTGCTGTTCCAATAAAACTTTATTTAGAAAACAGGCAGCAAGGCAGATTTGGCCCACAAGCCGAGGTGTGCCAATTTCTGTTATAAGAAGTTGTTTCCCTTCAAACTAACTAATAAAACCAACATTCAATCTATTTAACGCGCGTCAGGCACTGATGTATCCTCTAGTAGGCACTTCTTATGTTTAACATGCGCCCGAGTGAAACTTTTAAAAAGCATACACATCAAAAATAAGGCAGAGCATGTATCTGCATTCTTTAATTCTGTGAGAGAAAATTAATTCTAATTAAGCAGTGAGCTCGGGCTCTTCAGACTATGACCAACAAGTCTAGCAGAAACAGGCAGAACTGTGGCTGCTTCAGTGGCAAGTGTGTCCAGGTTCTGTGGAATCCAGGGAATTTTATCTTTTCTAGTAGACTCAAATTTCAGAGGCAATTTATTTCTGCATTCATCTCCTCAGATTTCTTCCTAAATCCTTCATTAAACAGATCCTTTGGGATCTAAAGCAAATGATTGTGGGGAATGGAAAAAGTCAACTTTCGAAAATCCACCTTTTTTTCCAAGAGTCAAATTGTATATTTAAGAACTTTGTAAATTGTCTCTCCTTTATGATAAAGCTGTCTTTCTTATTCGAGCACCAGAGGTTAATATTTGGGGCAAGGAGTATCTTCTGAGTTTGACCAGGGCAGTCAGAGGATGAAGTTTCCAACCTTTCCAAGATGCATACACATCGTTAGCCTTTTGCTAGGGTGCTAAGCCATGCAAGGGGGCAAATGCAATACCATGTCCCAACCCAAACGGCAGGTTGGGAGGGAGCTATTCGTTCACGTGTATATATTTTCAGAATGATCAGGATAGCATGGTCACCTGTATCGTAGAAGTAATGGGAACTTATAAGCTGATCCAGAAATCTGATAGGAACACTTCTAAATGGGAAAAGAGATAATTCCCCTGGTGCCATGCAGTGACTTAAGGAAGCTGTGCAGCATGTTTAGAAAGTATCAGTTCCCCCAGTATTTCTAAGCCTGGACCTATCTGATACTTTTAAGTCAGCATGGATCCATGTCGGTTTCTTTGGTGGTAATAGGGGTTCTGATAATTGACAATGATCTTGGTAAAGCCCTGTTGCTGCTTAGATTAAAAACACCTAGTTGGGGTAGATGGATGGCTCAGTTAAGCGTCAGACTCTTGATTTCAGCTCAGGTTCATGATCTCAGGGTCATGAGTTCAAGCCCCATGTTGGGCTCCATGCTGGGCTTGGAACCTGCTTAAGATTCTCTCTTTCCTTCTCTCTCTGCAACCCCCACAACACCTCCCCACCACTGCTCTCTCTATCTAAAAAAACCCAAAACACCTGGTCGGATTTTCTACTGGATAATCCACGAAACCCTGTTTAATTTGGGTTCCATGAGACCATTCTAGAATCCACCAGTATGGCACCTTGGAGAGGTTATTTATCTTCTCCAGACACTTGGAAGGGCCAAGGTCATCCCAGACTCTCCAGCGTCACAGTGTGGAGCACAACTCAGAAATCTCATGGAAAGCCGGGATTTCGTGGATCAAATGTAATGAATGGCAGTAATGCTTCTCTTTTCCATTTTGCTTTAGCTTTCACCCATTCCTTCCTGATGTACCAGGCTGGTGGCCCCCAGGAACTGTGATTCCTGCCAGATTTACATTGGTTGACCTTGTGCCCCAGTATCCTTGTCTGCACTCTCACATCATTCTCTGTTTCCCTCTCCAGCTTCTTGCTTAGTCAGGCATTGTTTTCCTTGAGGCCTCTTTCTGGAGCCTCCATCTGCTGTTGCTTCTCCCACTTTTCTCTCCCCGCTATGCCTGTCCCTTCTCAGCCGCCTCCTTCCTGCCTCGCTCCACCACCCCATGCAGATTTGAGAAAGAGAAGAAAGTCAAACCTCAGGTCTGAGCTTTACCCTCTCGAGACCAGAGATCAAGTCAAATTTGAAAGGGAGGGTGGTCGCATCATTAATAGCAGGTTTGCGAAAATGATGGGAAAGGCCCTGACTGTCTGGCCGATGTACAGCTATAGCTCTGCTGGCGAGTTTCAGGTTTAAAAGAGTGTGCATTCCACAGAAGAAGGGGAAGCTTATTGTTCTGGAATGTTCTTTGCTCCCTCTGTCAGAGGGCACTGCAGGAGCTTTCCCCCCTCCCCCCAAGAGCAGAGCCCTGCTCTTGCTTGCTGTGGCCTTGTCCCACAGGTGAGAGCTTTATCTGCCTGTAGGATGGATTTCTTTTCTTTTCTTTTTTAAAGATTTTATTTATTTATTTATTAGGAAAGAGAGAGAGAGTGAGAGAGAGCATGAGAGGGGAGAAGGTCAGAGTGAGAAGTGGACTCCCCATGGAGCTGGGAGCCCGACGTGGGACTCGATCCGGGAAGTCCGGGATCATGACCTGAGCCGAAGGCAATTGCTTAACCAACCGAGCCACCCAGGCGCCCAGGATGGATTTCTTTATTGCCGCCTATGACTGCAAAAACTCATTTGCCTGAGGAATCAAGAAGGACCAAAGGACCTAGATGTACGCTCAGGTGATTTGTTCTACACACACAAGGCCATCTAGATCATTTTTACTTTCTACTTAAGATGCTCCTTGAGGGGAGCCTGGGTGGCTCAGTGGGTTAAAGCGTCTGCCTTTGGCTCAGGTCATGATCTCAGGGTCCTGGGATCGAGCCCCCACATTGGACTCTCTGGTCAGCAGGGAGCCTGCTTCCCCCTCTCTCTCTGCCTGCCTCTCTGCCTACTTGGGATCTCTCTCTCTCTCTGTCAAATAAATAAATAAAACATTTTTTTTAAAAAAAGGATATTCCTTAAGCCCCCTTATACTAGGTGTCCAACTTGCCTTATTAGAAAGGCGAGAATCAAAGTGTCCCCCCAGTGCTCCTTCCCTCCCCACCGCCAGGCTTCAGCCAGTCAGAATGACGTGCAGCTGTACAATCCCACAGTCTCCGGTGCTTTCATATATTTGCTTGTTTACCTCGGGCTCTTCCCTTTGGGTAGCATCTCACCCTGGACAACATGTACAAATACGTCAAAATTTACATCCTTCTCCTCTCTGGGGAAGCTTTCCTAGACCATATGCCCAATACAAAATGCAGACTCTAGCCATGCTAATGTTCTCCCCTGCTACCTGCTAGATGTGTAACTTTTGGCAAATTCTGTAACCTACCTATGTCTTTTAGTTCACATCTAGAAAATGTGCATAATAAGAAAAGATGCTTCCTAACATTTTCTGGAGGGTTAAATTAAAATATCTAGAGACAGAGCTTAACACTACGACCGTAGGCAGTAACAGTTCAGTATACGGTGGTGGATGATTGTTTCATTTATTACTACCACCAGTGCAGCCAGGGATCACAAGTCCTTAACACTCTCTGTGCAATCGTCTATTTATTTGACTCTCTCACTTGGGTCAGTCTTGAGTGCAAGG
Source organism: Nasua narica (assembly GCA_028533885.1). Lineage (NCBI taxonomy): Eukaryota > Metazoa > Chordata > Mammalia > Carnivora > Procyonidae > Nasua > Nasua narica. The sequence goes on along the minus strand of CM052798.1, from coordinate 66,989,146 downwards.
GTTATAACTACATCATAAATCCTTAGCCCCTGGCACAATGACTGTCATATTGTTGGATGAAGAAATAAATAATTTCTGTTCTGTCTCTCGTGGATTTCAGAAATCCTTACTGTTTTTTTGGGAATAGGCATTTCCACTCTCCCCAAGAGTAAATAGCAAATAGTGGGCCTTAAAAGCTAAAGCCGTCATGATATCCCCATGCTGTCTTATCACCCACAACTGGTGCTGTGCTCTCGGATTATCTGGAGACCCCTTTGACTCTATTCTGTAGGCTTCCCATGCTCCCCTTATTCCTTCCCTCATTCCTTTCCTGGGCACCTGCAAATAATTCAGGTCAGTCCTTTCCTTTGCTTGCCTGTAGAGCTTGTGCCCTCTGGGAACAGACAAGGTTCCTGCTGAAATACTTTCTGGTAGGGCCTTTGAAAGCTGGTCAAATTTAGCTTGGCAATATTCAACAGATGCCTTTTTGTTCTGCAGCAAGAAATCCTCCTCCTTATGCTTTATAATTTCCTGCAAGGCAAATGTACAGGGATGTCACCACAAGAAAAGAACAGAGGAGATCAAATTCCCAAGAATCTACTAGTTGGGTGGTCTAACTGCAGTCCTCTTAAGAAAAGCATCCTAGTGAAACAGTATAAGCAAAGCAACTAGAACCAAGAGATTTGCTGTCAACTCTGAAAACTCTGCAAGACCTTGCTAAAGCTTCCAAACCTCCCTGGATCTCAGGTTCTTCATCTACGAAATGTTTACGTTGCATCATCTATTCTCCATAGTTCCTTGAAACTATAACATCCTGTGATTCTACCTTCAATAATATAATGACACAACTGGAACAAAAATAAACATAACGAACAACTTGCTAAGAGAGTCTGTCCCAGGAAATTAAGTGTCTGGGAATGGGAGTGAGTGCACATAGAGAGCTTCTAGCTCAGGAGTAACTTGGGGGAGTTCTGAAACCATGCCACAGTTCACTAAAGTAGAAATCTTTGCTGATTTTCTCAAGCTTGGAGGGAAAAGATGGGAATAGAGTCCTCTAGAATTCTCTCTATTGTGAGGATCTACACTACTTTACCCTAAGTAGGAGATGAGCTATGGATTGAATATGTAAAACTTCAGGCATCATTTTAGAAGGGCAAGCATCAGGAAGGATGAACGCTAAGAAGAAGTACCACAAGCTTCTTCTGAAACTTCTGTTGGTCATCCTCAAAGGAGTGCTCCATGAAGACTCCAACACCTACCCTCTCACAGTGTGCATGCACATCCAGCAGCTCCTGGAGCATGTCTGTGGGGAGGTCGGTTGCTGGGCCATCTGTTCGCTGTAGTGGTTGGCTGCCTTCTGCACGGCCACTGAGATCTCACACGGGGTCGGTGTCGTTACTGTGTTTCCCAAGCAACACACTGTTCTGTGATTGATGGTATCCACATAGGTCACACATACACATTTCTCTCTGGGTATGAATATTTATAAGTACACATGGATATATGAAATGATACAAAACTACTGAAGAACACATATTATAAATAGCACGTATCAGGCCACAGAGAAATATGATTTGGGACAAGGAGACTTGCTATTCTCAGTGACCTTGACTTCTTTCCTGAGTGTCCCAGCCCTTGCATGGGTACAGATTTAAGAACAGAAATTATTTGATTATTTCTGGAATTCAGGATCCAGTTCGTTTTCCAAAATATCCTCAGTATGGGCTAGGACTTCCTTTTCATGTTTTGACTGGTCAAAGACAAAACAACTCTGTTTTAGGGAAGAAAACTCCACAACATTTGATATACTCCCTGGGTATGTTGCAATTTTCAGCTTTAGGATTCTAACCTCAGGAAGAGAGAAAAAATTACAGTAAGTAAGCACACTCTTGGGACAACGCAGCTAACGATTTTTATGAGTGGGAATTTTTGATCTTTGGAGTCTTCTAAACTCCTAGAACTTCTTTAACATATTTGTACGAATGACATAGCACTGGAGAGGATTTTTTTTTTAATTTTTTTAATTCAAGTCTAACATACAGTGTTATATTAGTTTCAAATGTCGAATGTAGTCATTCAACAGTTCTGTACATTACTAGTGCTCATCACAGGAAATGTACTCCTAATATTCTTCACCTATTTCACCCCCCCCACCTCCCTTCATGCAACCACATTTGTTCTCCAAGAGTCTGGGGATTTTATTTGTTTCTTTTTAATTTGTTCGTTTTGTTCCTTAAATTCCACATATGAATGAAATCACATGGTATTTGTCTTTCTCTGACTGACTTATTTTACTTAGTATTATACGCCCTAGATCCATCCATGTTGTTGCAAATGGCAAGATCTCATTCTTTTTTATGGCTGAGTAATATTCCATTTCCCACAATTTCTTCATCCATTTATCTGTCAAGGACACTTGGGTTGCTTCCATATCTTGGCTATTGTAAATAATGCTACAGTAAACATAGGGGTGCATACATCTTTTCAAATTAGTGTTTTCATTTTCTTTGAGTATTCTACCCAGTAGTAGAATCACTATCTCTTCTGGTAATTCTATTTTTAATTTTTTGAGGAACCTTCATCCTTTTTCCACAGTGGCTTCACTAGTTTGCATTCCCACCAGTGGTGCATGAGGGTTCCTTTTTCTCCACATCCTCACCAACACTAGTTTCTTGTGTTTTTGATTTTAGCCATTCTAACAGGAGTAAGGTGATATTTCATTATAGGTTTGATTTGATTTTTGATGTTCAACAATCAAGACTCCCTAAAGAAGTTAAGCTAGTTGATGGCATTGTAATTATGTCAAGACCTTAAATAGCCTAAGGAATAAATAAGATAATTTATTCAATAATTAATTTATTAAGTACCTATTATGTTCCGGGCATTGGGACTATGTTCAAGGCTCAGAGGGTATAGCAGTGGCTAAAACAGACTATGCCATTTGGAGTCATATAGCTGATAAGTGCTAAGACTGCTAATGTAAAACCAACTGCAGCCAGGCAGGTGAAATCTGGTCTTAATGGAAGGCATATGGGGAGAAAGGTATGGGTAAAACAAAGCAAAACATAACAAAACGTACTTTTAGAAGCCTTCATAAAAGTTTGTGACTGCATCTCACTTCTTACTTGTTTCAAAGATGCTGTGAATCCTAGCTAATTCAAGGGATCTCAGCAGCAGTTAAAATATTTTCTAAGAGGAACATTAACCTCACATGCATTCCCACCTATTTTTCCTGTGCTTAAGGGTAACAGAACTTCTGAGATCCCTGCGTAGAACCAGGGTAGAAGTGTCAGTGGGTGGTTGATACTGCTTCTATATTGTCATTTTCTGCCTTTGAAACTCAATAAGATATCCTGTTTTTTTTTTTTTTTAGATTTATTTATTTATTTATTTATTTGAGATAGAGACAGTGAGAGAGAACATGAGAAGGGAGAAGGTCAGAGGGAGAAGCAGACTTCCTGTGGAGCTGGGAGCCTGATGTGGGACTCGATCCCAGGACTCCGGGATCATGACCTTAGCCGAAGGCAGTTGCTTAACCAACTGAGCCACCCAGGCGCCCGATATCCTGTTTTTCTTAAGGCGTTTTGTACATGCCCAGCATCAGACGCTCTACATTAAACCTTACTCATTGACTTTGTAGGATCTGGATATACTAGTCTATAAGGTATTCTCCAACACCAAGGTACTTTGCTCTGATTAGAATTTTCATGAAAGTTAGCTAGAGCCAGTGAGTTCTTAGAGAAACATTCTGATTTGCCTTTTTGTTTTTTAAATTCAGGTAAAGAAGCAATTATTGCGTGCCTGCTATGTTCTACCTACTGTCCTTGTTGCTGGAAATTGGCAGCAAAGAATCAGGTAGGATTTCTTCCTCTATAGATTTTAATGTTAATAGAAGAAGAAAAAGAATAAGTAAAGATATAAGTAAATATGTTCATATTGTGTTAGGTTTACATGGAGGGGCATCCTGAGACAGGATAGTCAGGGAAGACCTCTTTGAGAACTGGCATTTATGTAGACCCTTGACAAAAAGGAGCCACCTGGTGAGAGAACAACAAGCATTGTAGGCAGAGGGAACCATGCATGCGAAGACCTGGAAAGGAACTATGCATGCGAAGACCTGGAAATAGGAAAGGAATTGCGATTTGCAAGGCGTAAAAGGAGGCTAGGATGGCTGTGGTATGACCATGGCAGAGAAAATATAAAAGAGGAGCTTGGAGAAATGAGAAAGACTGGGTCATAGTGTGCCTTTGAGGAGTATGGATCTTATGTAAGTGTAATGCAGACTTAAAGAGTGTTTTAAAAGCAACTGAATTAATGATCACTCTGGTTGTTTTGAAGAGAATTTATTAGAGAAGGTCAAAGCAAAACCAAGAAGGTCATTGAGGGACAAAAACAAGTATTTCAGGCAAAAGAGGAAGGTGACCCAGCCTAGGATGGTGAAATAAAAACGGAAAGAAAGAGACAGGTTTGAGCCATATTAAATAAGAGTAACAAGAGGACTGATGTATGGATTAGATGTGGGAAATAAACTAAGTGAAGGATGTAGGGTTTGGGGCTTGAGACCCTCAGATTAGTGGAACACTACTGGGAAGAAGATGAATGAGAAAGCGAGAGGTGTGCTTTCATTTTGCTTTGTTTTACTTGATTTCATTTGGGTTTAGGAGTGATCAAGGCTTATATTGTGAACATGATAACTTGAAGTGAACAGCTTGCAAAAAACTAAAGAAATCACGTGGTTATTTGATCCATGCATCTGAATTTCAGAAGAGATATCAAGGCAAGAAATATTAATTTGAGAGGTATCAGAATAAAAGTGATATTGAAAGTCCAGAGATTGGATGAGGTCATTTTGAGAGGACACACATGGAGGAGAGAAAAGAATGCACATCCTGGAGGGACCTACAATTCAGATGACTGGATGAAAATCAGAGTCTGGTAGGAAGACTGAATGGAGCTAAACACAAGGACAGGAAGAATGTCAGAGTGAGGCAAACGTGATAACCACTACACTACGGAAACGGAAGAAAGTCAGAGTTGTGTGGTGACTTGGAAGGCAAGGAAGGAAAGAATTTCAGGGGGAACAGGGAGAAGCAGGAGAGTAAGATAGATGCAAAGAGATACCAGCTGACTCAGAAAATGGAGGTCATTGGTAAAAAGCATTCAGTGATGTGTTGGGTTAAAACCAGAGAAGAATTCATTGAAGACAGAGGTGAGAAAAGGAAATTGAGACTATATATTTTTGCATGAAGAGGAGCAAAAACAAAATATGGGGTGATAGTCATAATGAGATGTGGAGTCCAGGGAGGATTTTTAAGATAATAGTTATTGAAGCACGTTGATTAGTTAATAAGAATACTTCGGTAGAGCAAACAAAATATGATATGGAGGATATAATTACAAGAGCTCCATGCATAACAGGTTAGAAAAGGTGGCTTTGAGAATGCCAGTATGAGGGAGTTTTCTTTTATAGGAAGCAGGAACAGCAGGAGTAGAAATTAGGAACAGAAAAAGGCCAAGTTGCAATTTTGCTGGTGAGAATTAGAATTAAAAGATGTGTTTCGTAAGAAATTTGGTATCTCCTTCACTCTAGAGGAGTGGTGAGATTCACTTGGAGTTAAGCAAGTAGCTTCTGTCATAGAACTTCACTCATCAAGCTTTTCTCTTGCAAGGTGTTGGTACATCAAGTAGGATTTGCCTATATGATACAGCCCAGTGCTAACCACAACCACCACAAGTTGAGAAATCTTGTAAAGAATCTTTAAGGCTTTCTGTTTCACCAACAGCTGCTCGTTCTTGTTTTCTACCAAACACGTAGGAACAAACATGATGGGTATAGAGGCCATGGCAACCTGCAAACCCCAAAACTCTCTGTAGAAATAAGATCACAAATTGATTTTCTGCCTCAGGATTAATCAAAATACGTGTGTATCAGCTGGGGACTGGGCACCTTTGTATTTTTCTGTGATATAAAATGGAGGATGTCATTATTAGACCACAGAGAGTTTCCCCCACAGTGATCTCAGATTATGGTAGTGAAGAAACAGCAGATATTGCCAGCCTTCCAAGTTTTATCTCCATAATAAAAATAAAACCCCAGCAATGCTTATCATGTATTGAGAATCTACCTTACACTGAGCTCTGTAACACGTACATTGACAGAAGCTGACCTCACTTGTGTTTGTAAGAACCTTGCAAAATTGGGCTTATTATGCCCATTTTGCCTATGTAGTAAATGGAGTGCAGAAAGACTGAGAAACTTACTCAGATTTACATACGAATAAGTGGTAGAGCCGGGATTTGAAACTGGTGAAGTCGGTTTCATTATGCCATGCTTTGTAGCCACTTAATCTCCCAGAATAATCTTTCTCAGCAACACTGATTACTCCATGTCCTCCATATACAGGGGCTTTCTATTGACTCTCCTATACCAATAACACATTCTCTGATGGATTTGGTAAGACAAGGTGGGTTCCTCTTACTTCTATTTCGAGAACAGGCTCTTTCCTTGCATGACCAGTGTCTCATCAAGAGCTCCAGATCGCCTAGTATTTTTTGAATGGTATGCTGTCATGTTTTCATTCCTTGATATCCAGTTCTATCAATACTGTGTTTTTATTTATTGAAATATTGAATGAGCATCTATCATGAAACCGTTTATTTCCTGGGACAAAATCATTTATGAACTATGGCCTCGGCTCTCAAAGTAAGACTAGAGTAACCATATCAGTTAGAACCAGGTTTTGCTATGAGAAACAAAAAAAAAAGAAAAGGCTTCATAAGCAAATATGCTACTAAATATATTAAAGATGCTACTCTATTACATAAATTCTAGGATCAGTAGTCCATAATTGGCAAGATAGATGTGTTTCATAAGATTGGGGACCAGGATTCTCCTATCATATACTTAGCCACCTATGCAGTTATGCCATCGTATCTATAGTAAGAGCAGATTGGAGAAGAGAAAGGATAGGACCTCTCCTCCTTTAAGAACTCATCACTTCTACTTAAAAACAATAGATCTTAAGTTATCGCATTATCATATCCAGCCACAGGGGAAACTGGAATTGCTATGAGCATCCTGGGAACACATATATGCAGCAAACAAGCAGGCATTCTATTAGTGAAGGAGAAGGGAAGGATGGCAATTGATTTTCTCTATGGCTGTTCTATTCTCTATTTCATTTATCTCTAATTCTTCTTATTGGTTTCCCCCTGCTAGCTTTGAGTTTAGTTTGTTCTTCCTTTCTCTAGTGCAAGAGCATCTAGGAAAATAGAACCTCTACCTGGGTTGCCATGAACTCGTCTTATAAAATAGAATCATATAACATTTAGAGCTGAAAATCCCATCATAGCTCTAAAAGTGTGCAACAGTATCAGAGAAGCTTTTTAAAAAGACCTGAAACTAAATGGAGCTATTTCTGGAGTTGAATCTACTAAGTAGATTCAACTCACTTAGTAGATGAATCTACTTAGTAGATTCAACTAAGTACAGTGACCATGTACTTACTGAGATGCAGAGACTGATGCAGAATGAGGATTGGGCACTGCCCCAAGCCCCAAAGAAGGGTTTTTCCTCACCAACTGGATCAGAAAAACCCATTAGCTGCCTGTGTGTCTCTTCCTCTCATTTTTGCTTTTTATTTTGTTCCATGACACTATAATACAAAACTGTGACTGTAGAGATGAAGAATATATGGCTAGTTGGTTTTTTTAACCTTTCAATCAATATTTTATTATTGTTATTTTAATCATATGTTAACATTTACCACTAACTTACTTTTAATATTATTTTCAACTTATTATTGTTGTTATTGTTGAAAAATACATTCAGAGTCTTTCACCCAGCTTCCATGTTGGGAACTTGTTACAAGAAAAAAGTAGTTTAAAGATATATTCTGTAGGTCTGAGTCACAAAAGTACAATACTGGTAAATGAAGAATTATTAACATGATTTTGTAAACTAAAGGAGGTTAGTGAGGCTTGATTTAACTGAAATGACGTTTTTTCGTATTTTACTAACTCCAGAAAAAATGATCTGGCGTCTTATTTTCGAAAGTGTGCTTATTTGGCATAAAGTGTACTCCACTTTGGGGCCTAGTGGAAACTCTTGGACAAGTGGAGTCTCATTTCAATATCCTGTATGCAAAGCTTGGTGGAAAACAAAAAAGCTGCGGGTGTGCTGGATCTTCCAGACAAGCGCAAACTCAAGGCGGTTTCAGTTTCGAATTCTGTTGAGTGCAGTTTTTCAACTGAGAGAAGTGTAGGTACAAAGGAATAATGGCCCTTCAGGGACAAGATTTATAGGCCTGGGGAATTCTAGAACTGGAGAAGCCTGCTGCGACAAAACAATAAAAACAAAGCAAAACTAAGCAGTACCTTGGATATTGCTAGGCATAGAAATAGAATAAAAGGCTAGGCTTTCAGACTTATACAAAATGTAAGGCACAGAAATTGCTTGGTGGATTGGCTGTGTGAATATATGGCTTTGCTCACAAGCTGAGATTACGTCACTGGAGAGACAGAGTACACTCCCTGTTTGTTCTTCCTGTACCTGGCACATGGAGCTTAAAATTAAAAGGAAAACTGAAATTACAGAGATTTTTAATTTATAGGTTGAGTAGGGGAAGATAGAGCCTCTGGTAAGACATCCTAGATACTGGAAGGCTAGGATTCCATATGAATGTATAAAAATCCAGTTTCCCTCATGCCACTTTCTGTGAGGAGAGGCCCTGACAGGTTCATTGTGCCCCTTCTCTAGTCCTTTCAAACCTGTGGTGCCTTTAAGGCTGCATCCACCCTTAACTGAGGTAAGACTTAGCCTCGTGCCACATCACTGATGATGGCCACAAGCACTCCCTGGAGTCCAGCTCCAGGCACCTGGTCATTCTTTCTTCCAGGGGTACCCTTCATAGACACTGCCCTGACTTCAACAGTTCAGTGACTTATAAGTGGGCCTGATGTGAAAAAGCATCTCATCCTTGTCCCAGAGACTCAATCTAGGAAACATCTTCACAACAGTCAGTGGTGTGGCCCGTCCACGACCCACCGCCATACTTTGGTATGAAGACATTTGTGAGTGTACTGTTGTTGGACCGCACCTCAAGAAGTACCCACTTTACACATTTACAACACTTACAGGGTCTGGTCCTTTTAAATTATATGTAGGTTATTTAAAAGATATTCCAAATCTTTGACTTTAGGTTTCACATCTCACCGTTAAACAGACTCACTCTAAGGTCTCTTCAGGTCCCATTCATAAAGAGAAAAAAGGTATTCCTTTTTTCTCAGAGTTTCCTTTCTACAATTTCTTTGGTATTAGAGAGTTTACATAAAGTGGGGAGACTTTAAAATTGGAAAGGGAGGGATGCCTAGGTGGCTCAGTCAGTTAAGTGACTGACTCTGGATTTCAGCTCAGGTCATGACATCAGGGTCCTGGGATCAATTCCCATATCAGGCTCCATGCTCAGTGGGGAGTCTGCTTGAGGATTCTCTCTCCCTCTCCCATTGCCCCTACCCCGTTCTTGCTCTCTCTCTCTCTCTCTCTCAAAAGAAATTAAATAAATCTTTTTAAAAATTTGAAGGGGAGTGTAGGAGGGAAGATTGTCTTTTAGAGATACTCAAAGAACATCCTATAGAACGATATCAAAGTATTTAATATACATGTAATTGGAATAGAAAAATAGAAAAGGATAAAAAAGGAGTATGTAATTTTCCCCAAACTGATAAAAGACAAGAAACCACGTATTCAGAAGTTTAGAGAACCAATCCCATGAAGAATAAATAACAAGCCAAAACATACCTATGCACACCATCGTCTAATTAATGAAATCCAATTATTCAGAGAAAATCTTAAAGACAGCTATTGAAAAAAGCAGTACTACCACAGAAGACCAACAATAGGAATGTCAGAAGACTTATTCCTAAAATCTATGCAGGTAGGAAGAAAGTGGAATAACACCTTTTAAGTACTGAATGAAAAAGAATGTGCAACCAGAATTCTCTACCCAGTAAAAATGTTTCCAAAAAGAATGCAAAATAAAGACATCTTCAAAGTGAAGCTGACGTCACAGTATGGGATAGTCTGTCCATTTCAGTGTGCAAGTAAAATGAGGGAGAAAAGTATAAGGATTGAAAATAATCAAAGAAAACTGGTATTATTTGTAAATTATTATGGTGGTTGTGTGTGTGTGTGTGTTCTCTAAGAATTTTTCTATCATCCAGAGTCATTGTGTTATTTACTTGTGTTATTTTCTAAAATATTTGTTATTTTACCTTTCACTTTTAGATCTATAATTCACTTGAGAATTGATATTGTCAGGGGATCTAAAGTGTATTTTTAGAGGTGGGTACAATTTTCCCAATACAATTTAATCACATGAATGGGGGAAAAACTATTTAACATATATAAATAAGGCCATGACCTTAGATGAGAAAAATAATTCTTACAGAACATACCCACACACCCTACCACCACTTCCATAAAGTAAAATATTAAGTTGGACTATATCAAAACTAGGTATATTTTTTGTGGAAAGCACTCTTAAAACTGTTAAGAGGCAGTCACACAATAGATGACATTTGTAATCACCTAACCAATAAAAACTCATATCTAAAATATGTATAAAAACATTCTTAAAATCAAGATGAAGGGATGCCTGGGTAGCTCAGTGGGTTAAAGCCTCTACCTTTGGCTCAGGTCATGATCTCAGGGTTTTGGGATCGAGCCCTGCATCAGACTCTCTGCTCAGCAGAGAGCCTGCTTCCCTCTCTCTCTGCCAGCCTCTCTGCCTGCTTGTGGTCTCTCTCTCTCTCTCTCTGTCAAATAAGTAAATAAAATTGTAAAAAAAAAAAAAATCAAGGGATGCCTGGGTGGCTCAGTTGGTTAAGCAGCTGCCTTCAGCTCAGGTCATGGTCCTCGCGTCCTGGGATCGAGTCCCGCATCAGGCTCCATGCTCGGCAGGGAGCCTGCGCCTCTCTCTGCCTCTGCTTGCCTCTCTGCCTGCTTGTGTTCTCTCTCTGTTAAATAAATAAAATCTTTAAAAAAAAAAAAATCAAGATGAAAAAGACTGCTCAAGAGAGACATCTACAGGGATTTCGCGGGAAAACGAAATAGCAGATGAACATGAAAAGGTACTCTGTCTAATTTATAGTGAAGAAAATGCAAATTAATATCTCCGTGAGATAGTTGAGAATCTGGTAGAGAGTCTGTAATGCTTCCTAATTCACTGACCACTGCTGAGTTTTTTTGCTGAACACGTATGAGCCAGGCTCCAATAAATCCAAAAGAGTCTCTGAAGGGGCTACTAGACCACAAGTCATCCCCTGACTCAGGGTCATCCTGCATGTTGACCCAGTGGGGGAAGAGACACCTTGTGCCATCTCGATACAAAGACTACCATTGGCAGATGGCACTGCTCCTTCTTTAACATGGCCTTACTTGCTAGTGATGACTCATGGGGTATTACCTGTCTCCAAGGATTTGATCTTTATTGAATGCCTTACTGTGTCCAGCCCTGGTCCAGATGTCTTAATCACATGGTCTTAGTGACTCTCACAAGACCCCTAAAGGTTAAAGATATTTATTATTCCTTTGTAGATCAATATAGTAGATTAAGGCTGACAGATTTGCAAAAAATTGTATAGTGAGAGGCAGAATCCAGAAGTAAATACTGTTTTTTTTGTCTCTCATTACACTTGGCGATGTAAAAACTTACTTGAGATTAACTTTCCTTTTTTTTATTTTATTTATTTATTTATTTATTTATTTATTTATTTATTTATTTATTTTTTAAAAGATTTTATTTATTTATTTATTAGGAAAGAGAGAGAGTGAGAGGGAGAAGGTCAGAGTGAGAAGCAGACTCCCCATGGAGCTGGGAGCCCGATGTGGGACTCGATCCCGGGACTCCGGGATCATGACCTGAGCTGAAAGCAGTCGCTCAACCAACTGCGCCACCCAGGGGCCCTTTTTTTTTTTTTTTTAGGATTCTATCTATTTATTTGACCGAGAGAGAGAGAGAGAGAGAGAGAGAGAAAATGAGCACACAGGCAGGAGGAACAGCAGGCAAAGGGAGAGAGAGAAGCAGACTCCCTGCTGAGCAAGGAGCCCAATGCGGGACTCGATCCTAGGATCCTGGGATCATGACCTGAGCCAAAGGCACCCAGATGCCCCAAAATTAACTTTCTTATTTCAAATTTTTTTTTATCCTATAAGCCCCTTGTAAATGACGTATGGGTATACTATATTGATTGTCACATAGCAGATTTATAGTATGGTAGTATAAACCAAGCAGATGCTATTATTTCTGCAGTGTCTGTCATTTAGCCCACAACCACTAAACCGTTTCTAGACAAATCTTCATTTTTAAACACCTCACAAGGAGTTCAGTTCATCTCACATTTAAGACATCCAGCCCAACTTTTTATTTTTATACTACTGCTTATCAGTAGTATTTGATAAGCACCTATTGTGGTCAGATATTGTGCTCAATTCTGGAGTCACAAATATGAATAAGATAGTCCTTGCCTTCTAAGTTTCTTAGAAATTATAAGAGCTAGAGTTAGATTCATTCAAAATTAGGTTCACTGTTACTCATCTTTGGGTAATAGAAAAGATCCAGCAAAGCATGGATTAAAGAAAATGAAATTTTAATTTTTAATTTTTTTTTTTACCTTTTACTTGGAAATGCTGTGATAAACAATCCAGGACTGGTATTGAGGTTCTGTTCAACAAAGTCAACAGGGGCACAAGGCTTCTCTTGAAACAGGATCAAAGCTAGATATAATAGTCATACAATCAGGGAAACTGAGGAGGATATCAAAGTCAAAAGTAAGAGTAATCCTAGCTGCGCTGAACTACTTAGGACAGTTATGTGGATATTAATGGACTGCAGAATATCTATGAGTGAAAGGAGATTAGAAAATCCACATTTTCTCCCTACTCAGGCTTCAGGAATCCCAAAACCATCTACTTGCCTATTTTCCCTCCAACTCTGATCCTGGAAGAGTTTCACACAAACATTTCTTCACACACCTCTCCCCACTAACTTCAGTGTCCTTGCCACACATGATAAAGAATGTATTCCCGTTATTTCAACAGCTTATTTCTTAGGAAGGATTTCTCAGATATTATCTTAGAGAAATTTCAGTTGTTTTACTTGCCCTTTTTAAAATATTCAGTTTGATAATCAATGTTTTTATAAAACAACCAAAAATCATAGATGAACAAAGTTGACAACCAAATACTCTCCTTAAAATTTTTCATATCTGCTCTTTGGGAGACTGACTCACATTTAAATACTTGTTTCTCCCCTTCTGCTCCCACACATATATCTGCATCTGAACATTGTGGGGCAATATTCATATTCATATTGCTCAGTTCACATCAGATAGCAAATGTCATTACTGTTGACCTTGATGGAGCTTCTCCTCATGAATCTATGTAATGGGCTGTTCAGTAAGTCTAATACAGAGGAGTATATTATGTATTGGTAAGAATCCATTAGTAAGAGAATCGTAATGAGAAGGTTGTCCTAAACTGATACAGGTTAATAAATAACAGGTTTGGTTGAATTGGAATAATGATCTTTCATGTTCCATGAATTAATGAGTTTCCAACTCTGAAAAACTGTTTGAGCACCTTGCCTAGAAATAAAGTGTTATTTGGCACCTAGTGTTTGCAGTTCTGGGGACTTAGAAGACATTCCCAGACAAGAATCATGAAACATAAGAAGGAGCACAAACCTGATAACATTCAGATTCACATGGGCTTTTGAAAATACAGGCATTAAGCAGTTTCAGGTCAGGAATATTTTTAGTGAAATTCCTCAGCTAGGCAAGTCTAGAAATAAAGGGAAAAAATATCTTTAAGTTTAAGATTTATAGCCTTTAGAATTCACAAACGGGAAAAAGGCAGTAGCTACTGTGACATGAAGCTGAAAACAACAGAATGAACGCTTTGTGTATTACTGGCATGGAGAAATATAGAAAAAAGGAACAGGAATTGAATCTGTGAGTGACTGAAAGTCTGCTCTCAGTTCAGCAGTTACTGTGCCTAGGCCCTGAGGAGCAGACTGGAAACAAAAATTTAGGAGAATTTAATATTTTTAGGATATACACTTGAAAGAAGAAAGCAGCTTCCTCTAAGAAGAGGGTAGTGAATGCTAGCATTTTGCATTTATGGCCTTCATAAAAGACAAAGGGGTCTCTTGTGCTACTCCCTGAGGAGCCCTGATGTTCCATTTTATGTCCTTTATTATAGGTTCAGCCAGTTGTGCCTTCTGCCTCCTTCTACCCCTAACTGAGCGTATTTGTTTTAGGCCATTTCATGGATGGTGACCAGGTGTCTAGGGTGTAGCTCAGATTCTTGGTCATGCCTCATCTTGCTGTAACCCTACTCCCCAGGGAACAGACTTGGTGCCTTGCAAGTGAGACCAGTTGGAATGAGTGTCTTCACCCTTGATCTCAAGTTCCAGGCTATGAAATTAAAGCAATTAGCTAGGTTGGCCTCCCTCCAGTACCTGTGACATCTGGTTGGTGATGGTGAATATATATGCAAGCAGATTGTTGTTAATCTCCATTGCTGGATGTGCCCCTTAATACATGTGTTCAAAACATTTTAAGGATAGTTCATTTCAGGTTAATTTTTATAGATTGCTGAGAAGATGGTAGAGTAGGAAGACCCTAAGCTTACTTCCTCCCAAGGATACAGATAGGTAACACTCATATCAGTGTAAATAACCCAGAAAACAACCTGAAGACTGTCAGAACACACTCCACAATGAAATGTGGAGAACAGGCCACACTGAAGAGGGTAGAAGGACACAAATGTGGTGAGGGAAAGTAAAAGGACCTGTAGGACTATCACCGGCACAGAGAAGGGAGAGAAACAGACTATCACATCAGTTAAGACGTTTCCCCATAACATTTGGCTTTGAAAACCAGAGGGTCCAAATTCTGTGAGTACTTACAACCAGCAGAATTTTAAAAATCAGTGTACTCAGCTCTGGGAGAGTCAGGAGGGTGAGAGGAAACTGAATCCCCACCCTGAAAGAGACAACAGAACACATAGCCCAGAGAGACACAGCATAGAAGCAACAGTTAGAAAAACACCTGGGACACACAGGAAGTTGAGTTATTTACTAATATCAGAGATGACCCAGAGGAACAGAGATCTGGGGAGACTTCTTTGAGAAGAGCCATTTCCTGTTCCCACCCTGTAGCATAAATGTGTGGCCACCTGCACAAACCAGTGTAGCACCAACACTCACTACCTGCCTGGCTAACATCAGAACCCTGCCCCCTCCAGACAGGCCTGCCTCGTTCCCAGCGCTGTGGGTCCCCACTTTATGGACCAAGGTGGTCTTGCTAACACCACACCTCCCTACCTGTGCACATTGCAGATCCGTGCCCTCCCTCCTGCCAGCGTGGTCCTGGTGGCAGTGGCATAGCTCACAGAAGACCAGCAGGCAAACCTTGCTAAAACTGTGCAGCCTGCTCCCTCACACATTATGGATCTGCCCCCTCCAATTTACACTTAGCCAGAGCCCATCCAAACTGGGGCCACACCCCCGGTCGTGTGTAAGCAGCGCCAACAGGGGCCAGCACCACTCCAATGTGACTCCTGCCCTCCAGAAAGGGAATCACATACATTTCAGACTGTGACCCCAGCAGTGGGCTTGGGGCAGACAGTTGATCCAACTGCAAGTCCCACCCACCAAGGGAAGCTTCTCAGGGGACAACACAAGGAGCACTCTCTTCACTTTGGTGCAACTGCATCTCTGGCAAATGCCTGGTCTGACTCAACTCAAGCTCAAGGGAGCCTCAGACTGGTCCAGTAACACAACAGGGACCAACCACTGCCCACAACAGTCAAAGAGAGCCACTGGAGATGGCTGGATTGAAGGAAAAAGTGGCTTAGGT
This sequence comes from Nasua narica, assembly GCA_028533885.1. Taxonomy (NCBI): domain Eukaryota; kingdom Metazoa; phylum Chordata; class Mammalia; order Carnivora; family Procyonidae; genus Nasua; species Nasua narica. The sequence goes on along the minus strand of CM052798.1, from coordinate 66,973,246 downwards.
TCAACATTAGGGCACACACAACGCACATAGGAGACACCCCTGAGGTGCCAAGTTTTGATAAATGAGAGACATTACACTGCAGGGCACTGTAGGACTACTGCTTTCATAAGGGCACTCCTTTCAAGAGCAAGAGACGTAGCTGACTTTCCTAACACACAGAAACAGAGTTACATAAAATGAAGAGACAGATAAATGTGTCCCAAATTAAAGAATAAGACAAAATCATACCAGGAGACGTAAGTGAAACAGAAATAAGTAATATTCCTGATAAAGAATTTTAACGTAACGATCATAAGGATACTCACTTAAGAAGAGTAGAGGACATCAGTGAGACCTTTAAAAATGAGATTTTAAAAAAAAAGCAATCGGAGATAATTTAAATTTAAATTTCACAATAAGTGAACTTTAAAATAGATGGAACAGGGGCGCCTGGGTGGCTCAGTTGGTTGAGCGGCTGCCTTTGGCTCAGGTCATGATCCCGGAGTACCGAGATCAAGTCCCACATCGGGCTCCCAGCTCCATGGGGAGTCTGCTTCTCACTCTGACCTTCTCCCTTCTCATGCTCTCTCTCACTCTCTCTCTTTCCTAATAAATAAATAAATAAATAAATAAATAATCTTTAAAAAAAGTAAATAAAAATAAAATAAAGTAGATGGAATAAATAGAATAGAGGAAGCAGAAGAACAAATCAGCAACCTAGAGAAAGAGTAATGGAAAATAATCAAGCTGAGTAGGTAAGAATAGAAAAGAAAAAGTATACAAAATAAGAACAGACCTAGGGAACTCAGCGACTCCATGAAATGTAATAACATTCCCTTTATAGAGATTCCAGAAGCAGAAGAGACAGAAAAGGGGACAGACTCTTTATCTTTACTTAAAGAAATAATAGCTGAAATTTTCCCAAATCTGGGAAAGGAAACAGAAATCCAGATCTACGAGGCACAGAGATTCCCTCAACAAAATCAACTCAAGGAGGTCCACACCAAGACACAGAGTAATTAAAATGGCACAAAGTAGTGAGAAAGAAAGAATTTTAAAAGTGATAAGAGAATACAGTTGCATATAAGGGATCCTAATAGCCTGTCGGCAGATTTTTCAGTACAAATTTTGAAGGTCAGAGGGCAGAGGCATGATACATTCAAAATGCTGAAAGTGAAACGTCTACAACCAAGAATACTCTACCTAGCAGGCTATGATTCAGAATAGAAGGAGAAATAGAGTTTCCCAGACATAAGTTAAAGGAATTAATGACCACTAAACCAGCCTTGCAAGATATTAAAGGAGACTCTTTTAGTGGAAGGGAAAGATAAATAAGAGTAAGAAAAGTAGGAAGCACAAAAGCAGTAAAAATAAATATATCTATAAAAGTCAAGTGACTCATAAAATAAAAGGATGTAAAGTATGACACCATATACCTAAAACATAGGCAGGGAGGGGTGAGGAATAGAGAATGGGTTCAAACTTAAGCAACCATCAATTTAATATAGAGTCTATGTGCAGAAGACATTACATATAAACCTATTGATAGCCAAAAATGAAAAACCAGTAAAAGATAAATGCAAAAAATAAAGAGGAATCCAGGTATCTCATTAAAGTCACCTTATCATGAGAGAAGAGAGCAAGGGAAGAAAGGAACAGAGAACTACAAAAACAACCCTAAGACAAGTTTAAAAAATGGCAATAATTGCATACCTATCCACTTTGAATGCAGATCGACTAAACTCTCCAATTAAAAGACATAGGATAATGGAGTATATTTAAAAAAAAACAAGACCCGGGCGCCTGGGTGGCGCAGTTGGTTAAGCAACTGCCTTCAGCTCAGGTCATGGTCCCGGAGTCCCGGGATCGAGTCCCACATCGGGCTCCCAGCTCCATGGGGAGTCCGCGTCTCACTCTGACCTTCTCCCTTCTCATGCTCTCTCTCACTCTCTCTCTTTCCTAATAAATAAATAAATAAAATATTAAAAAAAAAAAAACAAGACCCATCTAAAGGCTGCCAACAAGAGAATTCTTTTCAGACCTAAAGACACATACAGATTGAAAGTGAGGGAATGGAGAAATATTTATCATGCAAATGAATGTGAAAAGAAAGCTAGGGTAGCAATACTTTTATCAGACAGAAAAGACTTTAAAATGAAGACTATAACAAGAGACAAAGAAGGACACTATAAAATCATATAGGGGACAATCCAACAAGAAGATATAACAATTGTAAGAATGTATGCAACCAACATAGCACCCAAATACGTGAAGTGGTTAATAACAAACATAAAGGAAGTAATCGATAGTAATACAATAACAGTAGGGGACTTTAACTCCCCATTTGCAACAATGGAGAGATCACTCAGACAGAAAATCAACAAGGAAACAGTGGCTTTGAATGACACATTGGATCAAATGGATTTAACAGGTATATTCAGAACATTGCATCTTAAAACAGCAAAATACATTGTCTTTTCAAGGGCACACAGAACCTTCTCCAGAAGAGATCACCTATTAATCCACAAAACAAGTCTCAACAAATTCAAAAAGTTCAAAGTCAGACCATGCATCTTTTCTGACCACAACACTATGAAAACTAGAAATCAACCACAAGAAAAAAAGTCTAGAAAGAACACAAATACCTAAAGGTTAAATAACAACTACTAAATAATGAGTGGGTCAAGCATGAAACCAAAAGGAAGATTAAAAAAATACATAGAAATGAAAATGAAAATACAACAGTCCAAAATCTTTGGAATGCAGCAAAATTGTTTTTTTTTTCTCAAGATTTGTTTATTTGAGAGAGAGCACGCAGGAACAGAAAGGAGGGAGCAGAGGAAGAGGGAGGAGGCAGACTCCCTGCTGAGCAGGAAACCCACTGCAGGACTCCACACCAGACCCCGAGATCATGACCTGAGCCAAACGTAGATGCTTAACCTACTAAGCCGCCCAGGCACCCCCAAAAGTGGTTTTAAGAGAGAAATTTATAGCAATACAGGCCTACCTCAAGAACAAAAAAAATCTTAAACAACTTAGCCTATACCTAAAGGAACTAGAAAAAGAGCAAACAAAACCCAAAACCACCAGTAGAAGGAAGGAAATAATAAAGATTAGAACAGAAATAAATAAAATTTAAAAAGTACAATTAAACAGATCAATGAAGCTAGGAGCTGGTTTTTTGAAAAGATCAACAAAAATGATAGAACTTTAGCCAAACTCATCAAAAACCAAGAGAGGACTCAAATAAAATCAGAAATGAAAGAGCAGAAATAATAAATGACACCACAGAAATACAACGGATTATAAGAGAATATTATGAAAAACTGTATGCCAACAAATTGGAGAACCTGGAAGAAATGGATAAATGTCTAGAAACATATAACACCACACAACTAAATGAGGAAGAAATAGAGATTTTGAATAGACCAATTACCAGCAATGAAATTGAATCAGTAATTTAAAAAAAACTCCCAACAAACAAAAGTTCAGGATCAGATGGTTTCCCAGGTGAATTCTATCAAACATTTAAAGAAGAGTTAATATCCATTCTTCTCAAACTATTCCAAAAAAATAGAAAAGGAAGGAAAATTTCCAAATTTAATCTATGTGGCCAGCATTACCCTGATACTAAAATGAGATAAAGACACTACAAAACAAAACAAAACAAAACAAAACAAAAGAACTACAGGCCAATATCTTGAATGAACATAGATGCAAAAATCCTCAACCTAATACTAACAAACTGAATCCAACAATACCTTATAAAAGAAATTGAAGAGGACACAAAGAAATGGAAAAGCATTCCATGCTTATGGATTGGAATAACAAGCATCGTTAAAATGTCTATGTTACCCAAAGCAATCTACATATTTAGTGCAATCCCTATCAAGATACCAATAGGATTTTTCACAGAACTAGCAACAAGCAGTCCTAAAACTTGTATGGAACTACAAAAGACCCCAAAAAGCCAAAGCTATCTTTTTTTTTTTTTAAGATTTTATTTATTTATTTGAGAGAGAGAGAAAGAGCACGAGCAGGGAAAGTGGCAGGCAGAGGGAGAGGGAGAAGCAGGCTTCCTGATGAGCAGGGAGCCCAATGTGGATTCAGTCCCAGGACTGTGGGATCATGACCTGAGCCGAAGGCAGATGCTTAACCAACTGAGCCACCCAGGCACCCCCAAAGCTATCTTTAAAAAGAGAAGGTATCACAATCCCAGATTTCAAGATATACCGTAAAGCTACAGTAACCAAAACAATATGGTACTGGCACAAAAAAAGACACATAAATCAGTGGAACAGAATAGAAAACCCAGGAATAAACCCATTTTTTGGTTAATTAATCCTCGACAAAGGAGTCAAGAAAATGTGAAGAAAGACTATTCAAGAAATGGTTTTGGGAAATCTGGACAGCTACATGAAAGGAATCAGACTGGATCACTTTCTTATACCATACACAAAAATAAGCTCAGGATGAATTAAGGACCTAAATGTGAGACCTGAAAACATAACAGTCCTAGAAAGAATGTAGGGAGGAATCTCTCCGACATCAGCTGTAACATTTTTCTAGAGATATCTCCTGAGGCAAGGGAAACAAACGCCAAAATAAATTTGGGACTACATCAAAATAAAAGTCTGATGTACAGGTAAGGAAACAACCAACCAAACTAAGAGACAACCTACTAAATGGGAGAAGATATTTGCAAATGACATAGCTGATAAAAGGCTAGCATCCAAAATATATAAAGAACTGATACAACTCAATATGAAAAAAACAAATAATCCAGCTAGAAAATGGGCAGAAGAGGGGCACCTGAGTGTCTCAGTCTAAGAGTCTGACTCTTGATTTCGGCTCAGGTCATGATCTCAGGTTTATGAGATTGAGCCCCACATTGGGTCTGCACTGAGCACAGACCCTGCTAAAGAGTCTCACTCTGTCTCTCTGCCCCTCACCACTTGTGCACACACTAGCTCTCCCTCTCTCTTTGTCTCTCTCTCTCAAAAAAAAGCGGGGAGGCAGAAGACATGAGGAGAAATTTTTCCAAAGACAACATACAGATGGCCAACACAAACATGAAAAGATGCTCAACATCACTCATGATCAGGGACATATAAGTCAAAACTACAATGAGATATCATCTCACACCTGTCAGAATGGCTAAAATTTAAAATACAAGAAACAAGTGTTGGCAAGGAGATGGAGAAAAAGGAACCCTCTTGCACTGTTGGCGGGAATGCAAACTCAGCCAGCCACTGTGGAAGATAGTTTGGATATTCCTCAAAAAACTAAAAATAGAACTGCCCTCTGATCCAGTTATCACATTACTGGGTATTTACCCAAAATATATGACAACACTAATTTAGTAGGGTACATGCACCCCTGTGTTTATAGTAACATTATTTACAATAGCCAAACTATGGAAGCAGCCCAAATGTCCATTGATAGGTGGATGTATTAAGAAGATGTGAGATATATAGATATAATGGAATTTTACTCATCCATGAAAAAGAATGAAATCTTGCCATTTGCAACAGCATAGATGTAGCTAGAGAGTATAATGCTAAATGAAATAAGCCAGTCAGAGACGGGCAAATACCATTTAATCTTACTTAGATGTAGAATCTAAGAAATAAGACCAACGAACAGAGTTAAGAAAGAGACAAACTAAGATTCGTAACTATAGAGAACAAACCAGTAATTACCAGAAGGGGGGTAGGTGGAGGAATGGGTGAAATGGGTGAAGAGGATTAGGAGTACACTTATCTTGATGATCACTGAATAATAGTTGGAATTGTTGGAGCACTATATTACACACCTGAAACTAATGTAGCACTGTATGTTAACTACCCTGGGATAAAAAATTTACAAAACCTTTTTTTTTTAATGTGTGACTTTGGTATCACATCAATCAGACTCTGCTGGCTAAACTTACTAATTTACATCTGCTCTGCTTGTCACTCATTATACCTCCAAGGGCTTCAAAATCAGCATGTGCATTGATGAAAGGCACCCAATAGAGGTAGCATGAGCTAAGGAAAAGGCTCACATGAAGAAGTGCACAGAATTCTCTGGTATAGGCTTATCCTGAGAACCCTCTGAAGGGTCCAAGGTCCCAGGACTCTGTGGATTGTGGGTGTAGATGCGCTTCCTCCGTGTAACTTGGAGTGCTCCAGCCACAACCCGAATGCCAGGTTAGTGTGTGGACCAGCTCCCCAGAAAATATCCTTCCCAAACTGTAGGAGCAGAGACCAAACCTGAAGAAGGCGTTCAAATCCTTATAACCAAGGGGAGATATTATCTTCATGTTGGTGCCCAATTTTTGCTGAGTTTGTATGTCTGGTATATTTCACCAAAGTTTTGCACAATCAGCATCCTTTCTTTTCTTTCCATCTTTTTAAAATCCATCTCTTTTCCTTCCTTTGTCTTGTCTTCTTCCCCTCTCTTCTTTCCAGCCATCTTACTCCTTTTGCTTCTTGAGGTCGTATACAGAGCCTGTTGAATCAAAAACTTCTATTTACAACACAGGTTTTTTTTTTTAAGATTTTATTTATTTATTTGAGAGAGAGAGAGTGAGAGAGAGCATGAGAGGGAAGAAGGGAGAAGCAGGCTTCCCGTGGAGCCCGGAGCCCTACGTGGGACGCGATCCCAGGACTCCGGGATCATGACCTGAGCTAAAGGCAGTCGCTCAACCGACTGAGCCACCCAGGGACAACACTGTTGATTTCATACATTTTGCTAGTTGTCATAGGTACCCCTATGACTTCCAAGTCAATATAAAGTATATTTGTTTAATTTGTCAATTAAATTAATTTAATTTGTTTAATTTATCTGCCACCATGAAAAGGTAGCATGAAAAGGTATCATTGAATATATACAAATTATTGCAGATTTGAAACACTCTTCTTAAAAAGCTGTTTCTTTTTCAGAAACCATTGTAAAATTCAGGATGACTTAGAGTGCACTCAAGAAACTGGACTCATTTACTTAAGCTGACAGAAAGTTCCCTACAACCTGGCCATTTCACTCCTAAGTATATATCTAGCAGATACATGGGCACATGTGCACAAAGAACATATATAGAATGATCAAAGCAGCAATATGTGTAATAACTCCAAACTGAATATAACCCAAATGTGTGTCCACAGTAAAATAGCTAAATACTGGCCTATTTTACAACAGAATGTCTTACAGTAATGAAAATAATCAAACTACAGTTAAAGCCTACAACACACCAAAAAACAATCTGTTTGATTCCACTTATATAAAATTCACAAATGGGAGCACCTGAGTGGCTCAGTGGGTTAAAGCCTCTGCCTTCGGCTCAGGTCATGATCTCAGGATCCTGGGATCAAGCCCTGCATTGGGCTCTCTGCTCAGCAGGGAGCCTGCTTCCCTCTCTCCTGCCTGCCTGTCTGCCTACTTGTGTTCGCGCTCCCTCTGTCAAATAAATAAATAAAAGCTTTAAAATTCACAAATGAGCAAATTTAGTCTCTGATGTGAAAAGTAAGGAGAGTGGGTATCTTTGAGCAGGATGGAGGGGTTGTTGAGTGGAAGGAGCACAAGAAAGTTTCTGAGATATTGGGAGTACTCCCTATTTTTAACCTAAGTAACAATTACAGGGATGGATTTATTTTGTGTTTCACCTACTATACACTTTTGAGCTGAGCACTTTTCTGTTTCTGTGTTATGCTTTAATTTGAGGGCTTAAGAAGTACTGCAAAAGTTCTTACACTAATCAAAAAGCCTCCTTAGGACATTTCATGGTAAATGCTCTGCCTCAAAAACAAAGAGAAAAGAAAGAGGGAGGGAGGGGGGAGAGAGAGGGAGCAAGGGAGGGGAGAAGAAAAGAAAGAAAAAGAAAAGCACTGTTGCCTCTTTTATGTCACAGTTAACACATGTAATCCATACTTTTGTGGTAAATATGAACAATTTAATGCCTGACCTAAAATTCAGATTCTTATCCAAGCTCTCAGGAATACAGGCTGAGAAAATGACCAGCATGTCAGTAGAGTTGGGGGCTCTGTGGAACTCTGAGAGAAACAGAGAACTCTCCAGTTCTCGCTGTTTCTCCTCTGACCCTCCCTAACTTTCTGTTGGCCTGCTACACATTTTGTAAATGATAAGATCTAAAGTTTTTCCTTACCTTCTTCATGATGCACAATTCTAGTGTTGTCTTCAGGACAAAATCTAATACTTTATTTTCTATTAATATAAGTGGACTGAAAGTGAAAGTAGGGCGGGGCTGCTTTGAAATCAGACTAATGCTGAGAAATTGGCTGCTTTTTCTGGTAACCAATAAAGCCTTTATGCCAGGAAACCGAAAAGAGTTTCAGGAGCAACTGAATCTTTTTGTGAACTTGGCAAACTGAATTTCTTGCCCATCCTCCAGATCCCTTTCCAGATAAATGAGTTATTTATTGCCGGCAGATGAACTTGGAAAACTTGGTTAGAATAATTTAATTTGTGGTACATACAGTTGCAGTCTATTAAAAAAAAATACTTGTAAATCTAGGCCACTGAAGGGGTTAAAGTTTTTTTGTTATTTTTATAGTCTTGTGTGCTTTATAAATTTATCTTCAATGAATGTGAATTATTTTTAGCACAGAAGTACACATATAATAAAATAGTTTCCATTTTGAAAAATTATGTCATTTCTTTTAAGTAATATTATCTGAGTAATTTTGATGATCATGTATTGCAATTTAATTGGTCATGTATTTATTAGAGAAGTATTTAATAAGCACTGACTACATCTCATACTGTCACACATTAGGGCTCAACTGGGCTCCTTGAAGTTATTTATATTAAGTTAGGTTAGACAGGAAAAGCTACCTGGAATGAGAGATTGTAGTGGCCTCCATGGTTTAGACAGAACCAGGGCATTTGATATAGTTGCAGAGACAAAAGAAAAGATACTTTATCCTGGTAGCAAATAAGGAGGCAAAACTTCATAACAATAGCAGGTAGGAACTGGAACAAATTACTTTATTCATGTGATAATTTAAATCATGCAGTTTCTGCATCTTTTTTTTAACTTTATGATATATCCTAGAGATTATCTCATGTTAGTTAAAATAGTGTTTCCTTTTTATTTTAATGACTGTAGAGTGTCTCGTTATACATCTGTCCCATGATTTACATTACCAGTACCTGAGAGATGAACTTTAGAGTTGTTGCAGTCTTTTGCCATTACCACAATGCTGCAAAACATATCCTCGTATGTCTGTCATTTTCTGCTCGGGCAAAGTTATCTGTAAGATAGTCTTAAGGGTCAGAGGTTTTTGTGCATTTAAAGTTTTGAAATATAACTGTGGCAGTTTGCACTGTCACTAGCAAATATGAGAGATGGTCAGTTGCCCCAAACCTTTGCTAACCTGATGTCGCAACAAACATGCCATCTCTTGCTGCTTTTATTTATTTTTTTATGTTTACTTTTCTTATTTAAATGCAGTTAATTAACATATAGTGTATTCTTGGTTTTCAGAGGTAGAAATCAGTGATTCATCAGTTGCATATAACACCCAGTACTCATTACACCGCGTGCCCTCCTTAATGTCCATCACCCGGTTACCCCATCCCCCCAGACCTCTATCTTGCTGCTTTCAGAAGTCAAACAGATAACTTATAGTTTTAATTTGCACCTCCCCTTATCACTCCTACAGCTTTATTTTCTTCTACCGTTTTAGCCCAGTGTTTCATGGGGTGGTTCTTTTTCTCACTGTTATATGAGGGGCTCCTTATAGCATGAAGAAATGATTTCCTTATCTGGTATAAATTGCAGTTTTTCCATCTTGTCATTTGTCTTTGTCATTTGTCATTGTTTTGCATATATATACATATACACATATATATGTATATATATTTTTTTGCAGTGTATTATTTATTTGAAATAATGGATTCTATTTCCTATTTTTTTCTTTTTCTGGTTTATTCTTATTTTTTATAATTTTTTTATTAACATATAATGTATTATTTGCTCCAGGGTACATGTCTGTGAATCATCAGGCTTACACATTTCACAGCACTCACCATAGCACATACCCTGCCCAATGTCCATAACCCAGCCACCCTATCCCTACCCCTCTACCCCGCAGCCGCCCTCAGTTTGTTTCATGAGTTTAGGAGTCTCTTATGGTTTGTCTCCTTCCTGATCTCATCTTGTTTTATTTCCCTCTGCCACCTCCCCACGACCCCTTGCCCTGCCTCTCAAATTCTTCATATCAGAGAGATCATATGATAATTGTCTTTCTCTGACTGACTTATTTCGCTTAGCATAATACCCTCTAATTCCATCCACGTCATTGCAAATGGCAAGATTTCATTTCTCTTGATGGCTGCATAGTATTCCATTGAATATATATACCACCTCTTCTTTATCCATTCATCTGTTGATGGACATCTAGGTTCTTTCCATAGTTTGGCTATTGTGGACATTGCTGCTGTAAACATTCGGGTGCATGTGACCTTTCGGATCACTACATTTGTATCTTTAGGGTGAATACCCAGTAGTGCAATTGTTGGGTCATAGAGTAGCTCTATTTTCAACTTTTTGAGGAACCTCCATACTGTTTTCCAGAGTGGTTGTACCAGCTTGCATTCCCACCAGCAGTTAGGAGGGTTCCCCTTTCTCCACATCCTCACCAACATCTGTCGTTTCCTGATTTG
>CM052798.1:66933696-66962102 GCA_028533885.1 Nasua narica | reverse complement strand
CCACCCCGTCCCCTCCAAAACCCTCAGTTTGTTGCTCAGAGTCCACAGTCTCTCCTGGTTCAACACCCCCTCCGATTTCCCCCCATTCGCCCTTCCCTTCCTTCTCACGATGCCCTCCATGATTTTCTTTATACTCCACATGTAAGTGAGACTTGATTGGATTATTTGTTCTTTGTGTGTTGAATTTGAGAAGTTCTTTTATAGATTTTGGATACTAGCCTTTTATCTGATATGTCATTTGTGAATATCTTCTCCCATTCTGTCAGTTTGCTTATATATTTTTAATAAATAATTTCATTATTTTTATGTAGGTGAATAATTTCATTATTTTTATATAAGTAAATTTATTAATGTTTTATTTTTTGTCTTTCATGTAACATTTAAAAAGGGCCTCTTTGGGGCACCTGGATGGCTCAGTTAGTCAAGCAGCTGACTTTTGGTTTTGGCTCAGGTCATGGTCTCAGAGTTCTGGAATCAAGCCCCTTGTTAGGCTCAGTGCTCAGTATGGAGTTGGCTTGAAGATTCTCTCTCTCCTTCTCCCTCTGTGCCCCCCGCCCCCGCCGGTCCCTCGTGCTCTCTCTCTCTCAAATAAATAAGTAAATCTCAAAAAAAAAAATGAAAAAATAGAAAGGGCCTTGTTATTATAGTACTATTTTTAATTTTTTATATATTTACTTCTTTATTTTTTTGATTTGAAAGAGAGAACACGTGCGTTGGTGGGAGTGGCAGAGGGAGTGGAAGAGAGAGAATCTGAAGCAGGCCCCAAGCCCAAAACAGAGCCCAACATGGTGCTGGATCTCATGACCCTGAGATCGTGACCTGAGCTGAAATCAAGAGCCAGGAGCTTAACTGACTAAGCCACCCAGGTATAGCTACAGTATTATTTTTTAAGGCTCAGATATATTACGTAGTTGAATTTTTCACGTTTCAATTTGATCCATCTGAAATTTATTTTGTAAAAGGTATAAAGGAACTCAAACTTATTTGTGTATGGCTACCTATGGTCCAAATACCATTTACTGAAAAATCCATATCCTTTCATTAATGCAAAACACCAAATTTATCATATATTGATTTTCAGTATGAATTTGAGTCTATTTTTAAACTTTCAAGACTGTCTTATTGATGTTTAAGTATTAAGGGGTCAGAGCCAGTGTGATAATTGTTGGGATGTTGGGACGTTTTAACATATGATTACAGTGATATAATATGCTTTACATTGTAATTTACATTACAGATGCTTTCCCCCATCACTTATCATTTTTCCCCCAGAATTGCACTGAACATTCTTACTTTTACTTTTTACGTATCTACCTTAAAGTAAGTTTTTCTACTTCCCAAAAAACCTTTTTGCCATATTTATCTGAATCCTATTAAATGTATACGTTGACTCAAAGGATTGACATTTTGATTTCTAACCCTTTTTTACAAATTTTTGTCTCATTAATATTTGAACAATTCTTCATATAATGCTATATATGTCTTGATTTTATTCTATAGTATTTTATTTGTTTCGAAGATATTACAAACTTGGTCTATCTTCCATTACATCTTCTGACTTGTGAATTATTTCAAAAAGCATGCAATTTGTTTTCTGTATTCCAGGTTCTGATATACGTTGGAAAATATTTTTTATTTTTAAAACTTTTATTGAAAGAAGGAAGCTTAACATGTGTTTCAAAAGGGAGCCACAGCATTATGCTAGTAAAACAGAAAGAAAACTCGTTTTCTAATTTCCTCAATAGGAATTCTAAAGCCTCTTTGATTTACAGGCTCAGAATTTTCTTTCGTATACCAAATAGCCTTGTCGTCCCTACTTGTCCTAGTGAACACATTGCTTGCTGCATCAGGAACTGTGAAACCTTGGGCCTTCATTGCTTTTAGTTGCTTCAGTCTCTTTTCTTTTAGTTGATTTATCTCTTGATTTACCCCTCAGATTTCTTTTTAAATCCTTCATTAAGCAGTTCTTCTTGGACTTCTCAAAGAGAAAAAGAATTCACTTCCGAAAATCTCCAATTATCAAGGGTATGGGTTTTGTATTTACAGACTCCCACAACTAAGCTTGTGTGTCTGTTTCTTTGCCACCTCAGAGTATTCTTTTATGAGTGTGTCCAATATTTCCATACGTTTGGACCTAGATGCTGAGAATATCCACAATGTGGATCTTCTGAAGATGCCCTCAGCACCATCTCACTAGAGGTGCGGAGAGGTTGACCCTAGGCCAGGCCCAAGAACTAGCCTCTAATGTGTTCCAATTCAAATGATGCTCTTTGAGAGGTAAGATAGATTTGGTGCTGATTAATTCTCAATTCCACCCGAGGGACATCTGAAAAATAATGGAATGCTGACCAACCCTATATGGAAAACTGAGTATCAAGCTCCTTTATTGAGCTAAAAAAGAAATTTTTTCCTGTGCTGTAATAGAATGAGTCAAGCACAGATCTAAAAACAAATGCAGCAAATTCTAGAGCTTTCGGTATCCCAAATTTCTTATTAGGTGAAATCTGATACTTTCAATATTGGGTGGATCTACTTCAGATCTCTTTGATGATTATTAGCACGAATGATATTTCATGGTTATCTAAGGATTATAGATCAAGAAGACTAAGTCCCTATTCAACTGGGGCAAAACGAGACCATCCTATAATCACCCCTACTTATTTTTCCTTTTCCCAAGCCATGCTTTGCTATGTTTCAGTGAGTTAGGGTCATTTTAGAAAATTCCATTTTGAGGGCCAACTGGGTTCAGGAGTCTCCAGGGCCACTCCTTCAGTTCAAAGATTCACTAGAAGGACACAGAGAACTCAGAAAAGTTTTATGTTCAAAGTAGTAGTTTATTACAGTGAAAGGCTATGAATTGAAACCAGCAAAAGACACATAGACTGGAGTCCAAGAGAGAAACAAGCACAGATTTCTAATTGTCCTCACACAGCAGAGTTGTACAGACAGTATGTCATTCTCCCAGAAATGATGTGTGACAACATGTATGGGGTATTGCCCACCAGGAAAGCTCACCCAAGTCTTGGTGTTTAGCATTTTTATTATTATGGGAGACAACCACAAGTAGACATGGAGAGTTCATGTAACTGTTCTCAGCTACTCAGACTGAGGCCCCTTTAGAAGTCAGATTGATTCAGTGTAGCCCAAGACTCTCACCATAAATCACACTATCAACATAAATGATCTGGTAGTTTTTATGTGGTAGTCCAAAACAGACAAAACATTTTAATCAGGTAAGATATTCCAGGAACTTATAGGTTTTCTTCCATGAGCCAGTCAAAGGCTAGACCTTTCTTTGGAATGTGAGGGTACCCCAGACCTACTGAGTTAACCTTTATTAGAAAGGCTATAAGAATGAAGGTAGTGTCGTGAGAAAGGTAAAATGAAGTATTTGATCATCTTATTGGAAGGATATGCCAATGTTCTATTATTGGCCTTTTAACGTATAAATATTATACTTTCTCTGAAATGTATGGCTATCCAGGTATTGCTAAAATATCCTATGTAATATGTGTTTTTAAAATTAGGTCATTTTATTTTATTGTGATGTTGTAGTTTATAACTTCCAATCTGTTAGCGCTTTTCCTTATCATCTATAGGAGGAGCATTTGATAAGGAAGATAAATAGTGAACCTTGAGGAGTTATAGCATTGACTGTAATCTGGACATTTTTTTCATGGCACAGATTGGTCCAAAATCCTTTGGTCCAATGTTAGGTAGACTGAGATTATTATTAAAATTTTTTTAACTCTTTTAGAAGTAATGGAAGCCAAAAATATACTCTTGCTGATTTCAGTTTATTTAAAATAATGTAAAATAGGGAGAAATGAATCATCTCACCTAATACTATAAAAACAAAACACCAAAAAATTGTCTCATTTATAGCGTTTCTCATGAGTCAATTTCAGGCTTTATAGAAGTCAGTGAAGTGTTAATCCTCAAAAATCTGGAGACTTGTACTAAAATTTTTTTGAATGTTCCTGTCGCAACTGAAGTTTTCTGTAGATTGCTTAAATAGATTACTTCACTGAGACCCCATGCTTCAGATTCCTACTTCCAAACCCATCACCCTCATGCACTTTAACTGGTAGTTCTCATTGATCTTGAGGCTATAGTTTAGATGTCTTTTCCTCCAGGATGCTTATTCTCTCCTGGAGCCTTGTTGTACGGAGTATGGGGAGAAGTGAAGAGATTTTTTTAAATTACAGTTTTATGAACCTCATAAAAAGGCTGTGGCCCTTGCATCTGACTTCTTATTTCTTCTGAAGATGCTTGAATCACAACTAATTCAAGTGATCTCAGCAGCGGTTCTAAAGGGAACTGTTCTAAGAGGAACATTAACTTCACATTTTTTTGTCAGTCTCACCCATATTGAAGTAAAATATTCTGAGAACCTTGCCTTAGGATCAGCAGAGGAAGAGTGTTGGTAGGTGGTGATGCCGCTTCTGTATTCACAGTTTTTGCCCATGAGACCCAGTAAGTTGTTTCTATTTTTCTTAATATTTTTATAGTCCTGGTGGCACCTGCTCTTTATCCAGAATCTTACTCATGGGCTTGGTAATATTTAGATATGCCGACCTGCAAGTCAACCAGCAGCACAAGACACAGTGCCCTAATCGGATTTTTCATGGTTAGCCAACGCCACACACATACTGATAACAAGAGACCAAGATATAAGTATTACAGTTATTTTTTTTCTGTTAGTGAAGTTAAGAAGCATTTATTGAGTGCCTACTATGTTTCATATCTGTTCTTACTGCCGGAAATCTAGCAGATGAAAAGCCAGATAAGCACTCCTACTGTACAGATTGATGTCTTAATATAAGAAGACAGAAAATAAGTAAAGATATAGATGAACAAAATATTTAATATTGTGTTCAGGAATGAAACAAACAAAAAAGGTGAGATGAAAAGAGGAGGGGCAAGATGAAACAGGATGGTGGGAGAAGACCTGTTTGAGAACTACATTTGTACGGAGCCTTGAGGAGAAGGTGGGCGAAGAAGCAGGAAGCTTTGCAGGTGTAAGATTGGGGATTATCAGTTCTTTTATTGTGAACATGATAACTTTCAGAAGAAGAACTCAGGTGTTATTTGATTCATGAGTCTGACTTTCAGAAGAGTATTAAGGCAGGAAATATCAATGTGAGATGTATCAGAATAAAGGTAGCGTAAGTCTGAGGATTACATGAAATCACTTCAAAAGAGGATATAAAGAGAAGAGAATAAAGATCCCAGGGCCAAGTGCCAGAAGGGTTCACAATTCAGATACCTGGAAAAAAAGTTGGAGCCTGGTAAGGTGACTGAAGGGAAGATGGGAAGAAACCCTGAAGAATGTGGTGCCACAGAGGCCAAGTAAGGAAAGGAGCAGGCATAAGTCACCTAAGAGATATGATTCCAGGCAGGGGACCAAGATGGATACTAGGAAACATCCATTTAATCAGACAAAATGGAGGCCATTCGCAGATAAAACAAAAGCAGTTTAGTGGAGTTTCAGGTTTAAAGCCAGAGAGAACTCAACTAAAATAAGAGGTGGGAAGAAAAAAAGTAAAAAGAGGAGATAGAGACAATATACTTTTCCCTTGAAGAGGAGTAAAAAGAAAAAAAAAAGGGGAGGTTGTACTTATTCTGTCTGGGGACAAAAGATATTAAGGTTGCAGTCTTGCTGGTGAGAATTGGAATTAAAAGATTTGCTTCATAAGAAATGTGGAGTCCTTCCCTCAGTACTTCACTCACCAAAGATCTTTCCAAGCAGTTCATCAAGCAGGATTATCTAGTACGACACAGCTCTGCCATAACCACAACCACCACAGCCTGGGAAATCTAAAGAATCTTCTAGGCTTTCTGGTTCACTACAAATGCTTGGTCTTCTTTTACACCAGACACGGGAGGGTCCAGATAGTGGATTTAGATATCATGGTAGCATGCACAACCAGAACAGCCTTTCAGGAGAAATAAAATCACAGATCCACTTTATGCCTCAGGGTTATCCAAAACACATGTACACCAGCCGAGTTCTGGTGGGACTTCTGTACTTTTCTGTGGCACAAAATGTAGGCCAGTTGGTAAACAGCAGAGTACTTCCTCCATCTTTCTCCAGTTCTCTGATGATGTCAGTGATGAAATGCAGGGTATTATCAATCTCTATTGATTGTCTTCCATCATAAAAATAAAATTGGAACAACACTTCTTATGTGTTGAGTGTCTACTGTGTGCTAAGTTCTACAACATGTTCCTTCCATACCTGACCTCACTGGTATTTACAAGAACTTTGCAAGTTAGGACATATTATACCCACTTCGCAAATGTGGATGAAGTTTCAGAAAGGCTGAATGCACTGTACTTTCTGAAAGTACAGTGAGTAAGTGGTAGACCCAGCATTTGAAAACTAGATGATCTGTTTCAGTGTGCCTTGCTTTGCTGCCACTTCACTGGCAGAATAATCCTTTAAAACATCGATTATCCCATGTACTCCTTGATGAAACTCCAGGGACTTTCTGTTGATTCTCCTCTTCCAACAGCTTGTTCTCTAATCAACAGTGTGACCATACAGGCTCCATTTATTTCTGCAGAGTCTCTCATCCCACAAATTCAGCAGCTCCTTGCTTAGCTAGTCCCTCGTCAGGAGCCCCAGTTCACCTCATATTTTCTAAAAGTATTGTTTTCATGTTTTGGTATTGGACTTTAAACTTGCCAAGTATATTCACTCTTGTCTTCCTAAATTCTATTCTAGGTCTAATGATTTTCTTAATAAATTATGGATGTATAAAGAAAAGTAACTGAATTATATTCTTACCATAGATAATTTTCAAAAAGTAGGCATGTTCTTCTACCATAACTAACATCAAGCAATAGATTATTACCAAAAATCACAAATGGCTTTGTCATAGCACCTCCCAAATTTCAAATCCTTCTGTTCTCCCACAGGAAACTATAGGCAGCTTTTGACAATGATCTGTGCCTTCTAGTATTCAGACCCTTATGTAAGCCTCTCTTGAGTGTGGGCTTAACTCAGGTTATCTTTAACTCTATCTTAACAAAGACAGTATGGCAAAAGTGATGGAGTGTCACTTCCATGATTCGGTTACAAAGGACTGATTTCCATGTCGCTAGCACTCTCTATTTTGTCTTCTTGTCTTGCTCACTTTGATGAAGCAAGTTGCTACAATGGACAAACCCAAATGGCAAGGGTTGAGATTAGTCTCAAGGCAGAGGCCAGGGTGGAACTGTGGCCTTCAGTCCAACAGCCCATGATGAAATGAATTTTACCGAAAACCACATGACTGAGCTTGGAAAGGTGATCCTTCCTCTGTTGAGCCTTGAGATGACTACAGTCCCAGGCAGCACGCTGATGTAGCTTGTGAGAGACCTTGAAGCAGAGGACCAGACGAAACCATGCCTAGATTCCTGGCTTCCAGAAACTCTGAAGTGATAAATGTTGTTTGGGAAGTTTGTGTGTAGTAATAGATAACTAATACAGAAACTTTAATCTAACTTCTATCACCATACATTACTATTGCCTGTTTTTATCTTTATATAAATTGAATTATACAGGATGATTAGTTTTATGTTGGCTTCTTCAACATTATGATTTATAATTTGTTCAAGTTTTTGGTTTCAGTAATAATTTATTCATATGTTTTGCAGTTAAGTATTCCATTTGATGAATGTACTGTAATTGTGTAATCATTCTATTGCTGATGAGAACTTGGGGTGTCATTTATGGCACTCAGTACATACATAAGCATTTCAGTTGGGCATATGTCTAAGACTGAAATTAGTTGATTCTGTGGTGTTCATTTGTTCATTTTATGATAGATATTATCCAATAATTTTTCAATATAAATGTCCCAATTTAAACTCTCACCAGCAATGTATAAATTTCCAGGCTCCATAGTCACACCCTCATGTAGAAATGCCAGACTTTAAAATTTTAGTCATTTTGGTGAGTTTGTAGTTTTAATTCAGGTTTAATTTGCTTTTCTTTGACAGTGATAAATAGGAGGTTGATTCACATCTATTATTTATTGGGATATCCTTTGTCTTGCATATTTTTCTAATGGGTTGTGTGTCTTTTTTTTCCCTTTGACTTGATAACTTTTTATTCTTTTAAAGGTTTTATTTGTTTTAAAGAGAGAGTGAGAGTAGGGGGAGGGGCCAAAGGAGAGGGAAAGAGAGATTCTCAAGCAGACTCCAAGCTGGGCTTGATATCATGACCCTGAGATCATGACCTGAGCCGAAAATTTTCAGACGCTTAACTGACTGAGCCACCCAGGGGCACCTGTGACAGCTTTATATATTCTCAGGTTGAGTTTGTGTGTGTATGTATTTGTGTACGTATATACCTGTATAATAATGCATGTATATACACACGTGTATATATATATATACATGTATATACTGGAAATCTTTGGTTTGCCTTTTCATTCTTTCATGCTGTCTTTGGATGAACAGGAGATCTTAATTTTAAGTAGTTAAAATTTTCAATTATTTATTTTTTAATTTTATTTATTTTAGAGAAAGAGAGTATGCAAGTGGAAGGAGGCTCAGAGAGAGAGGGAGAAGGGAAGCAGACTCCCCGCTGAGTGGGTAGCCCAATATGGGGCTTGATCTCAAGACCCTGAAATCATGACCTGAGTTGAAACCCAAGAGTCTATGGGTAACCGACTGAGCCATCCAGGCACCCCTGAATTTTTTATTTATGGGTAGTGTTTTTGTGTCTTATTTCCAAACCAGGAGGACTTGAGAATAATCTCTATAATATTTTCTAAACTTTACTGTATTGTCATTCACATTTAGGTCTACAAATCACGTAAAAATGACTTTTGTGAATAGTGGGATGTAGGAATCAAGTTTAACGTTTTTTAATGGATATAACATTGACCTAGGCACCATTCACTAGAAAGACTGTAGTATTCCCAGTAGTTGACATGAATCACCTCTTTATCCCTGTGTCAGTATGTCTCTGAACTCTCTAACTTGTTGCTTCTATCCATTCCTTTATGCCTGCACCCATCCCATGCTACCTTAGGTACCCTAACTTTATAAGTTTCTATATAGGTAGAAGGACTTCTGTCATTTTGTTCTTCAAAATCTCCTTGCCTGTACTTGACTTTTTTCGCATTTCCATATAGATGTTAGAATAAGCTTGCCTTTTTTACAAATAGATCTTTGGAAGTTTGGATTTACATTGATTCTATAGATAAATTTGGGGATAAATGAAATTTTAAAAATGATGAGTCTTCCATGAACTTTCTATGTTCCACCATTGATTAGGCCTTTAAAAATCTCTCAGTAGGGGCGCCTCTGCAGCTCAGTCACTTGAGCATCTGCCTTTAGCTCAAGTCATAGTCGCAGGGCCCTGGCATCAGGCTCCCTGCTCAGCGGCTCCCTACCCCACCCTCCCTCTCTCTCTCCCTGCATGTGCTCTTTCTCTCTCTCTCTGTCAAATAAATAAATAAAACCTTTAAAAAATAAATTAAAAAGTAAAATCTCTCAGTAATATTCTACTTTTCAATGTACAGTTCTTGTATATTTGTTAGATTGATTCCCAGATATGTTTGAAGTAATCTTCTTTGAGCGTTTAAGTACATATACAGAAAAGTGCACACCTCATAAACATATGTACACCTATGAATTTTTCAAACTAAGCACACCCACATTGCCAGCCCCCAAATACAAATATCGCATCATGACAGGACTTCCGAAGTCTTCCTCACCCTGCCACTCTGCTGGGTCACCTCCCGTCTATCCCAGCCAAGGATAATAACTATCCTGCTATAGCACTATTCTATTTGAATCATAAACTACGTAACTTTTAGTAGCTAGTATATTTTTCCAATATTATTCTTATGAAGTTAGTCTATATTTTTGTGTGAAGCTGTAGATCATTTATTCTCATTTCCATATAGTATTCCATTCTATGAATCACTTTATTTATTGACACAAGTGTTGATGGACATTTGAGGACTGTCTAATTTTTTGACTATTAAGAATTTTTATTTTACCTATCTTTTCATTTATGTGCACATTCTTCTTGTGTCTGTACATGGGAAGAGATTGCAGTAAAGACATTCAGCATTAGCAGATACTACCAAACATTTTCATAGTTGTACTAATTTCTGTTTGCACTAGCAACACGGTGCATTCCCTGTTCTCTACAGCCTCGTCGATCCTTGGTGTTGTTGGCTTATCTTTCATTTGGCAGATGTGCATTGTTTACACATTGTGATTTTAATGCTTCATATAATTGAGCATCTTTTCATATGTTTATTGGATGTCTGATATCCTTTAGTTATTTTGTTACAAAAATTATGTCATTTAGTATATATAAAAATATTATAGAAATTATTCTCAAGTCCTCCCAGTTTGGAAATAAGACACAAAAACACCTGTTTTTAATATTTCTTTTTCTCACAATTTTTTTTTTTGAGATCTTGTGTGTTAGTAAATGTATTCTTGAGTAGATGCTTAAATAGATATGTACATAACTTTTGGATTTGATTGAAATCCATTTGAAAGACATTTGGGTTGCTTTCATTTTTCAACATTTCTAAGACCCCTCCTAGTTTTGGGCAGCACATAATTTGTAGCTTATTTATCTTCCAACACCAAAGGCCAATCTCATGCATGTAAACCAATCACCAGGTCATTGTGTCTTGACATATTAGACATAGTGAAGAATTTAGAACAGTTCAAGAACATGTGGCATGGACTTACATTCCCTTCCCTAGGAATTCACTTTTAGAGCTCTTTTTTGTTTGCTAGTTCATGGCGAACTTCTTCACTCTGCTAAGATCATTTATTGGAATAAAAACCCATTTATGTAATTCAAACCTACAGTCTCAAATTATACAGACTCCCAAAGGGAAAGTGATCCCCTTTATTTTCCTGTAACATTTGAGTAGTTTCAAGGGCTAGCAGAGACCATGCTGGGTCATTATCTGATTCTTGGCAGCATAATTTTTGCAATCTTGGGGAAGCTGACCTCTCACCTTTTAGATAGTAATCCAATCAGAAAGAGAGCTCCACTGCCCAATGCAAGACTATCCATTAAGTTCATGTGAGTTGTAATAGATTGTACTAAAGATCAGGGAGAATGTCTTTTTTCCCTAAGATTTCTTTGCTTGTCACAGCTTGAAGGGAACCATGAGCATTTCACACTACTGAAGCCCAGACCCTTTCTACCTTGCTGGCTCTGCTTTCCTCTGCCTCTTATAGTCTTTCATTTACTCTCTACCTTGCTTTTAGGAACAATTAAAATTTCTCTAACAAAGCGATTTAGCACCATTTTTGATTGCGTAGGTTTCATGTCTTTGTATTCGCCCCTCTGCTCCAATAGGCACATCAATGAATTTTTATAATGCACATCTGTCTCTCTGTCATGAGGATTGGATGTTTAATAAATCCTTATCTTTTTATGCTATCCTAGTATGTGTTCTGTTACAAGAAAGGAGGCTATGTGTGGAAGGCTCTGCATTCAGATGGTGCACAGATACCTTTGCTTTGGAAACTCTGTAACAAAATGTGTCACAGAAGAAGAGAGCTGTGCGGCTTAAATTGAATATACATTTTGAATTACACCACTCTGGGCTTTTGGTGAAGTTCCCAGCCAAGCAGCAGTTGTTTAGTCCATGAATTTCTTCTGGCCCATGAAATGCAAGCAGCTCCTAGTGGAAGAATATTTGGGACAGTGGTTTAACTGAACGCTTCTAACAGATTTTGCCATGGATTTAGATGATAAAAAAAAAATAGTCTCTTGTATTGCGCATACAGAAAGATACCTGATTTCCTGGAAATAAGTCAGTTATGAAAGCAGCTCTTCATTACTTTCAGTTGCAATCTGAACTATCTTCACAGGAAATGCCATTTCAAAGGGCCTTAAAAGACCAAAGAGATTATTTTTCTGGGTAAAAAAACCTTCATATTAGATCATTTTAAAACCTAATTCGTGTTCACCTTAAACTTACATGATGTCCTGTGTCAATTATATTTTGCTAAAGCTGGGAAAAGAAGTAGTGACTGGAAGTGTGTGCAGTATGGAGGGAGCAAGGGGGAAAACGTTACGTGTAAGAGTTCCTGCGCCTCTTTTTTAAAGCAAGTGTATGGCACTTAGCATTTTAAATCTTTTATGAAGGGGCTAGTAATTTTTAAAAGGCTCTTTTTAGGGCTGATAGCATGGCCAAGAATCATTTTGGGCAGGCTCCAGTTCATTTTCACTCAGTCATCACAGTGAGTTTTGTAAGAGATAAGTCATGTCACTTTTCATAAAAGCTTGTGGTTGTCCTTCTGGGGCCACAAGATCCTACAGTCTGCTTGCTGCTGCCTCCTCTTCCTATCACAATTCTCTCCGCGTTAGCGCAGGGACTTTTGTTTACACACTGAACACGCCCAACTCTTTTTTTTTTTTTTTTTTTCAGATAGGTGAATTTTTTTTTTTTTAAAGATTTTATTTATTTATTTGACAGAAGTCACAAGTAGGCAGAGAGGCGGGCAGAGAGAGAGAGGAAGAAGCAGGCTCCTGCTGAGCAGAGAGCCCGATGCGGGGCTCGATCCCAGGACCCTGAAACCATGACCTGAGCCGAAGGCAGAGGCTTTAACCCACTGAGCCACCCAGGCGCCCCAACACGCCCAACTCTTGTACAATCAGAAATTGTGCACACAAAGCCTCCTTCTGCCTGGAACTCCCTCCCCTCATTTCTCCCCAAATGCGGCTCTTATTGAAAAATGAATCTTCCTTCTCATTCTGTCAGAGTAAGATGGCTGTCTGACTAATCTAGATCCGGTCTCCTTTCTACACTTACTCAGGGCTCCCAGTATTATTCCTTCACAGTGTTTCTCAGACATTCGAGAATTACATTTGTTTGTAGAACTTGTTTTAATGTCTGATTTCTGAACTAACAAAATGCAGGAGCACAGGGACCACTATGCCAAGCACAGAATCCTCCGAGCCTGCCCAGTGCCTTCCACAGCGCCCAGCACGTGGTCAGTGCATTGTCACTGAGTGACTCAACGCAGTCCTGTTTAAAAGTGCCTGACTTCGGTGTCAGTCAGAACTACACAGAGCTTTTTCTCTCTGCACTGTAACCTTGTAAAAATATATATATATGAAAAATCCAGCGTCAGTGCACAATACATGAACTGATGAAGGTGAGCACTTGTCAGCATTGTATTTGTTGCTGTCATCATTATGATCACTGTCACCTATGTTAGGCTTGCTTTGATTGTGCTATGACTCAAAAAAACCACTCTGTCCAAGAGACATATGGATTATCCAAAACCCATAAGTTTAGGGATTTTGCTTAGATTTCTTCTGTATTATTACAGAGAGTTTGGGATTTTTATTTTGAGTTCAGTTATTTACATAACATTATTCTGAATAAAAAAATAACAAGACAAAATACTGAAAACATTTAATGAACCAGGGCACACGTCCTCACTCACTGGTAAAGCAACAACAAACAAAGACCTAAAGAAGAACAAGCGGGAATCCATGGGTTGGAGCACGTTACTTTTATTTTCTCCACAGAGAGGGTCTAATCTGCTTCTAAACCCATCTTTTGAGTTTTTCAGAATAATTACGCTAATTTTTGCTTTGGAATTTCTGTAAGCTCATTTTTCAAATACGCTATGTAATCTTGTAGTTCACCATTTCCTGCAGATATTTTAAAGTTTTTCTTTTCTTTCTTTCTTTTCTTTAAGATTTTTTATCACGTCACTGATCATGACCTGAGCTGAAGTGAGATGCTTAACTGACTGAGCCACCCAGGAGCCCCTGTCTTTTATTTCGTTAAGCATAGAGAATTTAAGCTTTTTTAACGTGCTTCTTTTTTTTAAAGATTTTATTCATTTTATTGAGATAGGGAGAAAGAGAGCGCACACACAAGCACACGTGGGGGAGGAGGAGAGGGAGAAGTGGGCTCTCCACTGAGCAGGGAGCCCACATCGGGCTCTATCCCAGGACCTCAGGACCATGATCTGAACCAAAGGCAGCCGCTTAGCCAACTGCGCCAATCAGACGCTCCTAATATGCTTTTGATAATTCTATGTCTAAAGACTTTGAAGGTCTCTACTTGCTTTCCTTTGTTTTTGCTCCTTCCATGGTGCATCATTATCTTGTGAACTTGCTGAAGTGTGAGTTGCTTTTGTTTTTTTCTGTATCGCTATTTTATGGGATTCTTTGAGTCTTAGTGAGGATTTTGCCAGGTTCTTCCAGGAACATGGTCGTTCTCTTGTCCAGTCCCACGTTGAGTTATTTCCTTATCATTTTTTTTTTCTGTGAATGCATGTTTTTATTTCTCTTGGGTAAATAGCTTGAATTAAATTGTTCGGTGATAGGCTAAGTGTATGTTCAGTTTAAAAGAAACTGTCATAACTTTTGCCAAGGAGAAGTAGTATGTTATGCTCCGACCAACAATGTATGACAGTTCCATTTGTTCCACGACCTCACCAACATTTGGTAGTCTTTTCAATTTTAGCCATTCTGATGGGTATATATTGTTAACTCATGGTACTTTAATTTACATAAGTATGTGGATATTTTTTCCTGTTCATATTGACCATTCATATATCTTCTTTTGTGGAACAACTGTTCAAGAATTTTGCCCATGCTTTGTTAATTTAAAAAAATTAATTGCCCATGACCTTCTTATTCTTTAGAGAAATTTTAGGTTCACAGCAAAGTTGAGTGGAAAGCACATGTAGTGTGTACCCAAGGACAAAGATTTCTTTCTTCACCAAGCTTTCGTGAGGGTCTCTTTGAGCTCTCTTATCTTCTCAAGACCAGGCCTTGACCTTGGTCTCTGTCCTTGGCTTGCCTATCCCAACTTTTTCTTTCTTTTTTTTTTTTTTTAAAGTAGGCTCCATGTGGGGCATGAATCCATGACCCTGAGATCAGGACCTGAACTGAGATCAAGAGTTGGATGCTGAACCGACTGAGCCACCCAGATGTCACTAGCCCAACTTCAATAATAATCTTGCCAAGTTAGTTTATTGAGATTTCCCCACCCTTGCTATCTGTTAATATTCCTCATCACCTGCTCTTAATAGCATGGGTTAAATGCTTGCATCCTCCTAAGAAAGAATTGGGTATCAAGAAGGGAGGTGCTTCTTTAAAAAATACCTAAAAACGTGGTAGCAGCTTTGGAACTGGGTAATGGATAGGAGCTGGAAGAGTTTTGAAGTATGTGCTAGAAAATGCCAATATTGCCGTGAAGAGAACTGGAAAGGTGATTCTGGTGAGAACTCAGACAGAGATGAGGAACATGCTATTGGTAACTGGAGGAAGGATGATCTCTTTCATAAAGTGACAATCTCACTGAATCATGTTCACATTCTAGAACTTTGTAGAATGTGGATCACATTGGATATTTAACTGAAGAGATTCTAAGAAAAGTATTAAAGGATCATCTTGGTTCCTTCTGACTGCCTATAGTAAAATGTGAGAAGGGAAAAGAAGTTGAAGACCACTTGTTAAGCAGAAAGGAACCAGAACTTAAAGATTTGGAAAATTCTCAGGCTTTTCATATTACAAAAAATAAGAAAATGTTCTCAGAAGAGAACAGAAAGGGTATGGTGGCAAATGGGTCATTTAATAAGGAAGTCAGTGTGGGTATGAGCCACAAATGTAACCAGTCATCTCAATAAAAGGCAAGATCAGAGATGGGATTATACCAGCAGAAATCCTGCTAACTGGAACCAAAGGAAACAGGATGAAATGAAGAAAAACTCTCAGACTTCTTAGACCCAACAGACGACCACAGTGCTCTTCTGCTGCTAATATGTGCTATTCTTCCAGACAGGAGAAGTAGGACCCTGAATTTGATTCAGAGATTATCAGGGTTGACACTCCCACCCTAGCCCAGAGTGCATGGGCCTGGGGGCAGTGGGGAGCAGGGATGCTTCTACCTTGATTTCAAAGGGTAGGAGCAATACAGATCCTTCTTGTAGAGTCATGACCTCACTCTGTAGAACCACAGCCACACAACCCCCACCATGCAGAGTTGTAGAAGCAGGGCCACTGCCCCAGTGGATCCAAAAGGCAGAGCATTAAGAAAAATGATTGTTCTGGAGCCTTACGATGTCATAGAGTTTCCTCCCTTGCTAGGTTTTAGACTTGCTTGGGACCCTCACACCTTTTTTCTTTCCTATTTTTCCCTTTTGAAACAGAATGTCTCCCTCCATTACCCTCTCCCACCATTGTATTTGGGAAGCATTTAACTTGTTTGGTTCCACACGTTCACAGCTGGTGAGGAATTTTGCCTCAGGGTGGATCTTAACCTCAAATTTCCCTCATATCTGATTTAGATGGTATTTAGGCAAGACTTTGGACTTTAGAACTTATGCTAGAATGCATTAAGGCCTTTGAGACTATTGGGATGGAATGAATGTATTTTGCACATGCGAAGGACACAATTTTGGGGGAGCCAGGGGTAGAATGTGATAAACTGAGTGTGTCTCCCCAAAATTCATATGTTGAAGCCTAAATCTCCAATGTGATGGCATGTGGGGATGAGGCTTTTTGGAGGTAATTAGGTCATGAGAGTGGAAGCTTAATGAGTGGAATTAATGCCCTTATAAACATTAGATGAAGGAGACTCTCTCTCTCTGCTCTCTGCCATGTGATAATACAATGAAAAACAGCTATCTGTAAACCAGGAATCAAGCTCTTACCAGACACAGGAGCTGCTGACACCTTGATCTTGGACTTCCCAGCCTTCACAACTGTGAGAAATAAATTTCTGTTGTTTCAGCATCATCTGTGGTGTTTTCGTTACAACAGCTCGAAATGGCTAAGGCTCTTAATATCTAAGTCCTTGCTGTCTTTAACAAGAATCCTATTAAGCCAGTTTAGCAAGAATCTCCCAGTCCTCAATACTTAGTACCTTTCCATTCGCAGAACCTGTCCCTCTATTTGTCAGCTATGTATTCCCAGCTGGCTATGCTATATTTGGAATTGAGCTCAGTATTTCCCCTCTGTTGCAACAGCCTTGACATCTATTGCAATAGTCTTGAATAAAGCCCTCCTTACCATCTTAATAAGTGTCAGAGTAATGTTTCTTTTATATTCTGGTGCTGCAACTCAGATAAAATCAACTTCATCATTATCCCTCCAGCACTCTCAACTGAGACTCCAAGTACACATCTGTTAGACCTTTGTCCCCACTACTGACTGATTGATCAGGGATCCATTCGTGAGTCTAACTTGTGATCCAGTGCTTCAGATGATAGTTCTTTAAAGCACAGTTAGGATAGATTTTGATTCTTAAGAGTCTGAGTGTACTCTTGAAACTGGGTTGGAACCTCAGACTTCTTTTTTATCACTGATTTAGAACATGGGAGCTTTGCATTTGACTGAAAACTCCCTTTCTTGAATCTCTGCTGACTGCTTGCACCATAGAGGAGCCCTGGAATGAAAAGTTCCAGGGTCACTGATTCAGACCTTGGGACCCTTCTTCATCCTCTCCAAATACAGTCCCCTAGATCCCATCCTCCAGTGCCTCCATATACTCACTTCCCCTTTTCCTTCCCCTCTCAAAATGCTCTCCTATTCTTCAGTTTCCCTTGACTATTTAATTTGTTAGATTTCCATCTTCTGTACATGATGTTCAAGCCACTCCCACAACCTGCTCCTAACAAAGACCAAACTGAGCAAGTAACATATAAACCTTGGTCTTGGCTAAAGATCCTCCCAGGTCCCCCAAAGAAAGGGAAATCTGAGAGTGCCTAGGTGGCTCAGTCAGTGAAGTGTCTACGTTTGCACGGGTCCTGATCCTGGAGTGCCGGAATCAAGCCCTGCGTGAGGCTCCCTAGTCAGTGGGGAGACTGCTTCTTCCTCTGTCCCTTACCCCACTCCTGTTCTGTCTCTTTCACTCTCTGTCTCTCTCTCAAATAAATAAAATCTTTAAAAATTTTAAAAAAGAAAGGGAAATCTATTGAACAGTTTAGGAGGTCTTGGGTGCTTAATCTCTGAGACTCCCCAACTTATATAAACTTATCCATTTATTTGTGGGGCCCCGAGATGCCTCTCTTTGGTTTAGGAAAGCTAAGTGAAAGCTCTTGGAAGATTTTAAGGGATCTCAAGCTACTGATGAGTTTAGTCAGAGAACGAAAAAACTAAGGAAAACCACTTGAAGCCATTCTGAGTTTTATCCTATTAAATATGATACCTATTAAATATGGTACCTATTAAATATGATTGGTCATGTATTTAAAACTGTAAACAACTAAAGGATGAAATTGTGGCAAATTATCATCACGAATTAGAAACTACTTCGAAAAAGCACTCGGGGCTTGAACTTAATTAGCAAACAACCTTTGCTCTACCACAGGCTTTTGGAATAACCTGATTTGTGCTTCTTAACACTGGAAAGAAGGAAAGAGAGGAAGAAAGAAGAAAGAAATTCTCCTGATAGAATTCTGAGATATCTAAATTTCAGACATTAACCCAGCACTCTAAGAACAGTGTTTTTAGAAAGTAGAAAATATACAACCCAAGCTCATGGCTTTACAGTTAAAACAGTTAGAAAAACTTAAAGACAGGCCCCCGAAATACAGGCCTCCATTGACCAGGATAATTGCTGGTATTGTAAAGAAAAAGGCCTTTGGGTTTGGAGATGGCCTGCCTTCAAAAGGAGGGAAAAGACCCACATTGCTTCTTCACAGGAGGAACACTAACTCAGCTCTGAGGAAGCAGACCTTCCATGCCCTTAACTGTCACTAAATTCACAACGTTATATTATCCTCATGAGTTGAAGGGCACCTACCACACTTCTCTTAATGATAGAAAACAAACTGAAGGTTGATGGAGGGAGAAAGATGGGGGGATCGGATAGATGGGTTAAGGATATTAAGCAGGGCACTTTTTGGAATGAACACTGGGTGTTGTTTGTAAGTGATGAATCACTGAATTCTCTAGAAACCAATATTGCACTGTATATTAAGTAAGTACAGTTTAAATTAAAAAAAAAATTTCCGCATAATTTGCCTCCCAGTCTCTCCGTATCTCTATAGGATCTCTTAAGGCTCAACACAATTTCCTTCTTAGCCTGACTATCCCAATACTTTCATGATATGGGATACTGAATTCATTGTGACCTTGAAGGACTCCCTTTACAAGTCCCCATAGTCATCTCCCTCACACCTGTGTCCCTTAATGTCTTTGTCTGACCCCTTAACACCCATCTTACTGAGGATCGAAACCAACTAGTGGACAGGATTTCTCCTTTTTGTGGGCAAGGAATTCTGATATCAGGCATTCATGGGGTGTGGAACACCATGATAGAACACCATAATAGGTAGAGATAGATCCATCCATGTCACTCCCCAGGATTCTACAATGTAATTTATAACTGGGGCTTGAGAGAACTGGCCAATAATTCAGGAATTACTAAATAAGGGACTTCTCTTTCCTACTTATTGACCATGCAACACTTCCACTTGGGCTATTAAAAGACCTGAAATCTATTAATATGTCAAAACTTCAAAACTCCTACATACTCCATCCTTCAGTCGACCTGTGTAAGACTTTCCCCTTCCCACTCCAACCCCTCAACTCTTGATAGTCACTCAACTTTTAGGTCTCTTCCCTCCATTGGGGACTCTTGAGCAACTATCTGAGGTTGAGAAGACAACTATCTGAGGTTGAGAAGACTAATTGCAAACAGTGGATATTTTACACAATTAGATGAATTTTAAAAACATCCAGCTGCTTAGTGTCTCCTTAGTCCCTCTCCCAAAATTTAGTTCACACTCTGTCAGATTACATATGAAGGAAAATCTTGTAAGTCTCCTTCAACAACTTGCATTTCACAAATTTTGATAAGTTGTATTTTTATTTTCATTTTTTTTTTAAGTTTTTATTTTACTTTATGTTATTTTAAAGATTTTATTTATTTATTTGTCAGAGAGAGAGAGAGAGAGGGAAAGCACGAGCAAGGGAAGTGGCAGGCAGAGGGGGAAGCAGGCTCCCCACTGAGCAAGGAGCCTGATGTGGAACTCAATCCCAGGACCCTGGGATCATGAGCTGAGCTGAAGGCAAATGCTTAACTGACTGAACGTCCTTAAAGTTTGTATTTTAATCACCCAGTGCTCATCGCCATAAGTGCACTCCTTAACCCCATAGCCTGTTTCACCGAACCCCCCACTGACCTCCCCTCTGGTAACCATCAATTTGTTCTCTAGAGTTAAGTAAGAGTCTGTTTCTTGGTTTGTCTTTCTCTTTTTCCCTTTGCTCATTTGTTTTGTTTCTTGAATTCCAAATATGAGTGAAATCATATGACATTTGTCTTTCTCTGACTGACTTATTTCACGTCACATTATACTCTCCAGCTCCATCCATGTCATTGCAAATTACAAGATTTCATTCTTTTTCATAGCTGAATAATATTTCATTTATATAATGGAATATATATTAATATGATATAATAATTGATATATTATAATTATATAATTATATTGATTCTATTTTATACCATATATTAATATATAATTTATTCATATGTTTATATATTATAAATATTATAAGTTATATTTACTTCTAACGCCTTAAAAGGTGTAATTCAAATATAGGAAGCAGAGGCTACTCTAGCTGAGACTACAAAGGGCAACATGAAAGTTTATACCTTAGTTTTGAAGTAAATATAAAGGATTAAAAACTAAGGCCAGAATGAAAATAAAATTAAGATGTGAATTTTATGAGTCCTGGTACTCTGATCTTAGTCTTAGACCTCCTCATTGAGGAGGCTGATGTCTTTTCTAGAAATAGTGAGCAATTTCATTATCTTATAGCCAATTTCACATTCTTTTTATGACTATCATTATTAGTATTATACTCTGTATTTTCCGTTACAATAAAATGGCAGTTCATTTCTTTATAAAAGTCAAAAGGTAAGAGTATATAATGAAGAGCCTGTGTCCCTCCCACCCCTGATGCCATTTCGTTCTTCTCAGAAGGAACCAATGATACTAGTTCCTAACAAATTTTCCAGAGATATGTTATGTGTACATAGATAGGTATGATTGCACATAATAATTTTTTTACAGTGAACACATTATACACATTGTTTTATTCCTTATTTCCTTACTTTATAATATATTTTCAAGATTTCCTATGTTTGTACAAATAGAGCTCCTCTGTCAGTTTATTTATTGGCTACATTGTACTCCAGTGTTCATGCTGGCACATGTTCAATTTAAACAATCGAATTAGGCAATCTTTTGTCATTTAAAGTGATGCCTCAATGGGTTTTATATGTATTTACAATTTTGCACATGTAAAAGTTAACATGTTATATCAAAATGTACATGCGTTTATTCTATCTAGTGTGGGCCAGGCACTGATATTCTCTTAGAGGCACTTTTTATATTTAAAACTTTGCTGAATAGAAGTGAGAAGCATATGTACCAAAAACAGGCCAGAATGTATAGCCACATTCTTTAATATCTTTAAAAGGAGAGCTAATTCTTATTTAAATAGTGAGCTTACACCATGCAAAATATCAAACATTTTAACAACAGGAGAAGTAAATATTGAAGCAATCTCACTGCCAAATTTCTCCAAGACTTGTGAAAACCAGGGAGTATCATTATTTTTAGTAGCATCAATCCTATTTTTCAACTGCTTTATCTCTTCATTCATCTCTTCAGATTTCTTTCTAAATCCTTCATTGAGCAGATCATGTTGGACCTAAACAAAAAGTGAGACACAAAACTTTTTAAATTAACATTTTTTTCAAGAATTTCACTTCATGGGACGCCTGGGTGGCTCAATGGGTTAAAGCCTCTGCCTTCGGCTCGGGTCATGATCTCAGGGTCCTGGGATCGAGCCCTGCATTGGGCTCTCTGCTTGGCACGGAGACTGCTTGCCCCAGTCTCTCTGCCTGCCTCTCTGCCTACTTGTGATCTCTCTCTCTCTCTGTCAAATAAATAAATAAAATCTTAAAAAAAAAAAAAAGAAATGCACTTCATATATAAAAAAGTGATCAAACTATCTTTGTTTTAGTCCTAAAATTGTTCCTTCTTAATCAAGAAAAGAGAATTTTGCATTGAGGAATATCTCCTGGCTTGGACCTAAACATTGAAAAGAAACATAATTTAAAGACTTACTGAAATTCACACACCATTAAGGTTTTCTAGGATGCTAAACCTGACATGAGGACAAATGTAACATGTTTCCATTAAAAAAAAAAAACCAACAGTTGGAAGGTAGCCTTGGTCTGATCACACTTAGTCTCACTTAGATTGGTATGGTCACCCAAATAGTAGAAATGATGGGAACTTATAAGCTCTTCTAGAAATCTATCATAAACATGTCTTGATAGATAATGAGAGAATTCCTCCCTATGCCGTCTGATAACTTGAGTAAATTACCCACACCTGGAGATAATATAGCAAATTTAGAAGCTGTCACTTCCCTGTGTTTTTAAGTCTGTACATTTCTGATCTTCATATGTCAGCATAGATCTATCTTACAGTCTTTGGGCAGCCGTAGAGTTTCTAATAATTATCAGTGATCTTGGTAAAGCACACCACTTGCTGCTCATATTAAATGCATAGGGATCTGCAGAATTTAAGAAACAAGGCAGAGGATCATAGGGGAAGAGAGAAAAAAATGAAACAATGAAACCAGAGAGGGAGAGAAACCATAAGAGACTCTTAATCTTAGGAAATAAATGTTGATTTAAAAATGTTTAAAAAATACATATGGTTGGAATATCTATTTAATCAAGCCTCATGAGATCATTTTTAAATCCCCCAAATACCCCAAAATTCAAATGCTATTTATATTCTCCAAGGGCTTGGAGGTGCCATACTCATCAACTTTCTAGAGAGTACATATAGAGTGGAATTCAAAAGCCTTTTTAGAAAAGAAGGAGGAGGAGGAGAGGAAAGGGTAGGAAGAGGATGAGAAGAAAGGGGAGAGGAGGGAGAAACAGAAGGAGAGGGAGAAGAAGAATTCAAGGGACTCAGGGTTTTAATAAGTCATAGGCAGTTAATGGTCATGGTGCTTTCTGCCATGAGCTCCACATGTAACCTTCATCCATCCTTTCCAGAGGTACCAGAAGGACCACCAAGCATTACAAGGCCAGAGCCAGACTTACCTTCAGCTTATGCTCCAACATCATATTCTGTTCTTTGATTAGGTTTTCTCTGTCCCTCTTCATCTTCTCTTTCAGTTGTTCTATGTTTTCCTGGAGACTCCTCTGTTGTGCCTCCATCTGCTGTTGCTGCTCCAGTAATTTCTGTTTTAGCAGCTCCTGTTCCCTCTCAGCTGCCTCCTTGTTGAGCCGCTCCTCTGCCCCAAGGAAAGTTTAGAGAGGGAAGAAAATTAAGCAAGGATTGATCTCTATCTTTCTAAGCTCAGAAACAAAACCAAATTGGAAGGGAAGGTGGAAAATCTCTGAATTCTTCATGTCCACACCATCAGAAGCACATTTCAGAATATTTTGTGAAAGTCCCTGTCTGGCTGCCATACAACCACAGCTTACCTTGTTTTTAGATTTAGCAGAGTTGTTCCAAGAAGAAGAAGCTCCTCTTGCCCTCACACCTGACTGAGGGCTATACCCAACCCATTGTGAGCCAAGCCCTGTCCCATACCTGCTATGGCCTTCTCCCCATCAGTGAGGGCTTTATCTGCCTGCCAGATGGATTCCTCTATTGAAGCCTGTGACTGCAGAAAGCTCTGGAGGACCTCATTCGCCTAAGGAACCAAGAAGGAGCAAAGAGCTTAGAGTTCCACTGTGGAGATGAGTGCTGCAAAAACAATATGTCCATGTGATTTTTGCTTCACACTTAAAATTCTACAGTGGCTCCCTACAAGGTGTCCAAGCTCCTTAGTGTGACCAGAGACTCTCCATGGCTCCTGCTTCCTGTCTCCCTCCAGGCTCTCCCCCAGCGCCACTTCCTTGTACCCACTGTAGGTTCCAGCCAGTCAGAACTATGTTCAGTTCTATAAATCCACAACCTCCAGTGCTTTGCTATATTTGGCTTCTCACTGGGAAACGTTGCCTCTAATTTGTGCTGTTGCTCGCCTCTGTTATTTGCTGGCTTTAACTTTAGACAAGTTATTTTAACCTGCCTGTGCCTCTAAGTTCAGATCTATAAAATGCTGACAATAAATACAGACGTTTCTTAATGTTGTTTGAAGGATTATACTTAGGAGTCTAGGGAAACAGCTTTATATTATGCCTGTAGGAAATAAGAGTCCAATATATATTAGTTGCATTATTATTTAATTATTATTATGTTCCCACAACCTATGTAGCCCATTTTCTTTCATTTATTTCTTTATTATTATACCTTTTTTAAATTTAAGTATAGTTGACACACAATGTTACATTAGGTTGGGGTGTACAACATAGTGGTTCTACAAGTTTTCACTTTATGCTATGTTCACCACAAGCATAGCCACCATCTATCTTCATTATATCACTATCGCAATTTGTTAACTGTATTCCTTATGCTGTGCCTTTCATTCTCATGACTTATTCATTCCATAACTGGAAGCCTGTATCTCCCACTCTCCTTCCCCCATTTTGCCCATCCTCCATCCCCCTTCTCTCTGGGAACCATCAGTTTGTTCTCCGTATTTATAAGTTTGAGTCTGCTTTTTGTTTATCCACTTGTGGAAGTTTTTTTAAGATTCCACTTATGAGTGAAATCATATGGTATTTCTCTTTCTCAGTCTGACTTATTTCACTTAGCATAATATCCTTTAGGTCCATCTCTGTTGTCTCAGATGGCATGATCTCATCCTTTCTATGGCTGCATAACAGTGCACCATATGGAGCCCATTGTTACAGACTGATACGTGTTATAAATTTGTATGCAATTGTCTGTGTATTTGAATTCCTCTTTTGATCACACTTAAGTACAGTGACTCTAACTTATAAATTTTCAGCACTTGGCATAGTCAATGCTGTGTTGTTGGATGAAGAAATGAGTAATTTCTTGTCTGTCTCTTGTCTCTTGTGGATTTCAGAAATCCATACTCTTTTTTGGGGGAATAGGCATTTCCACTCTTCTCAGGAGTGAATAGCAAATAGTGGGCCTCAGAAGCTAAAGCTGTCATGATATCCCTATGCTGTTTATCACCCTCAACTGGGGCTGTGCTCTCAGATTATCTAGAGACCCCTTTGACTCTATTAGGTGGGCTCCCCATGCCCCCCTATTCCTCACCTTCACTCCTTTCCTGGGCACTTGTGAATAGTTCCTTTCAATACTTTGTTTTGCTTCCCTGTAGAGCTTGTATCCCCCAGGAACAGAGAAAGTTCCTGCAGAAATGCTTTCCATTAGGACTTGTGACATCTCATCGAGCCTAGACTGGCAGTATTTAAAGGATGCCTCTTCGTTCTGTTGCAAGAAATGCTCCTTCTTATCCTTTATGAGTTCCTACAAGGGAAAAGTAGAGAGATGTCACCTGAGGGAAGGAACAGAAACAATACCATTCCAAAGAATCTGGTAGAAGGATTGGTCCAACTGTGGTCCTCATGAGAAAAGCGTTCTGTTGGAGAAGGACATGGACTAAAACAGGAATCACAAGATTTGATTTAATCACAACCTTGAACACTCTCTGTAAGACTCTGGACAAGTTTCCTAACCTTCTTTGTTCTTCTGAAATGTTGGAGTTGTATTACCTAATCTCTGTGGCTCCTGCAAACTGGAACATTCAGGGATTTCATCTTCAATGATACAGTAATACAACAAGGAGCAATATAAGTTAAAAATTATCTGGAATGAGCATATGATAAGAGAAAATTTGCTTCGTGACAATGGGAGTGTGTCTCAGAAAGCATCCATGCTCAGGAATGACTTTTGGGTGTTGTGGGCAGGCTTGGAATTCATAGATGTATTAAAAGATCAGGAGGATATCTCTATTGATTTTACTTCAGAGATCAGAGAAATTACTAAAGTGCTTCAATTTTAGGAGGAAAAAAAGAAGGAAATGTAGTTCTTTGAAACTCTCTTTCTCATGAAAATCCAGATTTCTTTATCCTCAAGTAAGAGATGAGCCATGGGGTCAATAAAGGAACTTCTAGGCTTCATTCTGCAAAAGGAAGGGTTCTGAAGAATAAATACTAAGACAAATTACCACAAGAGTCTTCTGGAACGCCTGCTTGTCATCCTTGAAGGAATGCTTCATGAACACTGCAATGGCTTCCCTCTCACAGTCTGCATGCACCTCCAGCAGCTCCTGGAGTGTGTCCGTGGGGAGCATCAGTCGCTGGGCCATCTGCTCGCTGTAGTGGTTGGCTGCCTTCTGCACCGCCTCAGAGTTCTCAAGCTGGGCTAGAGTTGTCACTGCATTCTCCAAACAAGGCACTGCTCCAGTATTGATGGTATCCACATAGGTCACCACCAGAGTCCTCAGCCCTGAATGAGCCAGGATAGTAAAGGGATAAATACCAAATTATTACCCCATAGGATACCAGATTCTGAGACTACATTTCTGAAGTTACGTGCACTCACATTCACCACCCCTTTTCCCCCACCCTCTGCCATACAACCCTGCCTCCTTCTATCTTCACCTTTGTTTTCCTACTGACTCTGAATATTTATGGTTCTCCAGGTCACATGGTTAAAAAATTAAAAATTTACCTTTATCTAGCATACTAAGAGGTATCTGGAAAACATAATTTCCCATTAAAAAATCAAAAGCAAAATAGATTATATAGGTAGACAAATGAGGTAGGATAAATCAGATTATATTTATTCCTAATTCTGAAGCTTCCAATGGATTTTCACTGATTCAAGGGATACTATTTATCTATTTATTTATTAAAGATTTTATTTATTTATTTGACACAGAGAGAGAGATGACAAGTAGGCAGAGAGTCATGCAGAGAGAGAGGGGAAGTAGGCTCCCCACTGAGCAGAGAGCCGGATGCAGGGCTTGATCCCAGGACTCTGAGATCATGACCTGAGCCAAAGGCAGAGGCTTTAACCCACTGAGCCACCCAGGCACCCATACTATTTATTTTTGTATTGTTCTAAACACCCAAAATATTTTTTTTTATTTTTTGCAAATAACACTTATCAGATGGAACTTCTTTGGGGAAATAAAAAAAAGCAGTGTATTGTGTGTTTATACTCAGGTAGTGATTTTTTTTTAATCGGAGGATTTTTTTCAGATAAGTTAATGACACAGGTATCAGTGACAAAGTGTGCAGTTTTGGAGAGGGATTTGTAAACCCTGAAAAGTGAG
The DNA here is from genome assembly GCA_028533885.1 of Nasua narica. Classification (NCBI taxonomy): domain Eukaryota; kingdom Metazoa; phylum Chordata; class Mammalia; order Carnivora; family Procyonidae; genus Nasua; species Nasua narica. The sequence continues at coordinate 66,934,903 of CM052798.1, read as the reverse complement.
ATAACTATAAAATATACACATTTCTTCATGGAGTAAGAATGAACTCCAAGAAATATACACATTTCTTCATGGAGTAAGATTCTAGAATTTCATATAGAATCAAACAAAAATGCTGATATTAGGCCCCATGGAAAAGGAGACTCACGATTTCCGGTGACTGTGACTCCCTCTCTGAGAGTCTTGGTCCTTCCCTGGGTATGGATGTAAGAACAAAAATTCTTTGCTTGTGTCAGGAATTTAGGATCCAGTTGATGTTCATGCATATTCTCAATATTGGCTAGGAGTTTTGTGTCATTTATTGGTCGGTCAAAGACAAAACACTTCCGTTTTGGAAAAAAATGCCTGATGCACTCTCTGGGTAGATTGGATGCTTGGATTCTGGAGTTGTTGCCTGAGGGATAGGAACAACAGATTACCATGGAAACAGTTCTGAGGCAAGGGAGCTAATGGTTTCTATGACGGGGGTTTTGATTCTTTGCTGTCTCCTATGCTTGAAACACCTTTAAAATTCAGTACTTCCTTGCACATCAAACTCATACCAGTGGTAGAATTCTGGAAAGAAATTAGGGGAAACATCTGATCCAGGTAAAAGAAACCTATGGCTCATAACTCAAGATCTGAAAATGATGGGACAGTTATCCATTAGATGTTTACTAAATGAATGGCAAAAAAAAAAAAAAAATCAAGAGTCAAATGGAACTTTTTGGTCTAATGCAGACACAGAGCTTGGGACCAAGAGCCACAGTCAAGGGATAATGGAGCAGTATTAGGAACAACAGTATTAGCCATATTAGAACACTCTCGTTATTGAAAGAAAACTGCTTTGATGCTAGAAATAATTTGCATAATGTTAACTATTTTATTTCACAAAATTTCAGAAGAGGAAATGTAACTAAAATGTAATTCTAGGATATCACCACTACTCCACAAACTCCTTGAGGTAAAGGACTAGCTTTGATTTAACAGCATTGCTCTTCTGCCTAGCGAGTTTCTCATTAAATGTTTTGCGAAAGTGTAAGTAGAAAACTGAAAGCAAGAATGAATAAATCAGAATTGATCTTTCTCTCAAGGTTTAATGAGATCTATACCATTATAAATGTAACCCGTTAAAATAATTGATTATTTCAAAATTATAACATGGATAAATATATGGGAATTAAGAGAAAACGATGATGTATACAGTAAAATGAATGTTCTGATGATCGGA
>CM052798.1:66906982-66933196 GCA_028533885.1 Nasua narica | reverse complement strand
GGAAAAATAGAAAATTCTTGGCACAAACGTAAGCAAAGCTGTATAAAGCAAGATTTACTTCAACTATTTTTCTCTTAGTGGGAATTCCTGAGTTCTTTTGTCAGTGGAGAGCTTTTAAGATTTTAAATATGTTCCCTATTATATAGTGCCAGTGCAAATTGAATGAATTTTTTAGAATTTCTTTTTTTTTTCTTGACCAATACATGTTTATTTTTATTTATTTTTTAAGTTTTAATTCCAATGCAGTAAACATACAGTGTTATATATTAAGTTGCAGGTGTGCAATATAGTGATTCAACAATTCCATATATTACTTAGTGCTCATCAAGATAAGGATACTCTTAATCCCCTTTACCTATTTTTCACTCAATCCCCATCCTCCTCCCCTCTGCTAACCATTAGTTTTTCCTCTGTCCTTAAGAGTCTGTTTTGGGTTTATCTCTTTTTCCTTTGTTCATTTGTTTTGTTTCCACATATGAATGAAATCATATGGTATTTCTCGTTCTCTGGCTTACTTCACTTAGCATTATACTCTCTAGATGCTTACAAGTTGTTGCCAATGGCAAGATTTCATTTCTTTTATGGCTGAATAATATTCCATTATAAATATACCACCTCCTCTTTATCCATTCATCTATTGTTGGACATTTGGTCTGCTTCCATAATTTGGCTATGTAAATAATACTGCAATAAACATAGGGGTGCATGTATCCTTTTGAATCAGTGTTTTCATGTTCTTTGGGTAAATACCCAGTAGCGCAATTACTGAATCATATGGAAATTCTATTTTTAACTTTTCAGGGAATATCCATACTGTCTTACACAGTGGCTGCACTAGTTTGCATTGCCATCAACACACACAAGAGTTCCTTTTTCTCCATATCCTCACCAACATTTCTTTCTTGTGTTTTTGATTTTTACCCATTCTGACAGGTGTGAGGGGGTATCTCATTGTTTTGATTCGCATTTCCCTGATGATGAATGATGTTGAGTGTCTTTTCATGTGTCTGTTGGCCATCTTTGTGTGTGATCTTTGGAGAAATATATAGTCACGTCTTCTGCCCATTTTTTAATTGGACTGTTTGGTTTTTTTCATGTTGAGTTGTATAAGTTCTTCATATATTTTGGATGCTAACCTTTATTGGGTATGTCATTTGCAAATATTCTCTTCCATTCAGTAGGTCATCTTTTAGTTTTCTTGATTGTTTCTTTCACTGTGCAGAAGTTTTTATTTTGATGTAGTCCCAATAGTGTCTTTTTGCTTTTGTTTCCCTCGCATTAAGAGAGACATCTAGAAAGATGTTGCTATAGCCAATGTCAGAGAAATTACTGCCTGTTTTCTCTTCTAGGATTTTTATAGTTTCAGGTCTCACATTTAGGTCCTTAATTCAATTCGAGTTTATTTTTGTGTAAGGTAGTTTCTTTCTTTTGCATATTGCTCTCCAGTTTTCCCTGCACTGTTTGTTGAAGAGACTGTCTTTTTCCTATTCTACATTCTTGTCTCTTTTGTTGAAGATCAATTGAATATATAATAATTGTTTTATCTCTGGACTCTCTATTCTGTTTTGTTGATTGTCGATTTTTGTACCAGTACCATCCTGTTTTGATTACTACAGCTTTGTAATGTAATTTGAAGTCCAGAATTGTGATAGTCTAGAATTGTGAGGTCCAGCTTTATTTTCCTTTTTCAAGAGTGCTTTGGCTATACAGGGTCTTTTGTGGTTCCATACAAATTTTAGGGTGTTCTTTTTTTAGTTCTGTGGAAAATACTGTCAATATTTTGATAGGAATAGCATTAAATGTGTAGATTGCCTTAAGTAGTATAGGCATTTTAACAATATTTGCTCTTCCAATCCATGAGATGGAATGTCTTCCCATTTATTTGTGTTGTCTCTAATTTCTTTCATCAGTGCCTTAGTTTTCAGAGTACATATCTTTTACCTCCTTGGTTAAGTTTGTCCTAGGTGTTTTGTTTTGTTTTTTGTTTTTTTTGGTGCAATTGTAAGTGTGATTATTTCTTAATTTCTCTTTTTGTCGCTTCCTAATTGGTGTATATAAACACAACAGATTTCTGGAGATCGATTTTGTATCCTGCAACAATACTGAGTTCATTTATCAGTTCTAATAGTATTTTGGCAGAGTCTTTTGAGTTTTTGTTTAAAGTATCATGTCATCTGTAAAAAGTGAAAGTTTTGCTTCTTCCTTACCAATTTCGATGCCTTTTATTCCTTTCTCTTGTCAGATAGCTGTGACTAGGACTTCCAGTACTATGTTAAATGAAAATGGCGAAAGTGTACATCCTTGTCTCGATCCTGTCCTTAGGGGAAAGGCTCTCAGTTTTTCACTGAGATGTGATCATCCATTCATTGAGGATGATGTTAGCTGTGGGTTTTTCATACAAGGCTTTCATTATGTTGAGGTATATTTCCTCTAAACCTACTTTGTTGAGGATTTTTATCATGAATGGATGTTGTACTTTGTGAAATGCTTTTCTACATCTACTGAAATGATCCTATGGTTCTTATCCTTTCTCTTACTGATGTGATGTATCACACTGATTGATTTGTGATTAAAGTACCCTTAAAACCTAGGAATAAATCCTACTTGATTATGGTGAATGATTTTTTATAAGATATTGCTGGATTTGGTTTGGTAATATTTTTGCATCTATGTTCATCAGATATTGGCCTGTAATTATCTTTTTGTGTGTGTGGTGTCTTTATCTGGATTTGATATCAGGGTGATGCTGGCCTTACAGAATGAATTTGGAAGTTTTTATTCCTCTTCTATTTTTTGAATTGTTATAGAAGAATTGGTATTAACTTTTTAAAGATATGGTAAAATTCAACTGTGAAGCCATCTGGTCCTGGACTTCTGTTTTTTGGACTTTTTTGATGTTTCGGGGAGTTTTTTGATTACTGACTCAATTTCATTGCTGATAATTGGTGTGTTTAAATTTTCCATTTCTTCCTAATTCAGTTGTGGGACGTTATGTGTTTCTAGGAATTTATCCATTTATTCTATCTAGATTGTTCAACTTTTTGCTTATAATTTTTCATAATATTCTGTTACAATTGTTTGTGTTTCTGTGGCTTCAGTCCTCTTATTTCAGATTCTGTTTATTTGAGTCCTTTGTTTTATGAGTCTGGCTAAAGGTTTATCAATTTTGTTGATCTTTTCAAAGAGCCAGCTCCTAGTGTCATTGATCTATTCTATTGATGTTTTTTGTCTCTATTTTGTTTATTTTTGCTCTAATCTTTATTATTTCCTTCCTTCTACTTGTTTGGGGTTTTGTCTGTTCTTTTTTTTTAGTTTCCTTTAGGTGTAAGGTCAGGTGATTTGAGATTTTTCTTGCTTCTTGAGAAAGGCCCGTATTACTATAATATCCCTCTTAAAACCACTTTTGCTACATCTCAAAGTTTTGAAGCATTATGTTTTCATTTTCATTTGTCTCCATGTGCTTTTTATTTCCTCTTTGATTTCTTGGTTTAGTAGGATGTTATTTAACCTCTATGTATTTGTTCTGTCTCCAGATTTTTTCTTGTGGGTGATTTTAATATCTTAGTGTTGTATCAGAAAAGATGCATGGTCTGACTTTGATCTTTTTGAGTCTGTTGAGATTTATTTTATGGCTATTATGTGATCTATTCTGGAGAATGTTTAGATGCTCTCATGTTGAGTGGATAGATACTTAAAATTATTGTATCTTCTTGTTGAACTGTCCCTTTTATTTTTTTTTAAGATTTATTCATTTATTTATTTGACAGAAAGAGAGACCACAAGTAGGTAGAGAGACAGACAGAGAGAGAGGGGGAAGCAGGCTCCCTGCTGAGCAGAGAGCCCAATGCAGGACTGGATCCCAGGACCCTGAGATCATGACCTGAGCCGAAGGCAGAAGCTTTAACTCACTGAGTCACCCAGGTGCCCCCCTTTTATGATTATATAGTATCCTTCTCTGTCTCTTGTTACAGTCTTTGTTTTAAAGGCTGTTTTTTTCTGATGCAAGTATTACTACCTCAGCTTTCTTTTCATATCCATTTGTGTGATAAGCATTTCCCCATCCCCTCACTTTCGATCTGTATGTGTCTTTAGATCTGAAAAGAGTCTCTTGTTAGCAGCTTTAGGTGGGTCTTGTTTTTTTTTTTTATATATTCCATCACCCTATGTCTTTTGACTGGAGAATTTAGTTGGTCTAAATTCAAAGTAAGTTTTTATAGGTATGTAATTATTGTCCTTTTGTTACTTGTCTTAATGGTTGTTTTTATAGTTCTTCTCTGTTCCTTTTTTCCCTTGCTCTCTTCTCTCATGATAAGGTGACTTTCGTTAATGAGATACTTGGATTCCTTTATCTTTGTTTTCTGCATATCTTTTTTAATCTGGTTTTTCATTTTTGGTTATTAGATTTGTATATAATTTAATTTGTATAAAATTTGTATAAATTTTTAAGGTTTATTCATTTATTTATTTGACAGAGAGAGAGATCACAAGATCTTCTCTTCTGCATATAGAAGTCTATGTTAAGTTGATGGTTGCTTAAGTTTGAACTAATTCTTTACTCCTCACCCCTCCCCACCTATGTTTTAGGTTTATGCTGTCATAATTTATATTCTTTTATTTTATGAGTCCCTTGGCTATATATTTACAGATATACTTATTTTTATTGCTTTTGTGCTTCTTACTTTTCTAACTCTTACTTAGGATCTTTTCCTTCCACTCAAAGAGTCCCCTTTAATATCTTGTAGGGCTAGTTAGTGGTCATGAATTCCTTTAACTTTTTTTTTCCCCCAAATATGTTTATTTTATTTTTTCAGTGTTACAAGATTAATTGTTCATGCACCACACCCACTCTTTATTTCTCCTTCTATTCTGAATGATACCCTACTACTTAGAGTATTCTTGCCCTTTCAGCATTTTGAATGTATCATGCCACCCCCTTCTGACGTCAAAGCCTCGATTGAAAAATCTACTGGTAGCCTTATGGGATCCCTTGTATATAACAGTTTTCTTTTCTCTTGCCACTTTTAAAATTCTTTCTTTATCATTACTTTGTGCCATTTTAATTACTATGTGTCTTGGTGTGGACCTCTTTGGGCTGATTTTGTTGGAGGAATCTCTATTGGATCTGTTTTCTGTTTCCTTCCCCAGATTTAGGAAATTTTCAGCTATTTTGTCTCTAGGTAAAGAGTCTGTCCCTTTTTCTGTCTCTTCTGCATCTGGGATCCCTATAATATGAATGTAACTACATTTGATGGAGTCACTGAGTTCTCTAAGTCTATTCTTATTTTGCATAATTTTTTCTCTTACCTGCTCAGCTCGATTACTTTCCATTACTCTGTATTCCAGGTCATTGATTGTTCTTCTGCTTCCTCTAGTCTACTTTGTATTCCATCTAGTGTATTTTTAATTTCATTTATCATCTTCTTCAACCCTAATTTGTTCTTTTTTTATCTCTTTGTTAAAGGTCTCACTGATGTCCTCAGTTCTTTTATCAAGTCTAGTGAGTATTTTTATGATCGTTACTTTAAAGTCTCTATCAGGAATATTTCTCATCTCTGTTTTGCTTAGGTCTCTTGCTCTGATTCTGTCCTGTTCTTTCACTTGGGACATATTCCTCTGTCTCTTCATTTTGTGTAACTCTATATGTCTGTTTCCTTGTGTTAGGAAAGTCAGCTGTATCTCCCTATTCTGGAAAGTAGTGGCCCTATGAAGAAAAGGCCCTATGCAGTGTTATCAACTTCCTGTAGTGCCCTACAGTGCAATGTTCCCTATTCATCAGAACCTGACACTTCAGGGGTATCTCATTCTGCCATTATGGCTGAGTCATCTGCATTACATTTCTTTCCCTGTTATGGACAATGTTTGGTCCCTGTGGTGCTAGTAGGCCGGTCAAAGGACAACTGGGGCTTGAGTTGAGTCAGACCAGGCATTTGCCAGACATGGAATAACACCAAACTGCAAGGCACTTTCCCTGTGTTACTCCCTGAGAAATTTTCATTGGTGAGCTGGGCCTGCAATCAGACCAGCTGTTCCCCCCCCTCCTCCAGCCTATTGCTGGGGCTTCAGTTGGACTGGTATGTGTGGTTATCTTTCTCTCTCCCCAGGACAGGAGTCACTTTGGAGCGGTGGTGGCCCCTTTGGGGCAGCTTGCACCCTGTGAGGTTTATGGCCCTTGTTTGTATGGACTTTGGCCAAGAGCATGCTAGAGGAGGCAGATCCACAAAGGACACAGGGTCAGGGCACGCAGTTTTAACAAGATTTGGGTGGGTAGATGCAGTGTTATCAAGATTTGCACCAGTGTTATGATTTGCATTACCCTGATGATAAATGATGATGAGGCTTTTTCATGTGTCTGTAGGCCATCTGTATGTCCTCTTTGAAAAAATGTTTGTTCATGTCTTCTGCCCATTTTTTAACTGGATTTTTTAGGTATTGAGCTTGATAAGTTCTTTATATATTTTGGATACTAACCCTTTATCAAATATGTCATTTGCAAATATCTATGCCCATTCGATGGGTTGCCTTTCAATTTTGTTGTTTCCTTTGCTGTACAAAAGCTTTTTATTTTGATGTAGTCAGAATAGTTCAGTGTTGCTTTTATTTCCCTTGATGCTATGGCCCATGTCAGAGACAACACTGAACTGTGCTCTTTTCTAGGATTTTCATGGTTTCATGTCTCACATTTAGGTCTTGAATCCACTTTGAATTTATTTTTGTGTATGGTGTAAGAAAGCGGCCCAGTTTCTTTCTTTTGCTTGTTGCTGTCCAGTTTTCCCAACACCATTTGTTGAAGAGCCTGTCTTTATCCCATTGGGTATTCTTTCCTGCTTTGTCAAAGATTAGTTTACAACTCTAGTAAACATAGAGTTGTAGGTTTATTTCTGGGTTTTCTATTCTGTTCTACTGATATATGTGTCTATTATATGCCAGTGCCATACTATTTTGATTACTGTAGCTTTGTAATATAACTTGAAGTCTAGAATTAAAATGCTTTCACCTGTGCTTTTCTTTTTCAAGATTGCTTTGGCTTTTCAGGGTCTTTTGTGGTTCCATACAAATTTTAGGATTGTTCGTTCTAGTTTTGTGAAAAATACTGTTGGTATTTTGATAGGGATTGCATTAAATGCATAGATTGCTTTGATGGTATAGACATTTTAACAATATTTGTTCTTCCAGTCCATGAGCACAAAATGTCTTTCCATGTCTTTGCATCATCTTGAGTTTCTTTCATCAGTGTTTTATAGTTTCCAGAATGTAGATCTTTCACCTCTTTGGTTAATTCCTAGGTATCTTATTATTTTTGATGCAATTATAAATGGCATTATTTATTAATTTCTCTTTCTGCTGCTTCACTATTGGTGTATAGAAATACAACAGAGTTCTGTAGATTTATTTTGTATCCTGAAACATTACTGAATTCATTGATCAGTGCTAGCAGTTTTTTGGTGGAGTCTTTCAGGTTTTCAACATATAGTATCATGTCATTGGTAAAAAGTGACACTTTTACTTTTTCCTTACCAATTTGGATGTCTTTTATGTGTCTTTGTTTTCTGATAGCTGTGGCTAGGATTTCCACTACTATGTTGAATAAAAGTGGTAAAATTTAGTCGACATCCTTGTCCTGTTCCTGACCGTAGGGGAAAGGCTCTCAGTTTTTCACCATTGAGGATGATGTTAGCTGTGGGTTTTTCATACAAGTTCTTTATTATGTTGAGGTGTGTTCCCTCTAAACCTACTTTGTTGAGGGTTTTTGTCATGCTGTAGTTTGTGAAATACTTTTTGTGCATCTATTGAAATGATCATATGGTTCTTATCCTTTTTCTTATTGATGTGATGTATCTTGATTGAATTGTGAATTTTGAGCCTCCCTGGCAACCCAAGAATAAATCCCACTTTATTGCAAATATTTTTAAGGTATTGTTAGATTTGGTTTGCTAGTATTTTGTTGAGGATTTTTGTATCTATGTTCATCAGAGATATCGGCCCATAGTTCTCTTTTTTTGTGGTGTCTTTATCTGGTTTTGAGATCAGGGTAATGCTGTCCTCCTAAAATAAATTTGGAAGTTTTCCTTCCTTTTCTAGTTTTTAGAACAGTTTGAGAAGAATAGGTATTAACTCATTTTTAAATGTTTGTTAGAATTAGCCTGTGATGCCATCTGGTCCTGGACTTGTGTTTATTGGGAGTTTTTTGATTAATGATTCCGATTCATTGCTGGTAATCCATCTGTTTAAAATTTCGATTTCTTTCTGCTTCAGTTTTAATAGTTTATATGTTTCTAGGAATTTATGCATTTCTTCCAGATTGTCCAATTTGTTGACATAGAGTTTTTTATAATATTCTTTTATAATTGTTTGTATTTCTGTGATGTGGCTGTTAGTTCTCCTGGCTCATTTCTGAATTTGTTTCTTTAGGTCCTTTCTGTTTTTTTCTTGATAAGTTTGGCTAAAGGTTTATCAATTGTATTGATTTTTTCAAAGAACCAGCTCCTGGTTTCATTGATCTGTGCTATTGTTTTTTTAGTTTCTATTTCACTTATTTCTGCTCTAATCTTTATGCTTTTCTTCCTTCTGCTGGTTTTAGGTTTTCTTTCTCATTCTGTTTCTATCTTCTTTAGGCATAGATTAGGTTGTTTATTTCAGATGTATCTTGCTTCTTGAATTAGGCCTGTATTGCTAGAAATTTACCTCCTAGAACCACTTTTACTGTATCCTAAAGATTTTGAACCTCAGTGTTTTCATTTTCATTGTGTCCATGTACATGTACATTTTTATTTCATGTTTTATTTCCTAGTTAATCCATTCATCATTTGGGAGCATGTTATTTAACCTTCATGTATTTGTGCTCTTCCAGATTTTTTCTTGGGGTTGACTTCTAGTTTCATAGTGTTGTGGTCAGAAAAGATACACGGCATGGGGACACCTGGGTGGCTCAGTTGGTTAAGCTTTTGCCTTCAGTTCAGGTCATGATCCCAGGGTCCTGGGATAGAGCCCCACATCAGGCTCTCTGCTCAGCAGGGAGCCTGCTTCTCCTTCTCCCTCTCCCTCTGCCTGCTGTTCCCCCTGCTTGTGCTCGCTCTGTGTCAGATAGATAGATAGATAGATAAAATCTTTTTTAAAAAGATACATGGCATGACTTTGATCTTCTTGAATTTATTGAGACTTGTTTTGCAGCTTAATATGTGATTCTAGAGAGTATTATGCTACACAAAATAAATCAGTGAGAGAAAGACAAATATTAAATGAGTTCACTTATATGTGGAATCCAAGAAACAAAACATTTGAGCATAGGGGAAGGGACGGAAAAATAAAATAAGACAAAATCAGAGAGGGAGATAAACCATAAGAGACTCTTAACTTTAAGAAACAAACAGCGTTGCTGGAGGGGAGGGGAGTGAGGGGATGCGGTAACTGGTGATGGGCATTAAAGAGGGCACTTGATGGAATGAGCACTGAGTGTTATATGCAACTGATGAATCACTAAACTATACCTCTGAAACAGGAAAGAAAGAAAGAAAGAAAGAAAGAAAGAAAGAAAGAAAGAAAGAAAGAAAGAAAGAAAGAAAGAAAGAAAGAAAGAAAGAAAGAAAGAGGAAGAGAGAGAAAGAGGGAGGGAGGAAGGAAGAAAGAAAAGAGAAAAAAAGGAAAAAAGAAAAGAGAAAAGAAAAGATAGATTGATTGTGCTCCTATTCTAGAGATAGTTCCACATGCACTTGAAATAAATGTGTATTCTGTTATTTTACGATGGAATGTCCTGAATATATCTATTAAATCCATCTGGTCCAATGTGTCATTCAAAGCTACTGTTGTGTTATTGATTTTCTGTTTGGATGATCTGTCCATTGATGTAAGTGAGGTGTTAAAGTCCCCTACTTTTATTGTACTATGATTGATTATGTTCTTTATGTTTGTTATTAGGTGCTTAATGTGTTTGGGTGCTACCAAGTGGAGTGCATAAATATTTACATTTGTTATATCTTCTTACTGGATTGTCCCTTTATGATTACAAAGTGTTCTTTGTCTCCTGTTACAGTCTTTGTTTTAAAGTCTATTTTGTCTGATATAAGTATTGCTACCCTGGCTTTCTTTTCACATTTATTTGCATGGTAAATGTTTCTTCATGCCCTCACTTTCATTATGCAGATGTCTTTAGTTCTGAGTCTCCTGTAGGGAGCATATAGATGAGTCTTATTTTTTTGTTTTTTCTTTTATCCACTCTATCACCCTATGTCTTTTTTATTTGAACATTTAGCCCATTTACATTCAAAGTAATTATTGACAGATACATATTTATTGCAACTTTATTACTTGTTTTGTGGTTGTTTCTGAAGATTTTCTCTGATCCTTTCTTATCTTTCTCTCTTTCATGGTTTGCTGGTTTTCTTTTGTAATATATTTGGATTTCTTTCTCTTTTCTCTTTGCATATTTGTTAGTAGTTTCTGATTTTACCATTGTTAGTAGTTTTTTATTTTACCATTAGGTTTGTTTATAAGATCTTCTGCATATAGAAGTCTATTAAGTTGATGGTTGTTAAAGTTTCAACCCATTCTTTACTCTTCTCCTTTCATGTATTAGATATATGTTGTCATATTTTACATTTTACGTGCTATTATTTTGTGAGTTTCTTGACTGATTTTTTACAGAAGTATTCATTTTTACTGCTTTTGTGTTTCCTACTTTCACACTGTCATTTTTGGTCTTTCCTTTCCACTCAAACAGTCCCCTTTAATATGTCTTAGAGGTTTGGTTTAGTGGTCATGAACTCCTTCAGTTTTTGTTTTTCTGAGAAACTGTTTATCTCTCCTTCCGTTCTGACTAGTAGCCTTGCAGGATAGAGTATTCTTGGCCACAGGTTTTTCTCATTCAGCACTTTGAATATATCATGCCACACCTTTCTAACTCAGAATGTTTCTGCTAAAAAAATCCACTAATGGCCTTGGGAGGGATTCCTTTGTATATAACTGTCTTATTTTGTCTTGCTGCTTTTAATATTTTTTCTTATCCCTATATTTGCCATTTTAATTATAATATCTTTTGGTATAGATCTACTTTTGTTGATTTTATTGGGGGTTATCTTTGTCTCTGGGATCTGAAAATGTTTCCTTCTCCAGATTAGGGAAGTTTTCAGGTATTATTTCTTCAAATAAATTTTCTGCCCCCTTTTCTCCCTCTTCTGGGACTCCTGTAATACAAATGTTACTACATTTGATGGAGTCACTGAGTTCCATAAGTCTATTCTTATTTTGCATAAATCTCTATTCTCTCTTTTGCTCAGCTTGATTACTTTTCATTACACTATCTTCTAGGTCATTAATTTATTCCTTCACTTCTTCCAGCCTGCTCTTCATTCTATGAAGTTTATTTCTCATTTTGTTTATTGAGCCCTTTCTGCTATGTTATTCCTTATCTCTTTGTTAATGGTCTCACTGATGTCCTCCATGTCCTCCAAGTCCCGTGAGTATCCTTATGATCATTGCTTTAAATTCTCCATCAGGCATGTTACTTATATCTGTTTTGTTTCTATCTCTGGCTATGGCCTTGTCCTGTTTTTTCATTTGGGATAAATCTTTCTGCCTAAGTCTCTGTGCCTATTTCTGTGTGTTAGGAAAGTCAACTACATCTCCTATTCTCGAGGGTAATGGCTTTATGAAGAAGAGCTCCTATAGTGCCCTGCAGTATAGTGTTCCTGGTTCCCCAGGGCCTGGAAGTTCTGGGAGTGTCTCCACTGTGTGCTACATGCACTCCGCTGTTGTGTTGTGGCTGCTTTATCCTTCAGGCCAGTCATCTGCAGAGGCTCTCTTTGCCTGTTGCGGGCAGTGTTTGGTTCCTGTACTGAATGTGGCACATTTTAACTAGATGTGCTCTGGTCTGCTTGTGAAATGAGACTTTGTGCTGCCACTGAAACCAAGTGGTGTTGGCAGGGTTTGGGCCAGTCTTCTGAGGGAGGGGGCTTGCCACACTTGGACTCAGGCGAGCATGACTGGGAAGGGCAGTTCTTCTGGAGCATGAGAGGTCAGGACTTGGGGTAAACAAATTAGGTAAGAGCATTGGCACTATGCTGGTTTGTGCAGGTGGCTCTGTGTTTATGCTGAGGGCAGGGGAGGGAAATGATATCTGCCAGTTCTTTTGTTCCTGGAGGGGTCTCTCAATGAATGCTGCCTCTCTGGGACACCCCCTGAGATGAGCAAAAAACCTCCCCACTGTGTGCTTCAGCCCTCTTCAGATCACTGTTTTCACACTGTATATTTGTGGACTATTTACCCTGCTTTTTTTCTAAGAATAGCCCCAGTGTCCTCCAAGGTCTCCCAGAGTCAAACACTGACCTTTAAAACTCCAGGCTTTAAGCCTGACTCATTGCAATAATTTGTGAAATTTGGTCCCTCTTACTTTCCAAGCCAAATGCTGTGTGGATTCATTTTCTCATGTACTTCCTTGTGTGATAGTCTGTCTTTTGACCTTCTCCAAGACAGTAGCTCCCTCCCCACTGTGGCCAGGATCCAATTCTCTCCCAAGCTGCATCTCTGCACTTCCTACCATCTTCAGTATGACCTCTTATCTACCTTTACTTTTGGAGTTTGATCTGCCAGTCTTCAAATTGATTTCAGGGCATTTAGGATGATGTGATAGTTATCTAGTTGTATTCATGGGACAAGGTAACCCCTGGGTCCTCCCACTCTACCGTCTTCTTTCCCTCACTCTCCTTATTATCATTTTGTTTAAAAGATTTTTTTAAAATATTGTTTAAAAGATTTTTTAATTCCTTTTGAGACTTGTTTGACCTATGTATGATATAGATATGTGTTGTTTAATATCCAGGTATTTTAGAATTTTTCAGCTATCTTTATGTTACTGATTTCCAGTCTAATTCCATTGTGATCTGAGACATACATGGTAATGTTTCTATACTTTTAAATGTGTTAAGGTGTGTTTTGTGGCCATTTATGTGGTCTGCCTTGGTTAATGTTGCATATGACCTTGAGAAAAATGTATATTCTGCTGTTTGGGGTGAAATATTCTATAAGTGTAGATTACATCCTATTCGTTCAAAATTTTTAAAAATCAACAAAATATATGCCATTAACAGAATGAAGGGGAGAAAAATGCTTATCCAGTTGATGCACCAAAAGCCTTTGACAAAATTTAATATGCTACCTTAAAAAACCCACTTATATTAGGAATAGAAGAAAAATTCCTCAACATAATAAAAACCATGTGTGAAAAATCCACAGCTACATCAAAGTTAATGGTGAAGGACTGAGAGATTTTCCCCTAAGAAAAGGAACAAGACAAGAATGCCCACCTTTTCCACCTCTATTTAACATAGTACTGAAAGTTCTACCCAGTGTAGTAAGGCAAGAAAAATAAATTGATTCAAAATTAGAAGGAAAGAAGTAAAATTCTGTTAATAGATGACATGGACATACATATAGAAACCTCTAAGATTCTCTCAAAAACCTATCAGAACAAGTAAAACAAATTCAATAAAATTGCAGAATATAAAACGAACACTCAAAACTTAGCCACATTACTGTGCTCTAACATAACAATCTGAAAAGAAAATAATCCCATTTACAACAGGATCAAAAATCTGCAGAATCTACATATTTGATGCAATTTCTGTCAAAATTCCAATGATTTTTTTCTTTCTTACAGAATAGAAAATTTCATCCTAAAATTCATATGGAATTTCGAGGGATCACAAATAGAGCAAAAAAAAATCTTAAAAAGTAGAACAAAGTTGGATATAGCATACTTTCTGATTTTAAAACTTCAAAACTGTAGCAATAATCAAAACAGTGTGGTAGGAGCAGACATATAGACCAATAGAATAGAATGGAGATTCTAGAAATAAACCCTCCTGTATATGGTAAAATTATTTTTGATAACGGGGCCAAGACTATTCAATACGAAAAGTACAGTCTTTCCAACAAATGTTACTGGGAAGGGGCATCTGGGTGGCTCAGTGGGTTAAAGCCTCTGCCTTCAGCTCAGGTCATGATCTCAAGAGTCCTGGGATTGAGCCCCACATTGGGCTCTCTGCTCAGCAGGGAGCCTGCTTCCTCCTCTCTCTCTGCCTGCCTCTCTGCCTACTTGTGATCTCTCTCTGTAATAAATCTTATAAATAATAAAAAATAATAAATTAAATAAATAAATAAATAAATAAAATAATAAATAATAATAAATAAAATCTTATAAATAATAAAATCTTTAAAAAAAATGGTACTGGGAAAACTGTATATTCACAGGTTAAAGAATAAAGTTGAACCTTTGCCTTCCACCAAACATTAAAAAATTAACTCAAAGTGGATCAAAGATCTAAATATAACAGCTAAAACTGTAAAATCTCTTAGACAAAAACCTAGGAGGAAAGCTTCATTACATTAGATTGGCAATGATTTCTTGGATATAACACCAAAAGTATGGGCAACAAATGAGAAAATAGATAAATTAGACTTCATGAAAATTAAAAATCTTTGTGCATCAAAGGATACTATCAAGAAGGTAAAAGACCACTCACAGAATGGGAGAAAATATTTTCAAATCATATATTTGATAAGAGATTAATATTTAAATAAATAAAGAACTTCTACAATACAACAACAAAAAACAGCCCAATTCTAAAATGGGCAAGGACTTGAATAGCCTTTCTCCAAATAAGACATACAAATGACTGATACACACATGAAAAGATGCTCAACATCTCTAATCATTAGGGAAATGCAAATCAAAATCATAATGAAATACCTTTCATACCCATTAAGATGGCGACTATTTAAAAAGACAGAAAAGAAGTTTTGGTAAGGTTGTAGAAAAATTGGAACTCTTGTACATTGCTAGGGGAATGTAAAATGGTACAGCTGTGGAAAGCAGTATGGCATTTCCTCAGAACATTAAATACAAAATTACCATTTGATTTGTCAAATCTACTTCCAGTTATATATCACAAAGTATTGAAAGCAAGAATTTGAGCATATGTTTGTACACTAATGTTCATAACAACATTATTCGCAGTAGCTAAACAGTGGAAACAACTCAATTGTCCATCAGCAGATGAATGGATAAACAAAAGATGCTATATATGTTCCATGGAATAATATTTAGCCTTAAAAGGAATGAAATTCTTTTTTCCTTTTCTTTTCTTTTTCTTTTTTTCTTTTTCTTTCTTTCTTTTTTTTTTTTTTTTTTGGTGAGAGAGAGAGAGAGAGAGAGCGTGCACATGCTCATGCATGCTTGGATGGGGCGGGAGGGGCAGAGGGAGAGGAAAAGAAAGAGAGACTCTTAAGTAGGCTCCATGCCCAGCATGGAGTCCAATATGGAACTCAATCTCATAACCTGAGATCATGACCTGAGCTGAAATCAAGAGTCAGACACTCAAATGACTGAGCCACCCAGGTACCCCAAGAGGAAGGAAATTCTGACACATGCTACAAACATAGATAAACCTGAGAACATTGCTAAGTGAAATAACCCATTCACAAAAAGACAGATACTATATGATGCCATACATAAGAAGTATCTAGAGTAGTCAAATTCAAAGAAACAGAAAGTTAACCAGTGATTACCGGGAGACTGGGGAGAGGGAAATGTGGACTTATTGTCTAATGGATACAGTTTCAGAGTTTCAGTTTGGGATGTTGAAAAATTGCTAGAGATGGATAGTGGTGATGTTTGCACAACACTGTGACTATGCTGAAATCTACTGATTTGCACACATAAAAATTAATAATTTATGTTACGTATGTTTCACCACAATAAAAAATTTAAGTATTTCGGATGGAAGGAAAATAGAAACTGATAGTTTCTGCATTTCATTTATTTAACGGATAGTCAATATGGACAAAGAGGTATTGGGGCCTCTCCTAGTCCGACTATTTTAAGGAATGGTTTCATCCATTCATGCTTGATCAGGGACTTTCCCTGATTGATCAACTGGGTCAAGAGTGGGCACATATTCAGTCCAGCATGGGACAAGTGGGCACAAAAAAGGTCAGGGAATAAAATCATATTGTCTAAAGTGAGAAGGATTCCATTCAAATAACAGTGTTGAGTAGGGAAGCCACACTTCCAAGAAAATACTAGAAAGAACACTCCAGAGCTGATATATCACATATGGAACAGTCATGGAAACAGAAACTACTTTAGTTTTTTTTTTTTTTTTCAAACATAATCCATTTGTAGAGTTGATAGAGGAGCTGAGACCAAAAGTAGTGAGGGCTGAGTAACTACATACAAAAGCAACAATCTAAGGCTAAAGAGACAAGTGACAAGATGGTGATGGGAGCCCAGAGGCCACGGTCTCATTGGAGAAGATAATACCACCCAGGGCCTGTCCTGTGAGAGTTGGAACAATGGAGGGGATGAACAAACTTCCAGATACCACTTGAAGCATACAAGAAGTGGGGAAACCCCACATTATCCTTTCTTCCCCACTCACAGTTTTCATCTAGTGCCTCCTATATCCACTGAACCCAATAGGAAGCCAGCAGAAAATGATGGACAGGTGCCATTTCCACTGCAGTAGGGAGCAGCAGGAAAGAGAACAGGACAAATCTCAGAGTAAACAGGAGAAGACTAGTTTTGATGTACACCCCAGATATTGCTAAGTGAAATAAGCCATTACGTAGGTATTAGAGAGATAGAAAAAAATATCTATGAGAAAAAGGGCTGAGAAAAACTCAAGAGCTCATTTTTAACAAATATATTTTACTTCTAATAATCACTTAGACCTAAGATGGAAAGCCACTTTGAGTGTTTACTGAAAGTCAGAAATCTTTGGCCCTAGACTTACTCTGGGATTCTGGCTTTGGAGCTATGTAGCCCAAGCCCTGCTCTGTGAGAGAGCTTTCACATTATAATTTCCTCCTACCATCCAGTTATCAAGAGTCTTGCATCAGGGGTGCCTAGGTGGCTCAGTTAAGCATCTGCCTTTGGCTCAGGTCATGATCCCGTGGTCAAGTCCCACATCAGGCTCCTTGCTTAGCGGGAAGCCTGCTTCTCCCTCTCTTTCTGCCTCTTTCCTCTGCTCATTCTTTCTCTCTCTCAAATAAATAAATAAATAAAATCTTTACCAAAAAAAGAGAGAGCTTTGCTTCAGACTATTAATGTAATTCTAATATTTGGGAACCTATCTGTGGTTTGGTTCCATCAAACCCAAGAACACAACATTTTCAAAGTTAAGTGTTTACATTTTTCACTAAGAACAATAGGAGAGATATTACCTTTTGAAATGATAAACAGATGTTACCCTTATTCATTCACACAACCATTCATCTGTTTGTTCATTCTTTCAATCACTATGCACCCTGAATTTTACTGTGCTTTAATGTGATTGTATGTGGTCCTTAGGACTCAATAATATTTCCTGAAGAAATAAGCAATTATATTTTCAGGCAATATGAATTAGATTGAAGCTAAACCTACAGGCAAAATACTGGTTTGTACTCTGAGTCTTAATCACTATCCAGAAAAAGACATAGATATGTATATACATTCACAGCCTCTATTACCACCTAAATAACATTGTGTAAGGTCCCTCTAGAGTGTAAGCTGCATGAGGACAAAATCTTTACTTTCCTATCTTCACAGAATCCAAAACAAAGGCCAGGAGTGAATAGGAGTTTATTAAACAGTAAAAATTATTAAAACTAAGAGTTCTTTAAAGAGTTTTAGAATAAATGTGTGAATAAGTTGTTAACTACTTTTGAAGTAGTTAACTTTTTCTTTATTTTTAGGTGATCAACACATGGTCAATGTTTATTGAAAAGACATGAAAACAATATTTCAAAGAGATAAATGCATTCCCATATTCATCACAGCCTTATTCACAATAGCCAAGATATAGAAACAACCTAAATGAACCTCAGTAGATGAATAGGTTAGAAAGATGTGGCATTTATACACAATGGACTATTCAGCCATGATAAAAGAGGATATCCTGCTACAACATATATGAACCTTGAGCACATTATGCTAGTGAGATAAGTCAGACAGAGAAAGACAAGGAGTATATGATCTCACTTATATGGGGAATCTAAAAAAGCAAGCTCTTTTTCTTTTTGTTCTTCAGTGTAAGGTGTTTCTACACCCAGGTGGTCAAACATCTGTTTGATTCAAGCTCTCCATAAGAACAGATATTTCTATAGAATAGCTTGCTTTTCCAGTAAACCATACAATTTATTGGCCTCATGTTCATGACTACATGTTTCTTTCTTAAAAAGGAAAAGCCATTCTTCCTTCTCAATGTTTGAAGCCACA
Organism: Nasua narica; assembly: GCA_028533885.1. Lineage (NCBI taxonomy): Eukaryota > Metazoa > Chordata > Mammalia > Carnivora > Procyonidae > Nasua > Nasua narica. Next base: position 66,914,946 of record CM052798.1, on the reverse strand, counting down.
GCGGAACGGTCAGCTTAAAATTTGCAGTGGCAATGTCTTAACATCCTCGCAGAAACACAGGGGTCATATACACAAGGTCACAGAGTAGGAGACTTCACCAGAAAAGTTTGTCTTGTTCTGCTACTCTTTAGATCATCTTGGATACCTTAATCTGGTGTCTGAAATCCAAACTGTCTATTAACTCAGATCTTTAGAGTGTTTGTAGAATTCTGGCAATTAAAAACAATCATGGAGGTGTCAACATTTTGTTTTTCCAGGAAATGCTTATTTAGTACATTCTGGGCCTAAACATACTTTAAGAGATGCACAGAAAAATAGGTAATGGTTTTTGTTCTCAGATGAACTTTACTCTTATTTGAAAACCAATGCTAGATAGACCCCATTTAGTTGCTCCTGGTCCAGGACTGCATTTATTGCCTGGATTCCATGTGCCCCTGTTTTAATAGGGAGGCTGTGATATCTTTCTGGTATCTGAGTCTCACTGCCGACTTGGATCCTGATTGCGAGAGTCTGCAAAATGTTTGGGCATTCCCATTTCCCCAGGACACTGGCTACATAGTACTCTAGTGAATCACATATTCAATTTACATTACCAATTTATATAGATAGATACTTAAATAATTGAAGTAAGCAATCTTTTGTCATTTAAAGTGATGCCTCAGTGGATTTTATATATATTTACAATTTTGCACATGTATATTTCCTAAAAGTTAACATGCTATATCAAAGTGTACATGCATTTATTCTATGTGATGCGAGTCAGGCATTGATATCTTCTTGTAGGCACTTTTTATATTTAAAACTTTGCTGAATAAAAGTGAAAACCATGAGCACCAAAAATAGGCCAGATTATATAGCCACATTCTTTAATTTCTTTAAAAGGAGAGCTAATTCTTACCTAAATAGTGAGGCCAAACCACTCACAACATTATCAACAAATCTAACAGGGCCAGTAACTACTCTAAGAATGTCACTGCCGAATCTCTCCACAGCTTTTGTGAACCAGGAAGCATCATTATTTTTAGTAGCATCAATCCTAGATTTCAGCTTCTTTATCTCTGCATCCATCTCCTCAGATTTCTTTCTGAATCCTTCATTGAGTAGTTCTTGTTGGACCTAAACAAAAAGTAAGAAAGTGAAAGTGTTAAAATTATTATTCTTTTTTTTTTAAGATTTTATTTATCCATTTGACAGACAGAGAGAGATAGATCACAAGGAGGCAGAGAGGCAGGCAGAGAGAGAGGAGGAAGCAGGCTCCCCGCTGAGCAGAGAGCCCGATGCGGGGCTCGATCCCAGGACCCCGAGATCACGACCTGAGCCAAAGGCAGAGGCTTTAACCCACTGAGCCACCCAGGCGCCCCAAAATTATTATTCTTTTCAAGAATTGCACTTCATATATAGAAACGTGGTTAAACTATCTATGTATTACTCCTGAAATTGTTCTTTTTTACTCAATCCTGAAAGGAGAATTTAGCAATGAGGATTATCTCCTGGCTTGGACCAAAACATTGAGAGGAAGCATAATTTAAAGCCTTCCTAATATTCACACACCATTAAGATTTTGATAGGATGCTAAGCTTGATATGAGGACAAATGTAACATGGTTTCAGTCAAAAAATGCCGGTTAAAGGTAGCCTTGGTCTGATTGCACTACCTCTTAATCCCACTTGGGTTGGTATGGTGACCCAAATAGTAGAAATGATGGGAACTTATAAGCTTTTCTAGAAATCTATTATAAACATGTCCTGATGGACAATGAGGGAATTCTTCCCAATGCCGTTTGATAACTTGGGTAAACTACCCACACCTGGAGACAATATAGCAAGTTTAGAAGCTGTCACTTCCTTGTGTTTTTAAGTCTGTACATTTCTGATCATTCTATGTCAACATAGATCTATCTTAAGGTCTTTTGGCAGCAGTAGAGTTTCTGATAATTGTCAGTGATCTTGGTAAAGCAAACCAGTTGTTGCTCATACTAAATATGTATGGCTGGATTATCTATCTAATCAGGCCTCATGAGATCATTTTAAAATCCCCAAATAGCAACTCAAATGCTATTTATATTGTACAAGGGCTTGGAGGGACCATACCCTTCTTGAACTCTCCAGAGTCTATGTATGGAGTGGAATCCAAAGGCTTCTTTAGAAAAGGAGGAAGAAGAGGGGAAGGAAGAGGAAGAGAAGGAAGAGGAAGGGATGCAGGAGGGAAAGGAGAAAGGGAAGAAGTGGCAGAGGAAGAGGGAAAAGAGGAAGAATTCAAAGAATTCCAGGTTTTAATAAGTCACAAGCAGTTAATGGCAATGATGCTTCCTGCCATGAGCTCACTATAGCCTTCACCCATCTTTTCCCAAGGTACCAGTGGAAGAACCATTGAGCACTCCCAAGGCTATGGCCAGACTTACCTTCAAGTTATGCTCCAACATCATATTCTGTTCTTTGATTAGGTTTTCTCTCTCCTTCTCCAACTTCTCTTTCAGTTGGTCTATGTTTTCCTTGAGAGTCTTTTCTTGAGCCTCCATCTGCTGTTGCTGCTCCAGTAATTTCTGTTTTAGCAGCTCCTGTTCCCTCTCAGCTGCCTCCTTGTTGAGCCGCTCCTCTGCCCCAAGGAAAGTTTAGAGAGGGAAGAAAATTGAGCAAGGATAGATCTCTATCTTTCTAAGCTCAGAAACAAAACCAAATTGGAAGGGAAGGTGGAAAATCTCTGAATTCTTCATGTCCACACCATCAGAAGCACATTTCAGAATACTTTGTGAAAGTCCCTGTCTGGCTGACACACAACCACAACTTACCTTGTTTTTAGATTTAGCAGTGTTGTTCCAAGAAGAGGAAGGTCCTTGTTTTGCCCTCACACCTGACTGAGGGCTATACCCATCCCATTGTGAGCCAAGCCCTGCCCCATACCTGCTATGGCCTTCTCCCCATCAGCGAGGGCTTTATCTGCCTGCCAGATGGATTCCTCTATTGAAGCCTGTGACTGCAGAAAGCTCTGGAGGACCTCATTCGCCTAAGGAACCAAGAAGGAGCAAAGAGCTTAGAGTTCCATTGTGGAGATGAGTGCTGCAAAAACAATATGTCCATGTGATTTTTGCTTCATACTTAAAATTCTACAGTGGCTCCCTACAAGGTGTCCAAGCTCCTTAGTGTGACCAGAGACTCTCCATGGCTCCTACTTCCTGTCTCCCTCCAGGCTCTCCCCCAGCGCCACTTCCTTGTACCCACTGTAGGTTCCAGCCAGTCAGAACTATGTTCAGTTCTATAAATCCACAACCTCCAGTGCTTTGCTATATTTGGCTTCTCACTGGGAAACGTTGCCTCTAATTTGTGCTGTTGCTCGCCTCTGTTATTTGCTGGCTTTAACTTTAGGCAAGTTATTTTATTTTATTTTATTTTATATTTATTTATTTATTTATTTATTTATTTATTTATTTATTTATTTGTGGTTTTTATTTATTTATTTGACAGAGAGAAAGAGATCACAATTAGGCAGAGAGGCAGGCAGAGGGAGAGGAGGAAGCAGGCTCCCCGCTGAGCAGAGAGCCCGATGCGGGGCTCGATCCCAGGACTCTGAGATCATGACCTGAGCTAAAGGCAGAGGCTTTAACCCACTGAGCCACCCAGGTGCCCCTAGGCAGTTATTTTAAACCTGCCTGTGCCTCTCAGTTCAGATCTATAAATGTTGACAATAAATGTAGATGTTTCTTAATGTTGAAGGATTAAGCTAAAGAATCCAGTGAAACAGCTTTATATTGTGCCTATAGGAAATAAGAGTCCAATATATATTAGTTGCATTACTATTATTATTTTTAAATTATTATTGTGTTTGTTACCACAACCTATGTAGCCCATTTTCTTTCTTTATTTATATTACTTTTTAAATCCAAGTGTATTTGACACACAATATTGCCTTAGTTTCAGGTGTACAACAGAGTGTTTAAAGTTTATATATTATGCTATATTCACCACAAGCGTAGCCAGCAACTGTCTCATTACATTGCTATTAGAGGATCATTGACTGTATTCCTTATGCTGTGTCTTTTATTCTCATGACTTATTCAGCTTCATAACTGGAAGCCTGTATCTCCCATTCACCCATCTTGTCCATTCTACCAATCCCCTCCCCTTGGCAACCATCCATTTGTTCTCTGTGTTTATGGGTCTGATTCTTTTTGTTTGCTTATTCATTTGTGGGTGTTTTTTTAAGATTCCACTTATGAGTGAAATCGTATGGTATTTCTCTTTCTCAGTCTGACTTATTTCACTTAGCATAATATCCTTTAGGTCCATTTCTGTTGTCTCAGATGGCATGATCTCATCCTTTCTATGGCTGCATAACAGTGCACCATATGGAGCCCATTGTCAAAGGTTGATATGTGTTATAACTTTGTATGCAATTGTCTGTGTATTTGACTTCCTCTTACTTTTGGTCATTGTTAAGTACAATGACTCTGACTTTAACTTGTAAATTTTCAGCACTTAGCTTAGTCAATGGTGTGTTGTTGGATGAAGAAATGAGTAATTTCTGTTCTGTTTCTTGTGGATTTCAAAAATTCATACTCTTTTTTGGGGAATAGGCATTTCCACTCTTCTCAGGAGTAAATAGCAAATAGTGGGCCTCAGGAGCTAAAGCTGTCATGATATCCTCATGCTGTTTATTACCCCCAACTGGGGCTGTGCTCTCAGATTATCTGGAGACCCCTTTGACTCTATTAGGTAGGCTCCCCATGCCCCCCTATTCCTCACCTTCACTCCTTTCCTGGGCACTTGTGAATAGTCCCATTCAATACTTTCTTTTGCTTCCCTGTAGAGCTTGTATCCCCCAGGAACAGAGAAAGTTCCTGCAGAAATGCTTTCCATTAGGACTTGTGACATCTCATCGAGCCTAGACTGGCAGTATTTAAAGGATGCCTCTTCGTTCTGTTGCAAGAAATGCTCCTTCTTATCCTTTATGAGTTCCTACAAGGGAAAAGTAGAGAGCTGTCACCTGAGGGAAGGAACAGAAACAATACCATTCCAAAGAGTCTGGTAGAAGGATTGGTCCAACTGTGGTCCTCATAAGAAAAGCATTCTGTTGGAGAAGGACATGGACTAAAACAGGAATCACAAGATTTGATTTAATCACAACCTTGAACACTCTCTGTAAGACTCTGGGCAAGTTTCCTAACCTTCTTTGTTCTTCTGAAATGTTGTAGTTGTATTACCTAATCTCTGTGGCTCCTGAAAACTGCAGCATTCAGGGATTTCATCTTCAATGATACAGTGATACAACGAGGAGCAATATAAGTTGAAAATGACCTGGAATGAGCATCTGATAAGAAAAATTTGCTTCAGGGGCGCCTGGGTGGCTCATTGGGTTAAAGCCTGTGCCTTCGGCTTAGGTCATGATCTCAGGGTCCTGGGATCGATCCCCACGTCGGGCTCTCTGCTCAGTGGAGAGCCTGCTTCCGCCTCTCTCTCTGCCTGCCTCTCTGCCTACTTGTGATTTCTCGCTTTCTCTCTCTCTCTCTGTCAAATAAATAAATAAAATCTTAAAAAAAAAAAAAGAAAAAAGAAAAATTTGCTTCGTGACAATGGGAGTGTGTCTCAGAAAGCATCCATGCTCAAGAATGACTTTTGGGTGTTGTGGGCAGGCTTGGAATCCACAGAAATATTCAGATCAGGAGGATACCTCTAATGAGTTTACTTTAGAGAGAAGAGAGATTTCTAAACAAAGTGCCTCAGGTTTGGGAGGAAAGAAAAAAAGAAGGAAATGTAGTCCTTCGAAACTCTCTTTCTCATGAGAATCCAGATTTCTTTATCCTCGAGTAAGAGATGAGCCATGGGGTTAATAAAGGAGCTTCTAGGATTCATTCTTTAAAGGGAAGGGTCCCAAAGTGTAAATACTAAGACAAATTACCACAAGAGTCTTCTGGAACTCCTGCTTGTCATCCTTGAAGGAATACTCCATGAACACTGCAATGGCTTCCCTCTCACAGTCTGCATGCACCTCCAGCAGCTCCTGGAGTGTGTCCGTGGGGAGCATCAGTCGCTGGGCCATCTGCTCGCTGTAGTGGTTGGCTGCCTTCTGCACCGCCTCAGAGTTCTCAAGCTGGGCTAGAGTTGTCATTGCGTTCTCCAGACAAGGCACTGCTCCAGTATTGATAGCATCCACATAGGTCACCACCAGAGTCCTCAGCCCTAAATGAGCCAGGATATTGAAGGGATAAATATAGGATACTAGATGATTCTGAGACTACACTTCTCAAGTCACAGATGTGCACACATACCCACACCTCCACACCACAAACACCACAAACACACAGCCCTGCGTCCTTCTATCGTCACCTTTGTTTTCCTATTGACTCTTAATTTTTATGGTTCTCCAGGCCACATGGCTAAAAAAATTTTTTAAAACCCTTTCCTCTAACATACTAAACAGTATCTGGAGATCATAATTTCCCATTTAAAAAATTAAAACCAAAATAGATTACATAGGTAGACAGATGAGGCAGGATAAATCAGATTATATTTATTCCTAATTCTGAAGCTTCCAATGGATTTTTACTGATTCATGAGCTAATATTTATTTCTGGACTGCTCTAAAGCCCAAATATTTTTGTATTCTTTTTGCAAATAACACTTATCAGATAGGATTTCCCTTAAACACACACACACACACACACACACACACACACACACACACACACATTGTGTTCTTATACCCAGTTAGTGATTTATTTTTGTCAGTGGAAGATTTTTTAAAAAGATAGATAGATAGATAGATAGATAGATAGATAGATAGATAGATTGGCAAGAGAGAGAGCACAGAGGGCATAGGGTCAGAGGGAGAAGCAGACTCCCCACTGAGCAGTAAGCCCGATGCGGGACTCAATCCTGGGACTCCAAGATCATGACCTGAGCCAAAGGGAGTCATTTAACCAACTGAGCCACCTGGGCACCCAGTGGAGGATTTTTTTTAGATAAGTAGATGCCCTAAGTATCGGTGACAAAGTATGTAGTTTCGGAGAGGGATTTGTAAACCCATAAAAATGAGATAATTATAAAATATACACATCTCATGGAGTGTGAATGTTTATATACCCAGAATTCCATATAGAATCAAACAAAAATACTGAAAAACATATTATGTAATATATTTTACATATATTGGACCCCATAGAAATGGGAAAAGGAGACTCACGATTTCCGGTGACCTCAACTCCCTTTCTGAGGGTCTTAGTCTTTGCCTCGGTAAAAATGTAAGAGCAAAAATTGATTGCTTGTGTCAGGAATTTAGGATCCAGTTGATGTTCACGCATATTCTCAATATTGGCTAGAAGTTTTGTGTCATTTATCGGCCGGTCAAAGACAAAACACTTCCGTTTTGGAAAGAAATGTCGGATGCACTCCCTAGGTAGATTGGATGCTTTGATTTGGGAGCTGTTGCCTGAGGGATAGGAAGAACAACAGATAACCTTGGGCACAGTCCTGAGGCAAAGGAACTAATGGTTTTTATGACTGGGGTTTTGTTCTTTGCTGTCTCCTATGCTTGAAACACCATTAGTATAGACATTCAATACTTCCTTGCACATCAAACTCATATCAGACATCTGATCCAGGTAAAAGAAACCTATGGCTCATAACTCCAGATCTGAAAATGATGGGACAGTTATCCATTAGATGTTTACTAAATCAATGGCAAAAAAAAAAAAAAATCAAGAGTCAAATGGAACTTTTTGGTCTAATGCAGACACAGAGCTTGGGACCAAGAGCCACAGTCAAGGGATAATGGAGCAGTATTAGGAACAACAGTATTAGCCATATTAGAACACTCTCGTTATTGAAAGAAAACTGCTTTGATGCTAGAAATAATTTGCATAATGTTAGCTATTTTATTTCACAAAATCTCAGAAGAGGAAATGTAACTAAAATGTAATTCTAGGATATCACCACTACTCCACAAACTCCTTGAGGTAAAGGACTAGCTTT
>CM052798.1:66886981-66906482 GCA_028533885.1 Nasua narica | reverse complement strand
CCAACTTGCATCCCCACCAACAGTGGAGGAGGGTTCCCCTTTCTCCACATCCTCTCCAGCATTTGTTGTTTACTGTCTTGTTGATTTTGGCCATTCTAATTGGTGTAAGGTGGTATCTCAGTGTGGTTTTGATTTGAATCTCTCTGATGGCTAAAGATGATGAACATTTTTTCATGTGTCTGCTTTAACCCACTGAGCCACCCAGGTGCCTCTTCTGCCCATTTTTTGATGTGATTATCTGTTTTTTGAGTGTTGAGTTTGAGGAGTTCTTTATAGATCTTAGATATCAGACCTTTGTCTACAGTGTCATTTGCGAATATTTTCTCCCATTCCATGGGTTGCCTGTTTGTTTTGTTGAATGTTTCCTTTGATGTGCAGAAGCTTTTTATCTTGATGAAGTCCCAAAAGTTCATTTTTGCTTTTGTTTCCTTTGCCTTTGGAGACATGTCTTGAAAGAAGTTGCCGTGGCCAATGTCGAAGAGGTTACCGACTTATGTTCTCCTCTAGGATTTTGATAGATTCCTACCTCACATTGAAGTCTTTTATCTATTTCGAGTTTAATTGGCAAAGAAGAAGTCAAACTCTCTCTTCACAGATGACGTGATACTTTATATGGAAAGCCCAAAAGACTCCACCCTCAAACTACTAGAACTCATACAGCAGTTCAGTAACGTGGCAGGTTACAAAATCAATCCTTAGAAATCAGTTGCTTTCTTGTACACTAACAATGAAAATATGGAAAGGGAAATTAGAGTCGATTCCATTCACTATAGCACGAAGAACCATAAGATACCTGGGAATAAACCTAACCAAAGAAGTAAAGGATCTGTACTTGAGGAACTACAGAACACTCATGAAAGAAATTGAAGAAGATACAAAAAGGTGGAAAAGCATTCCATGCTCATGGATTGGAAGAACAAACATTGTTAAAACGTCTATACTGCCCAAAGCAATCTATACTTTCAATGTTATCCTGATCAAAATTCCACCAGCGTTTTTCAAAGTACTGGAACAAACAATCCTAAAATTTGTATGGAACCAGAAAAGACCCCAAATTGCTAAGGAAATGTTGGAAAAGAAAAACAAAGCTGGGGCATCACGTTGCCTGATTTCAAGCTTTACTACAAAGCTGTGATCACCGAGACAGCCTGGTACTGGCTCAAAAACAGTCACATAGACCAGTGGAACAGAGTAGAGAACCCAGATATGGACCCACAACTCTATGGTCAAGTAATCTTCAACAAAGCAGGAAAAAATATCCAGTGGGAAAAAAGTCTCTTCAATAAATAGTGCTGGGAAAATTGGACAGCTATATATAGAAAAATGAAACGTGACCACTCTCTTACTTCTCTATGCTTTCTCTAAGTTTGGTAGGGGTGCCTGCGTGGCTCAGTCAGTTAAGTGTCTGCCTTTGGTCAGGTTCTGACCTCAAGGTCCTGGGATAGAGCCTCACGTCTGGCTCCTTGCTCAGCAGGGAGTCTGTTTTTCCCTCCTTCTGATCCTCCCCCTCCCACCTCCCAGCTTCCATTCTGTCTCTCAAATAAATAAATAAAAATTAAAAAAAAATTTAAAATTTTATATCTTATGTCTAGTTCTTTAACATATTTCGAGTTAATTTTTATATATATTTTAGAGATACAATTTCATTCTTTTGTATGTGGATATTCAGTACTTTCAACACCTTTATTGAAGAGACTGTCCTTTCCTCATTGTGTGGTCTTGATAACCTTGTTAAAGAGCATTTGACCACATATGTGAGGGTTTATTTCTGAACCGTCTATATGTCTATCTTTATGCCAGTACCTGACTGCTTTAATTACTATACTTTATAATATGTTTTAAAATAAGGAAGTGTGCAGCCTCCAACTTTATTCATCTTTTTCAAGACTGTTGGGGCTATTTAGAGTTCCTTGAAAGTCCATATGAATTTTAGGATGCTTTTTATGTTTCTGCAAAAAATGTATGTATATTTTAACACATATATTTATGCTTCAAAAAGTTATTTTAAAACATTCAGAAATAAATCTAACTAAATGTACAAAGAGTATATGCTGCAAAATATAAAATATTACTGAAAGATTTCAAAGGGCTAACAAATTGTGGGACATAGGATGATGAATTAGAAGACTATTTTTTGAGTGTCATTTCTTCACATATTTATCTATAGATTTGATACAATTCCTAGTTTCAGACATATAAGGAAAATTGATTAATGACAACTATAGCTAAAGGATAGTCTTCTCAATAACTGTTGCTAGGTCAGTATTACATACTCATAAAAATAAATAAAACTTGATTCTTACCTTCTGACATAAAATTGATTCCAGGTGGATTATAAATCCCAATATGGAAGACAAAATAATAAAATGTTTACAAGAAAGTCAAAGATTATTTTCATGTCCTCCAGGCATGAACAAATAGACCAATAGAACAAATAAATAAATAACTTTTAAACAAATAATTGATGTTTAACTATGTTATTATTGAAAATTTATGTTCATTCAAACACCATTAAGAGAATTTAAAAGTAAACTAAATGCTAACAGAAAAAAATTATAGAATGCAGGAATATAGTCTCTAAATAAAGAAGAAAAGAAAAAAGGACAGACAACACATTAGACACATAAGCAAAAATATTGAATAGAAAGGTATGCAAAAGGCAACAAACACAAAAAAATCACTCAAACTTCCTAATTACCACTAACTAATTAAACAAATTAAACCCACAATTAAAACTATATATTTATTACAATGACTAAAATTTATAAGTCTGGCATTATTAAATGATGATAAGAATGTGGAACTAGGAATTTTATACATCATTTATGACTGTATAAACTTGGACAATCACATTGAAAAACTGATATTACCTATCATAAAATAAGCAAATACATACCCTATGAGCAAATAATTTCACTCCTTCTTATATGCAGAAATATTGTTACTGAATCCAACAATTTAGATGAATTTAAAAAATACAATATTGAACCAAAGAAGCCAAAATGAGATGAATCATCTACATAGTTCAATTCACATAAAGACAAAAACCAGACGATAGCAATCATGGTGTTAGAAGTTAGATAAGTTTCTGTGTTAGGTATCTGTTACTACATAACAAATTTTCTCCAAATTTTAGCAGTTTTCCATAACTACATTTATAATCTCAAAGCTTCTGTAAGTCACAGTAATCTGGCTATGGTTTAATTGGGTCCTGTGCTTCAGTGTCTCCTATAGACTGTAATCACACTGCTGAGGGGGGATAGTAGTCAGTTAAAGGCAAAATGGAGAAAGATCATTTCCCCAGATCACTTCCCAAGATTACTGATGTGGTTCTTGGCAGGGTTCATTTCATTATGGGTTCTTAGACTGAAGTCCTCAATTCCTTGAAGGTTGTTGTCTGAGGGCCATCCTTAATTCATTACCATGTGGGCCTCTCTACCATGGTAACTTGGTTTCATCCATATGAACAAGCCAAGAACTAGAGAATGAGAGGGGTAGGAGGAGGGAGAGAAAGAAAAAAAGAATAGGATTGAGAGAAAGAGAGAAGCAATAAGGGGAAGAAAATGCTATCAAGATGGAAATCAATCTTTTGTTACTTAGTCATAGAGGTTACATCTCATGTTTATGATAGTCTATCCATTAGAAGCAATTCACCAGGCTCAGTTCACACTCAAGGATGAGGCAGTTGCACAAGAGTGTGAATAATAGGAGTCAGGGATCACTGAAAGCTAGTGCCAGAAATTGCTTTCTACAGTTCCTTTGTGGGAAAAGGGAGGGAGTGGAAATCTGGAAGGTGCTATGACTAAGCTTCTGGGCACATTTGTAAAATACTATTCCTTGACTTACATAATGGCACAAAGACTTGTCTACTCTTTGAAAATCTCCATAATATTATAATTTGGTTATTATTCTTTATGTATGTGAAATTTTGGTTAGTGTTTTAAAAACAAAAAAACTCTAATACTAGATTAGATCTAGGAGGGTAAGACTGAACATAGTTGTACAGAAATACAATTATAAGAGAATGCTATGAAAAACTATATGCTAACAAATTAAACAACCTGGAAGAAATGGATAAATTCCTAGAAACATATAAACTACCAATTTTTGTTAATCTCCACTTTTGAAAGTATCTTTTATACATGTCATCAAACTTTTTGAGAATGGTTCATTTACAGTTAAGGAACTTTTAAATTTGAGCATTTGTTATTAGCCCAACCAAAGCCTGCTGACACAAAGCTTTTACTTTATGTTTTGCCTATTTGTTATTGTTATATACCTTCCAGTCCTTCAAAACTAGCATTTCCATTGCTTTTGTATATTTAAAAACAAAGAAAAGTTCTCATTCTTGGCTAACCTGCATCATGTAAAGGACAAATATTTTACCATTAAATAAGAAGTGATTACTGATAAAATAATGTTAAAAATAAGGTGCGTGAGGGGCCCCTATGTGGCTCAGTTGGTTAAGCATCTGCTTTGAGCTCAGGTCATGGTCCCAGGGTCCTGGGTTAGAGCCCCATGTTGGGCTCCCTGCTCAGTGGGGAGTCTGCTTCTCCTTCTCCCTCTGCACCCCCCCTGCTCAGGCTCTCTTTCTTGCTCACTCTCTCTCTCAAATAGATAAATCAAAATCTTAAAAAAACAAAGTATTTGGGTGGCTACAAAAGCAACAATTAATTATATTCAGAAGGATTTTGGATGGCTTCATAGAGGAAGTGCCATTGCTGCTGGATCTTGAAGGATGACTCAGATAGCAGCAAAGAGAAATTGGAGGAAATGTATTTTAGACTGAAGGAAGGGAATGAACAAATATACAATGGTAGTGAGCAAATGTTAGCAATCAGCTGGAGTTCACTATAGCTGTAGGCTCATTAAGGATGAGGTTGATAAATCAGTTGGGACCTGAGTCATGGTATTTATTCCAAAGGCAGATATTGGTTTTGAAGGTTATTAGGTATGCTCAGAATTGTATTGAGCTCCACATTCTGATGGCAGGAGGAGGAAGAGTAAAGTGAGGACACTGGAGATAGAGATCACTTCAGAGGTTGCTGCTACAGCTTAGAAGACATTACTGTTCTACTGCTCCAGGCATGTGTAGAAGCTTTGCTCCACAAGGTTGTTCAGGAATTCAGGTTCCTTCCATCTTGTTGTTCCGTATCCACTAAGAAAGCCCATTTATCTGCAAGGTCAAAGCTCAACTGCTGCCAAATCTAATCTAGTAGATGGGAAAAGATGCACCAGTGGAGCACAGGAGCACAATTCTATGACTCAGACTCTTGAATCACGTAAACATACTTCTGCATTTATCTCACGTGCAAACACAATCACATGACCATCGCTAGCTTTAAGAGCAGCTAGAAAAACCTAACATCTAACATGAGCTAATTTTGGTAATAAAACCTTATAATATTTAGAGCTGAGATTTCCGTTATTACTGTAAAAATATATGCAACTAATGAATCATTGAACACTACATCAAAACCTAATGATATACTATATGTTGGCTAATTGAACATAAAAATAAAAAACTAATTTTAGACATTCAATAAAAATATATGCAACAATATTTTGCATATATTTATATATTGCATATATTGCATATAAATTGCATATAAATATATTGCATATATTTATTTAAAAAAGACAGATTTTTTTAAAGATTTATTTTTTTAGAGAGAGAGAGAGTGAGAAGGAGAGGTAGAGGGAGAGAAGCAGACTCGTCACTGAGTATGAAGCCTGAAGTAGGGCTCAATTTCACAACACTGAGATCATGGCCTGAACCGAAATTAAGAGTCGGACACTTACCTGACTGAGCCACCCAGGCACCCCGAGACAGATATTTTTATGAGTCCTGAAATTAAACTTGGCCATTTTAAGGGTTGAATCCAAGCTGGGCTAAATATAGAGGCCCTATACTTTCTGAAACAAGACACTGATGTAGGAGAAGGGTGGGCACATGACTATAGGCCAAATAAAAAGAGTCCTTTATCAACCAGATCAAAGGATCTCCCTCATTTTTTTGTTGTTACTTTTCATTTTATTTATGAAGCTATAAAGATATGATTTTAGAGATAATGGGTCTAAGGCTCACTAGTTATTTTTTGATTTCTAGCAAGATGTTTTTATTACATAGCTATGAAAAAAAAAATAAACTAGGAGACTTTCTTCCAGATTCCATTATTTGTAAATGATGGGAGGAAAGGTAACTTTTCATATTCTGTAAGTCTAAGTAACAAGAGTATACTACTGATAAAAGAAGAATGATTAAAATAGTTTTGTTTTTTTAAGATTTTATTTATTTGACAGAGAGAAATCACAAGAAGGTGTAGAGGCAGGCAGAGAGAGTAGGGAGAAGCAGGCTCCCTGCTGAGCAGACAACCTGATGTGGGGGCTCCATCCCAGGACCCTGAGATCATGACCTGAGCCAAAGGCAGAGGCTTTAACCCCCGAGCCAACCAGGCACCCTTAAAATACTTTCTTAGACTTAAGTTTCTAAAACTTAAGCTAACTAGGATTTAATAGAGATTTTTTTTTTATGTTTTGTTAATTTAACTCCAAAAAATTTTAGAAATTGTGGTTATTTGACACTTGGTGTACTCATCTTTAGAGCACAGCGGAAATCCTCAGGCAGGAAGAGTCTCCTTTAACGTTCTGCTATTAAAGTTTAGTGAAAAACCACAAAGCAGCAAACGTATCAGCTTACAGAAAAGTACAAACATGAAATAATTTCAGTTCAGAAATGTGGTGAGTGCAATTGTTCAGTTAAAAAATTAAATGTTTTAAAAAATAATAGCTGTGTAGGGACAGGTTTAGGGAATTCTAGACCTGGAGAGTGTAGCCACTGTGACATAAGAGTAAAAACAATCCAAAACCATCCAAAACCAAAACCAAAATCACCTTGCATTTGCTGGCTTTGAAAAACCCAGAATAAGAGAAGAGAAATTCAGAACTACATGGAATGTAAAATGATGGAACTTGATTCGTGGTTTGACTGTGATAAATATGGCACCTTGCTTGCAAGCTGGTTTGAAAATTGCATCATGAGAAAGAAAGTATACTTTAAATTCTGTCTTATTGCACCAAAAACACAGGTCTTAAAGGGAAAACTGAAATTACAGAGGATTTTAATTTGCAGGATGGATATTTAGGAAAGAGTCTCCAGTAAGACTTGGACAGTAAAGCGCCAGTATAATATATTTATGAGTTTACAAAAGTGTCTTTCAAGCTATTCTCTCAGTGAGCTTTTATGCTCATTCTCCAAAGAGGTTCAGGCCATTGGCCTCTCTTCTATCATCCACTCCTTACATGCAGTAAGACAAGAGGTGTCTGGGTGGCTCAGTTCATCAAGCGTCTGACTCTTGATTTCAGCTCAGGTCATGATCTCAGGGTTGTGAGATTGAGCCCTCTTTCTCTCCCTCTGCCCCTCTCCTCACCCTCCCTCTCTAAAAGAAAAAAAAAGTTACATGGGGGTAAGACAGCCTTGTGCCACATCTCTGATGGTGATGGAAGGTGGAGTCTTTGCCCATTCTTTTTTCAGGAGGACCCCTCAGAGATTGAACTTGCTCTGATTCCTGTATAATAGGATCAAGTAAATGTACTAATGTATTAAAGTGAAAAACCCCTCACCCTTCTTCCAGAAACACAATCTAGAATTTCAGAAAAATCTAATTGGTTCTGAAGAACAATTTTCTTCTAATTCACCCCCTTTATAAACATGGGGCTGGAACTTAGAGCATTCCAGCAAACTTTTCAAGTGACTGAATATTAAAAAAAAAAATTTACAGCATGGTGACTATATTCAATAATATTTTATTTAAATTCAATTAGCCAATATATAGCACATCATTAGCTTTTGATGTAGTGTTCAAGAATTCATTAGTGGCATGTAATACCCAGTGTTCATCACATCATGTGCCTTCCTTAATACCCATCACCCAGTAACCACTTTCCCCACCCACCTCCCTTTCCATAACCCTGTTTATTTCCCAGAGTCAAGAGTCTCTCATAGCTTGTCTCCCTCTCTGATTTCCTCCCATTTAGTTTTCCCTCCCTTCCCCTATGATCCTCTGTGCTGTCTTTATATTCCATATATGACTAAAACCATGTAATTGTCTTTCTCTAATTTATTTCACTTAGCATAATGCTCTCCATTTCCATCCATGTTGATGTAAAAAGTAGGTATTCATCCTTTCTGATGGCTGAGTAGCATTCCATTGTATATATGAACCACATCTTCTTTATCCCTTCATCTCCTGGAGGACATCTTGGCTCCTTCCACAGTTTGGCTATTGTGGACATTGCTGCTATGAACATTGGGGTGCATGTGCTCCTTCTTTTCACTATATCTGTATCTTTGGGGTAACTACCCAGTAGTGCAATTGCTGGGTCATAGGGGTAGCTCTATTTTTAACTTCTTGAGTAACTTCCATACTGTTTTCCAGAGTGGCTGCACCAGCTTGCCTTCCCAGCAACATTGGTAAGAGGGTTCCCCTTTCTCCATATCCTTGCCAATATTTGGTGTTCCCTGTCTTGTTAATTTTGGCCATTCTGATTGGTATAAGGTGGTATCTCATTGTGGTTTTGATTTGTATTTCCCTGATGGCAAGTGATGTGGAGCATTTTTTCATGTCTCTGTTAAAAAAAATGTTAAAATGTCTATGCTTCCAGAGCAATATGCACATCCAATGAAATCCCTATCAAAATACCATCAACATTTTTCACAGAGTGGGAAGAAATAATCCTAAAATTTGTATGGAACCAGAAAAGACCCTGAATAACCAAAGGAATGTTGAAAAAGAAAACCAAAGCTGGAGGCATCACAGTTCCAGACCTCAAGCTATATTACAAAGCTGTAATCATCAAGACAGTATGGTACTGGCACAAAAACAGACACATATATCAATGGAACAGAATAGAGACCCCAGAAATGGACCCTCAACCCTATGGTCCAACTATCTTTGACGAAGCAGGAAAGAATATCCAATGGAAGAGAGACAGTCTCTTCAATAAATGGTGATGGGAAAATTGGACAGTCACATGCAGAAGAATGAAACTAGACCATTCTTTTCATCACATACAAAGATAAAATCAAAATGGATGAAACACCTAAATGTGAGGCAGGAATCCTTCAAAATCCTAGAGGAGAACACAGGCAGCCATCTCTTTTTCCTCAGCCGCAGTAACTTCTTGCAAGACATGTCTCTAAAGGCAAGGGAAACAAAAGCAAAAAATGAACTACTGGAACTTCATCATGATAAAAACCTTCTTCACATCAAAGGAAACAGTCAACAAAACTAAAAGTCAACCTATGGAATGGGAGAAGATATTTGCAAATGACGTAACAGATAGATGGCTGGTATCTAAGCTCTATAAAGAACTTATCAAACTCAACACCCAAAAAACAAATAACCCAGTCAAGAAATGGGCAGAAGACATGAAGAGACACTTCTCCAGAAAAGACATACAAATGGCCTTCATAGTATTGTAGTATGTATTTCAAAGTTGCTGAGAGTAATCTTAAAACTTTTCATCACTAGAAAAAAAATTATAAATTTGCATGGTTATGGATGGTAACTAGACTTGTGGTGATCATTTCCCAATGCATACAAATGTTGAGTCATTATGTTATAAACCCAAAACTAATATAATGCCATATGTCAACTATACCTCAGTAAAAAAAGAAAAGAAATTAGAAACTAGAATACTGAAAGGTCATAATTAAAACAAGATTAGGATGCATATCTTACAGTTTCCAGTTCCCTGTTGTAATCAGCAGACACTTCCTATTGCATTGAGGGATGCTGTTTCAAGAAGCATAAACATTCCCATCCTGTCATTAAATGTTCCCTTTCTATGTATTATATTTTAGTTTTAGTAATTTTTTTTAAAAGATTTTATTTATTTATTTATTTATTAGGAAAGAGAGAGAGTGAGAGAGAGCAGGTCAGAGTGAGAAGCGGACTCCCCATGGAGCTGGGAGCCCGATGTGGGACTCGATCCCGGACCCGAGCCGAAGGCAGTCGCTCAACCAACTGCGCCACCCAGGGGCCCCTAGTTTTAGTAATTTTATGTCTTCATTTCTAAATATGTAAAAATATATACTCTATAAAATGGAAGAGGCATGGAAGAGGATATATGATGTAAAGTTGGCCATCCTCTCAAGCCTCATGTCAACTATCCAGGTCCATCCTCAGTTGTGACCATGGTTACTAGTTTATTCTGTCTTCGTGAGACAGATAAAATAGATGTATATATTCATTATATTTAAATTTACTTGTAGCAACTATGTATCCTGTCTGCATCTTTGTTTTTTCACTTTATGCCAAATCTGGAGATTTTTCTCATATTAGTACAAATACAGTTTTCCCTTCCATTGTAGTGACTCTAGAATATTCTTTGTACAAATGCCCCACGATTTCTATTATCAGTACCCTACAGAGGGATATTTTTTTCTGATTTTTTGCCATACACATGTGCCACAATATACCCTAGTATGTATGACATTTGGCACATGGACAATTAAATCTGTAAGATAAATTACTAAATTTGAACTTACTGGATCAAAGGTATGTGCATTTAATACTGTGATATATAATTGTTTCAATTTGCACCTACTAGAAAATATGGGAGATTTTCTATTTCTCCAAATCCTTGGGAACCTAGAACCAAAGGTGTTTTACTTTGCTAATCTTAGAGATGAAACAGGAGCCTCATAACTTTATTTTGCACATTTCTTATTATTAGTAAAGTTGAATATATTTCATTTCTTCTAACATATTTGTCCCTTTGGGGGACATGGCTGTTTTTTTTTTTCTTACTACTTTAAGGAAGCGGTGAGAAAAAGAAATTGGCTTAAAGAAATTATATCTTTTTTTCTGATATATATTAAAATGTATCCCTCATTTTGCCATTTGTATTTTTACTTTGCTCATGTTTTTCTTTTTTAATTTTTGTTTTATTTAAATCCAATTAGCCAACATATATGCTTATGTTTTTCTATGAAGAACATTTTTTCTTAGATAGCTAATAGTCGAATTTATCAGTATTTTCTTTTACCTCAGTCTGACTTATTTCACTTAGCATAATACCCTCTAGGTCCATCCAGGTTGTCTCAAATGGCACTATTTCATCCTTTTTAATGGCTGTGTAATATGCCATTGTATATGTATACCACATCTTCCTTATCATTCATCTATTGATGGACATTTAGATTGCTTCCATATCTTGACCATTGTAAATAATGCTGCAAGAAACATAGCAGGGCATATATCTTTTTGAATTAATGTTTTTGTTTTCTTTGGGTAAATACTCTGAAGTGGAATTATTGGATTATATGGTTTTTATTCTTAATTTTTTAAGGAACCTCCATATTGTTTCCATAGTGGTAGTAGCAATTTACATTCCTACCAATAGTGTATGAGGGTTCTTTTTTCTCTACATCCTTGCTGACACTTGTTATTTCTTGTCTTTTTGATTCTAGTCATTCTAACAGGCGTGAGGTAATAGCTCATGGTGTTTTGATTTCACTTCTAAGTAGAATCTAAAAAAAAAAAAAAAAGATGAATAAACAAACAAAAAGCAGAACCAGACCTGTAAAATACAGAAAACAAGATGACAGTTGCCAGAGTGAAGGGGGTGGGGACTGGACAAAATAGGTGAAGGGAGTGGGAGATACAAGCTTCCAGTTATGGAATAAGTCAAGGGGATTAAAGGCACAGCATAGGGAATATAGTGAAGGATATTGTAATAGCAATGTATGGTGACAGATGCTGGCTACTCTTGTGATGGGCATAGTACAATGTATAAACTTGAGTAATTGTGGTATTGTATAACTGAAACTAATCTAACATTGTGTGTCAACTACACTCAAAGAAAAAAAAAGTCAAATATACTTTCTTTTATTTATTTCCATTATGTATACTTAGAAAAGTTCTATCTACTCCAGTATTATTTTTTTTAACTCCTTCCTGTTATTTAATTTTATGGTATAGTTTTTCATGTTTATATCTTTGAACCATCTGAAATTTACTTGTAAATTTGCTTGTAAAGGAGACCTCAACTTTTTCAGCTGGCTACCCATAGTTCTAACACCATTTGCTGAATATTCCATGTTCCTTCACAAAATAATACACCTAAATTATCATCTGTTCGTTTGCCTCATAACTCTGCACTGATTTTTCACAAAACAAAAAGTCTGTTTTGTGATTGTTACAATATTCAGATGTTAGTACCACCATGTTAATTGTTGGAGTGTTTTAACATGTGGCTAAAGCTAGTTCCCTTTCATTTGTCTCTTTTTCAGGATTGCATTGGATATTTTTGTTTGTGGCTTTTCCATAAAAACTTTAGAATTAACTTTTCTACTTTCTGAAAAAATATGTTTGACATATGTTTTGGATCAAATTAAATGTACATATTAACTTAAATAACATTGACATTTTAATTTCTGTCAATTTTTGTGTCTTATATAGCACTTAAAAATTTTCTTCAGGGCGCCTGGGTGGCTCAGTTGGTTAAGCAACTGCCTTCGGCTCAGGTCATGATCCCAGAGTCCCGGGATCGAGTCCCATATCGGACTCCCGGCTCTGCGGGAAGTCTGCTTCTCCCTCTGACCTTCTCCCCTCTCATTCTCAGTCTCTCGCTCTCTAATAAAAAAAAAAAAAATTAAAAAAAAATTTTCTTCATATAAATTTTACATACTTCATGACAATTTTATTCTGCAGTATCAAATGGTTTTGATGCTACTGCAAATTTGGTCTTTTATTCTACTGTATCTTTTAACTTGCTTCTCGCTTCTTCAAATTAACTTAATCAATAGTAAGTTTGTCTTTTCTGTGTAAGGCCTTCCTATATTTAGGTAATCGCTTTTTAAACTTTTGTTAAATGAAACTAACATTACACATATACCTCAAAAATGAGTCACAGCGTAACAAAAGAAGCCTCATTTTATAATTTCCTAACAGGAATTCTGAGCCTATTTTATTTGCAATTTGAGAATTTTAAATCCTTCAATAAGCATGTTATCTTGGACTTATAAAAGGGAGAGTTCACTTTTGAAAATTCCCAGTTATCAAGTTGGGTTCTTATTTAACACTGGTAGCTAAGCTAAGCATATCCATCTACTTCGCTATTGTTGTAGTGCTTTTTGATGAAGTTTTTCAGTATTTCCATGTTCTGACCCTCATGGTAAGACTATCTATGGCTTATAACTTCCTAAGATTTGCTGAGGATCCTCTTGCTGAGGAGGGGAGATAATGGGGCTAAGTCAAGACTGAGAACTATCACAGAAATGTGTTCCAGTTCTAATGATTCCTTTTGGGAGAGAATGTAGGTTTGATTCTAACTAATTCTCAGTTCTACTTGAGGCAGCATGGCTACACCCATCTACAAAAGTGGGAATTGCTAACAATGTGTAGAAAACAGGCTATCAAGTTGCATGTTGAAATAAGGAATACTGTTCCCTTATACTTTACAGAGTAATTCACACAGATCTGGAAACAAATGCAGCAAGTTCTAGCATTTTCAGGATTTTGTATTTCATATCAGGCATAATTTGATACATTCAAGACCCAGAGGATCTATTTTAGATATATCTGATGGTTGTACTAATATCCTAAGGACTACAGGACTAACGTCCTACTCACTCCAGGTATTATGAAAACATCCTATAGTCACTACAAACAGCAGCCTAGCAATCTGGGGGTGCCGTTTGTTCACTTCAAAGACTAACACTACAGAAACTGTTAGAGTCTTGTGGATATAAGGACCTCAGCAGATCCAGATGGATCTGAGGCATTAAGTGAATCATGTCTTTACGATTCCCCCCTGGGGTCATGATTTTTATTAGTTTTGGCCCTCCTCTTCCTGAGGAGCCATGGCACTGTCCATTGGGCACTGCCCAGGCTCTGTGCAGATTTACCGTTAGCTTGTGCTTCAACGTTTTTCCCTGCTCCCCTCGAAAGTTTTCATTTTCTTTCTCCAACTTCTCTCTCAGTTGGACTATATTTTCCTCGAAGCTTCTCTCTTGAGCCTCCAGTTTTTGCTGTTGCCCCTTGTAATTCCGTTTTAGCAGCTCCAGTTTCTTTTCAGTTGCCTCCTTCTTAGCCTGCTTATCATCTTAGAGGGAAGAAAGCAACAATCAGGACTGATGATTTTATTTTGCAGTATTTTACTTGTTTTGCTGCAACTGCAAATCTGGCTTTTCTTACATTTCTCTTTTACAATCTTGTTTACTATTTCCTTAATTTGATCAAAATTAAGCCTGACTTTTCTATGTTACACCTTAGTAATCATTGATAATGATAATCATTGATAATCACGGTTTAATCTCTAAACTTTTGTTAGAAGAAACTAATATGACATATGCTTCCAAAATAAGTCACAGCATCACACAGAATTCTGGACCTATGTCATTTTGAGAACACAATCTTCATCCCCACCCCAGGTAACTCACTAGGATCTGGCATTTCTTTTTTTTCTTTTTCTTTTTCTTTTTGTTTTTTAAGATTTTATTTATTTAACAGAGAGAGAGAGAGATCACAAGGAGGCAGAGAGAGCGAGAGGAGGAAGCAGTCTCCCCGCTGAACAGAGAGCTGGATGTGGGGCTCAATCCCAGGGCCCTGAGATCATGACCTGAGCCAAAGGCAGAGGTTTTAACATACTGAGGCACCCAGGTGCCCCAGGATCTAGCATTTCTGCACCTAACACTTTACCAATCAAATCAAAGATCCATAGATCCAATGAATATTTATCTTCATTATCTGCTGCAATTTCTTTTTTTAGTAGCTGTATCTCTGCACGCAAATCCTCAGATTTCTTTAGAAATCCTTCACGAAGAAGTTCTTCTTGGATCTATAAAAGAGAAGGAGTCCACTTTTGAAAACCCTCTATTACCAAAAGTAGGGGTTTTGAGTTTAACAGTTGCAGCACTGAAGCACCGTGTCTACTGTTCTATCCCCTGAGAGTGCTCTTTGATGGGTCTGTCGTGGAGAGTGGGAGCATCCATGGTTTATATCTTCCCACAAGTCCCTCAACATCACCTCACTATGAGTGGGGTGGGGTCAGGCTAGGTCAGACTTGAGACCTATCCTCACAAGAGGAGTTCCAGCACCGAGGATGCTCTTCAGAGCGATGTAGGATTAATTCTAATTAGTCTCAGTCCCACCGAGGCAGCACGAACACACATGTCTAACAGATAATGGAAACTGCTGCCCGCCTCTAGAATGCTGCTTATCAAGTGCCAGGTTGAGCTGAAGAATTAATTTTCCTCTGTGCTTTGTAACAAAGGATGATGCACACAAATCTGGAAACAAATGCAGTACTACAAACGCAGAGCTTTCGGAATCCTGGATTTCAAGTCTAATCTGATACTTTTAAGACAAGATGGAGTTCTTTCAGGCCTGTTTGATGGTTCAACCAAGAATCCTAAGGACTAGTGGACTAAAGCCATATTTAACTGGGGCCCAATGAGATCACCCTAAAAAGCACCACAAACAGCAGGCCAGCACCCTCAGGGATGTTAATTGCACATGACAAATTCTTATGCTACGTAAGGTATTGGAGTTTGTGTATTTAAGGGCCTCAGCAGGGTCCAGACAGACCTGAGGTTTCAATGAATCCTGTCTTTATGATTCTCCTTAGGATCATAATTTTTATTAGTTTTGGCCCTTCTCCTCCTGAGGAACCACGGCATTGTCCATTGGGCACTGCCCGGGCTCTGTGCAGACACACCTTCAGCTTGTGATTCAACATTTTTTCCTGCTCCATCTGAAGGTTTTTTCTTTCTCTCTCCAATTTATCTCTCAGTTGCGCTATATTCTCCTTGAAGCTTCTCTCTTGAGCCTCCAGTTTTTGCTGTTGCTCCTTGTATTTCTGTTTTAGCAGCTCCAGTTCCTTCTCAGCTGCTTCCTTCAAAGCCAACTCAGCTGTTCCACAAATGTTTTAGAGTGAGAAGAAAACAAGAGTCAGGTCTGATTCTAGCCTCCTCAGTAGAGATACCAAACTGACTTTGAAAAGGTAGCTGAGAAACCTCTGAACTATGTGGGTTACCAAGAGCACATTTCAGAATGTGATCAAGATGACCCTCCTTGTTTGCCAGATTTAAAAAGACAGCTCCGATTGTTATATTTAGCAATGCTGTTTCACAGAAAGGAAGCTCTTTGTTTCAGGAAGGTTTTGCTCTCATCTCTGTCTGAAGGTAGTACAGGAACCTATCCACTCTGCTATGAGCTCAACCCTGCACCTGTACCTGCTAGGGCCTTCTCCTGGTAGGTGAGGACATCGTCTCCCTGCAGGATAGAGTTCTCTACTGCCACCTGGTTCTGTAAGAAGTCCTGGAGAACTTCATTTGCCTGAAGAAACAAGGAGCAGAGACATGTCATGTAGCAAAGATCTTGTCTTTCTAGGGAAATTACCATTCTATAAAGTCATAAATCTGGCCTTGTAAGTTTTCAATTTGCTTAGATATCCCTCACTAACTTTCCTTCCATGGCTCCAATATAAATTCTGAGTTCTTTTGTGATACCTGAAACCTTCCATTTTGGCTTCTTCCTAGCACTCCATCTTTCTCTCCAGGTAAGCCTTCCACTATCTACCCCAGGTACAGCCAACCAGACTTCTGTGCATGTATAAACAGGGACCCCTTGTTTTCTTAAACATTTGGTTAATCTCTTTTCTAACAGGAAGGATGCTCATCTACCCTTTCTTAACTAGGATAACATTTATGGATACTTTCATCTTGTATCTCTTACTCCTCTTCCAGGATGCTTTGCCAAGCTGCCTTTCCAGTTTTGAAGATCACTAATTACTATGAGCTGCTCTCCCACCTCTCCCATTTGCTGGTAGTATGACTTTAGGCAACTTGTTCACTTCTTTGTATAACACATTTCTTGACTGCATAACCATAGTTTCTAAATTATAATAATATTCTGAGCATTAAATTGACAGTCCAACAAAAGTAACTACCTATGGGTTACTTACTATATGCATGGTATATGTTAGCCATTATTAAAATTATTATTATTGTCATCATAATCATTACCATTATTTTTACTATCTGTTCATGAATATATGATAATCATACAATTGCCTAATTATTTCTCTTCATTTCCCATAATATCGTCATCTTGGACCAAAGATTTTATCTTTACTCTTCACACCCTCTATACTCAGCAAAGAAATTATCACATTGATAAAGAAAAATTGTTCCCTTTAATCCAGAATTCCCAATTCTACATCCTTTCTTGGGAAGAAATATTTCTAGTCTCTTCAACAATATATAGCTAATTGGGATAAAAACTAAAAAGGTGGATATATGGCCATCCTCTGCTTTCTCCCTTAAAATGGTGCTGTGATCTTAGGTTTTCAGAAAAAGCAACACCCTTTGACTCTAGGGTTCTGACGATCACCCCTCTCTATTCCTCACCTTAATCCCTTTCCTGGGCACTTGGTTATAGTCCCATTCAACCTTTTCCTTTGCTTCTAAGTAAAGATGGTATCCTCCAGGAACACAGAAAGTTCCTCTTGAAATGCTTTTCATCAAGGGCTCTGAAAGTTGCTTAAGCTGTGCCTGGGAATATTTGACAGATGCATCTTCATTCTGCAGCAAGAAATCTTCCTTTATTTTCTCTATGGTCTCCTGTCAGGGAAATTATGGAGAAATCAAATAGAAAGAAGCTGTTAGGAGGGAAAGTCCAATGTCATCCTCTTAGAAAAAGCATCATGATTTCATCTATGAGTAGACTGGAACATGAAATGGACCAGGAGTCAAGAGACTTTTAGTCCTAGTTCTTCCTTTCCTCTCTCCTCTCTTCTCCTCTCCTCTCTTCTCCTCTTCCCTCCCCTCTCCTCTCTTCCCTCTCCTCTCCTTCCTTCCTTTCTTTTAAATTTATTTATTTGAGAGACAGAGAGAGAGAGAACATGCATGCAAGTTGGGGAAGGGGCAGAGGGAGGAGAGAGAATCTCCAGCAGGCTCCACACTGAACACAGAGCCCAATGGGGAGCTCAATTCCTCAACCCTGAGATCATGACCTAAGCCGAAATCAGGAGTTAGACACTCAATCAACTGAGCGACCCTGGCATCCCCAGAGACTTTCAGTCCTAGTTCTGACTGATTCTCTGTGTTACTTGTCAAAAGCCCCTTAACTTTCTTGGATTCAGGCTTATCATCTGTAAAATGATGGGGTTGGAAGATATAAACTCCCAATTTTACTTCTGCTGTAGTATGATTAACAGTGACCCAATCATCAACAATGAAGAACAGAAAGTTGAATTGTGGCTGGAAATAGAGTTTCCTCAGAGGATTTGGGTTGCAATGGATGGAAATGCATACAAAGAAAATCAAACACCTGGTGATGACTAAAGAAGACTCTGAACAGAGTTTATTTATTTTTTTAAATGATTTTATTTATTTGACAGAGAGAGAGATCACAAGTAGGCAGAGAGGCAGGCAGAGAGAGAGGAGGAAGCAGGCTCCCCACTGAGCAGAGAGCGTGATGCGGGGCTCGATCCCAGGACCCTGAGATCATGACCTGAGCTGAAGGCAGAGGCCTTAACCCACGGAGCCACCCAGGTGCCCCTGAACAGAGTTTAGAATCTTTAATGAGTTCTTCCCCCAAGGATTTAAGTGTGTGAAGATCTAAGAACAGAACATTTTTCCTTGAATTTCTAAACTGCAATTCAAGGGACTGGATATGCCAACAACCTTAATGAACTGGAGGCTCCTCAGATGTCTGCAGATGAGAACTTGATCAGGCTGACACCTTGTTTTAGCCTTGTGATACCATGAGCAGAGCACATGACCACCCTGTGCCAGACTTCTGACCTATGGATTGGTGAGCTTATTCATGTTTATTATTTTAAACTGGTAAATTCATGGCAATTTTTATTTATTTATTTATTATTATTTTTAAAGATTTTATTTATTAATTTGATAGAGAGAGAGACTGAGAGAGCACAAGCAGGCGGAGTGGCAGAGGGAGAAGCAGGCTCCTTGCTTAGCAGGGAGCATGACGAGGGGCTCGATCCTAGGACCCTGGGATCATGACCTAAGCCGAAGGCAGACAATTAACCAACTGAGCCACCCAGGAACCCCTCATGGCAATTTTTAATGCAGCAATATAAAATTAATAAAATGTCTATGTTATAGTAAAAGGGTAATGTATGGCCTATAGAGCCCTGTCTCACAACAATCCAGGCTCCTTTAACCAGGATAAAGAGATGAGCTATTTGATCAAAAATATAGACTCTAGACATCATTTCAGGAGGAGAGAAACCAGGGTGTTAAATACTAAGACAATCACCATGAGTTTTTTCTGGAACTCTCGCTTGTCATCCTTGAAGGAGTGCTCCATGAATACTGCAATGGCTTCCCTCTCACAGTCTGCATGTATGTCCAGCAGCTCCTGGAGCGTGTCTGTGGGGAGACTCACTCGCTGGGTCATCTGCTCGCTGTAGTGGTCAGCTGCCTTCTGCACGGCCACTGAGTTCTCACGCTGAGCCAGAGTTG
>CM052798.1:66867335-66886481 GCA_028533885.1 Nasua narica | reverse complement strand
AGAAGACATACAAATGTCTAACAGACACATGAAAAAATGTTCATCATCATTAGCCATCAAGGAGATTCAAATCAAAAACACATTGAGATACCACCTTACACCAGTTAGAATGGCCAAAATCAACAAGACAGTAAACAAATGTTGGAGAGGTTGTGAAGAAAGGGGAACCCTCTTCCACTGTTGGTGGGAATACAAGTTGGTGCAGCCACTTTGGAAAACAGTGGCTAAATTCCTGAAGAAATTAAAAATAGAGCTACCATATGACCCTGCAATTGCACTACTGGGTATTTACCCCAAAGATACAGGTGTAGTGAAAAAAAGGGCCACATGTACTCCAATGTTCATAGCAGCAATGGCCAAACTTTGGAAAGAGCCAAGATGCCCTTCAACAGATGAATGGATAAAGAAGATATGGTCCATATATACAATGGAATATTATACCTCTATCAGAAAGGATGAATACCTAACTTTTGTATTAACATGGATGGGACTGGAAGAGATTATGCGGGTGAAATAAGTCAAGCACAGAGAGTCAATTATCATATGGTTTCATTTACGTGTGGAGCATAAGGAAAAACATAGAGGACATTGGGAGAAGAAAAGGAAAGGTGAATTGGGGGAAAGCGGAGGGGGAGATGAAACATGAGAGACTGTGGACTCTGATAAACAAACTGAAGGGTTTGGAGGGGTGGGGGTGGGGGTTTGGGCGAGCCTGGTGGTGGGTATTGAGAAGGGCATGTATTGCATGGAGCACTGGGTGTGGTGCATGAACAATGAATCTTGGAACACTAAAAAATTAGAATTAAATTTAGAAAAGAAAGAAAGCATAGAGGAAAGCTTCATGACATTGGGTTTGGCAATGATTTCTTGGATATGAAAACAAAAAATCACAGAAACGAAAGCAAAAACAGAAAAACAGGACTACATCAAATTTTAAAACTTCTGTGCATTAATGGAAACAGCTGTGATGTGATGAGTACTGGGTTTTATACAAAACTGATGAATTATTGAACACCACATCTGAAACTAATGATGTACTGTAAGTTGGCTAATTGAATTTAAATTAAAAAAAGAAAAAACAAATAATCTGATTTAAAACAAACAAACAAACAAAAAGAAAACCAATAGAATGAAAAAGCAATGTAGGGAATGGGAGAAAACATTTGAAAATCATATATCTGATAGGGGACATATATCTAGAATATACAAAGAGCTTCTACAATTCACAACAAGAAAGAAATAACTCAGTTTTTAAAGTGTTCAAAGGAATTGCATAGACATTTCATTAAAGAAGAAACAAATAGCCAACAAGCATATGAAAAAATGCTTAATATCACTAATCCTTAGAGAAATGCAAATCAAAAATATAATGAGATATTATCTCACACATATTGGGATGGCCACTAAAAAAATAGAAAATAACAAATATTGGTTGAAATATGGAGAAACTGGAACTATTGTATAATGTGAATGGAAATAAAAAATGGGGACGCCTGGGTGACTCAGTTGATTAAGCATCCAACTCTTGGTTTCAGCTCACATCATGATCCCAGGGTCGTGATATTGAGCCTCATGTCAGGCTCCATGCAGGGCATGGAGTCTGCTTAAGATTCTCTCTCTCCCTCTCTTTCTCTGCCCTTCCCTGTACCAGATGCATGTTCCCTCTCTCTGAAAAAAAAAATGTAGTTGTTATGGAAAACTATAAGGTCGAGCCTCAAAAAATTAGAAATAGAGTTAACCATATGGTTCCGAAATTTTACTAATGAGTATGCATCTAAAAGAACTGAAAGCAAAATCTTGAAGAGATATTTGTACACCCACATTTATTGCAACATTGTTCACAATAATCAAGAGGTAGAAGCAACCCATATGTCTATATGGACAGATGAATGGATAAAGAAAATGTGTATATATATAATGGAATGTTACCCAGTCTTAAAAGGGAAATCTTCACATGCTAAAACAAGAACGAATCATGAAAACATTAAGTGAAATTATCAATTATGAAAGACAAATACTTTATTATTTCACCTACATGAGGTATCTAAGTAAGCAAACTCATAGACACAGAAAGTACAAGTGGTGTCACAAAGGGCTGGAGAGAGAAGAGAATGGGATGTACATATGCTCTTTCTCTCTCCACAGATACACACGTGCACACACACACACCCTGAAAGTTGTTTTTTCTAGTTTCCTGGTCTTCCCTTCTATTGTATATGAGACTCAGTGACCCTATAAATAAATGAATTCCTGCTATTGAGTACTCTAAAATGTTCTGCTTGGAATTCTCCATGTGTAAAGCAGCTCAATATAAAAACATTCTAGACCTGTAATTCTGGGTAACATTTGAAACCATTAAGCATATATACATACATAAGTTTTTAATTTAACAATACTAAAGTGCAAATTAATTTGATTTGTGTCTGTCTTTTAGAACAAGTATTCCAGAGGCTGCAACTCCAAGTACACTGGAAAGTGAGGAAATGTAGATAGCTTCTTCATACCCAGTGTTTAAAAGAAAAAGTCCCTAGAATAATTTGCAAGGCTGACATAGAAACCAAATGCACAAAAATTGCACACAACTCATTATGTTACACAGGAAGGAGCTTTTTCTTAACATCTGGCCTATTTCTGAGAAACTTCCTGCTTTCATTTTCACCTACATGTATTCAATAAAAATAGTTTCAAGTTGTCCTTAACTGAGATAAGAAATCCCTTAACTGAGAACCAGAGACTTTTATTTGATAAAAGGACTAGTTAAACTGTCATAATAGGTAGGGATAAAGAGACACATTTACAATACCAGAGTGTTCCAGGCCACTTTTGCAAATACAGAGGCATGGATGAACTTAATTTGATCTTTCTCTTTTAATACACTGACTTATCATTTAAAGAAATCTCAATTGTCTTGTGGCCCACTGGAACTCTTATTTTAAAAACATTAAATACCAGTTAATTAACATACAGTGTTTCAGATGTATAAATAAAAACTTTAAAAAACATTCCAGATAAATAAAAATAGAATTTTTTGCTAGCAGACCCATATCACAAGAAATAGTGAAATTCTTCAGACTGAAAGTGAGCCCAGATAATAATATGAATGCACATAAAAAGAAAAGAACACTAGTAAATTATGTAATCATAAGACAGTATAGTTTTCTTAACTGATATTTATAAATAAATAAATAAATAAATAAATAAAATCTTTAAACCGTATTTACTGATCTGTAAAATGCAAATAATAATACCTACATCATAAGCATATGCTAAAGAATAAATTAAATTTAATTAGTAACACCTATAAGGAATTAGCACAATATCTACCAAATAGTAGGCACCAAATGCATTTTATTTATTATAACATTATCTCAGACTTCAATGCCTCAACAAAACCTATATACTATGAGATAAAAATGTGGTAAAAATAATTATATAAATATACGTTCTTTTTCAGTAATAATCAAAAATTGTCTATTGAAACAGCATGATATTATCTACCTCTCAGTGTAGCTTAGATTTTACAAAGCTATGATTCCACCTGTTTGGGAGGATGTGAAAAGTACATACTTTGTATAAATATTTGGAGAGTAGGAAAGTATAAACATTTCCAGAAGCAAATTTTATAGTATGTCTCACAAGTTTCTAAAAAGAGCACAATCTTTCACCAATGTGTTCACTTTCACAATTGGATCTACTCAATCATAAATACTTACTGAAGGCCTATCATGTGCCAGGCACTTTTTTGAAGGATTCAGAAGTCAAAAAGAAACAAAAATCGGTACCTTCATGGAAGTAACATTCTAGCAGGCAATAAAAATATAAACTGCCCAGAATATCAGATGACAATTTCTATGCAGAAAAGTGAAGCAGGAATAGGGGAGAGAAAATGCTGGCAATTTGAAGTAGACCAATTTTATATAGGGTGTCAGGAGCACCACCAGTAAAGTGACTTTTCAGCAAAGAGCTAAAGCCATAAAGGGAGTAGATCACTTGGATATATGGGGAGACAGTGTAAGTTGCAGGGGAAACAGCAAGTACAAAGGCCCTAGGGAAAGATCATGCCCAGCATGTTTGTGAGAGACCAGGAGAGGGAAGTTAGAGGGGAGAAACCCCAAGCCCATAACCGCTGTAGTCTATTGTGAGGACATGGTTTTTATAGATACTAAAGCAAGGTGGTCTCAGCCTGAAATGAGTTCAGGCTTTCTCTGAACTGTCCACTACGGCCAGAGCTGGCATCAGAGGTGAGATGGAGAAGATTCGAGTCAGTGCACCAGAAGCATCTGAAATGGCTCACTCCTTGCACCACTCTGATCACTGTGCCTTATGTTAAATGAAATCCACCATCGTATCTTCAAGTTGGTGACTAGCTACAATTCTATAAAGGACTTAATACACATGACCTTGTACATGCCACAGACTTTAACTCCTGCAGCTTATCATAGACCATAATTGATGTTCACCATGTCCCTCCTCCACCACCCATTTTAGATTTTCCTTAGTATAGCCAAAAGCAGGCAACCTGCTTTGGCTACTTAACAAAGTTGAGCTGTGTGCCTAAAACACTCCTTCTACAAAACAAGACTAACCCAAAGAGAAAATATAACTGGAAAGATACTTAAGGATTTAATAACTTCAGGTACTAGAAGGTCAGCTTATCCTCTGATGAAAAAGGTAATAAGCTCCTGTGAGACAGCACATTCTACTTATTTATTAATATTTATAAAGAGTGCATGTAGCCCTTTGTCTTTACTTCTTATATGACTGCATTGTTATATGACATACTCATACTAATGCCCACAAATACTGTCCAGTGGCAAGTTACAATCACCCAGAATGTATTTCACTGTGTTGAATAAAGTCACAGATAAGTTATTGCATTTGGGGAAAAAAACCCCACAAATTTCTCATGATTTTCCTATAATGACTTAAGCACACAATATTGCCAATTGATCAGTATTTGTTAAAATCATGGAAAATCTACAATAATGGAGTAGCA
This sequence comes from Nasua narica, assembly GCA_028533885.1. Taxonomy (NCBI): domain Eukaryota; kingdom Metazoa; phylum Chordata; class Mammalia; order Carnivora; family Procyonidae; genus Nasua; species Nasua narica. The sequence goes on along the minus strand of CM052798.1, from coordinate 66,881,485 downwards.
TTTGGACTCTACATAACACTTGACTCTACATAACACTTCCTTTTATTTTGACTAATTCATCATAATCTATTTGGGATACGGATACTGAATTTGTTGTGCATCTTTAAATTTTAGCATTTTTCCAAGTACTCATGCAAAAGTGAATTAAGTCCAGCAAATAGTTTGAAGATTTCCATGACATTTGAGGAATGTCACTCTTCATCATGATGTCCAGTAGTGCTAACCTCATTCTAAATGTAATAATTGCAACAATTCATTCAAAATAATAGTGAAGTTTCTTCAAGACATTAGTAAGTACTTTTGTTTTTTTAAGATTTTATTTATTTATTTGACAGGGAAAGAGAGATCACAAGTAGGCAGAGAGGCAGGCAGAGAAAGAGGAGGAAGCAGGCTCCCTGCCGAGCAGAGAGCCCGATGCGGGGCTCGATTCCAGGACCCTGAGATCATGACCTGAGCCGAAGGCAGAGGCTTAACCCACTGAGCCACCCAGGCGCCCTAAGACATTAGTAAGTACTTTTATATTTGATTTACACTGAATTCAAGTAAATTCAAAGCTTTTTATGTTCTGTGGAGTCTTCATCAGATTTTGAGGCTTCTTTCTTTTACTCAGTTTGGAAACTACATGTCATAAGTATTGCCTGTCCTGGTGAAAATCATTCACTAACTGAACAACATATACAAACTTTTAGTTCTGGAATAGGCTAGCTGTGATCTCATAATAGTTTGATATTTGAATATTGTTTATTAGCTCAGGGACAAATATAGGCCTAAGTAGTCCCAACAGAATAACTCCAACTCCTTACCTAAAAAGCTTAAAGAATGGCACCAAAGGATGCCACAGTCTTGATTCAAACTTCCATCATTTCATAATAAAGGACATAGATATATAGATAAGAGACACCAACTACTCATTTCTTATAGCTACATATCTGACATTTGCAATGACTGGTCTAAAATGTCTGTTCAGACATTTGATGGTCCCTTCCAAGAGGGGTGGGAGGCAGAATTCCAGCTTTTTACAACAGCAACTACCAAAAAAGTACATGATCTGAAGAAATAATAAGGTTCTATAAGATCTTTTTTTTTTTTGGAAGTACATATTGGATTATTTAGGAGTAAAGAGACATTATGTCTGTAACTAACTCTCAAATAGTTCAGAGAGAGAAGGAAAGTACATGTGGTAAAATGACCTTTGGGAAATTGAGTAAATTTCTTTTCTTTTCCCAGGTTTGTGAGGAATTTTATCAGTAATTCAATCTCTTTACTTGTCCCCTTTGCGCATTCAGTTGAGCTATTTCTTCTTGAAACAGTTTAAGTAGTTTGTGTCATTCCAGGTACTGGTCCATTTTTCTTTTCTTTTTTTTTAAAAAAAAGATTATTTATTCATTTATTTGAGAGAGGCATGAGTGAACAGGGACAGGAGCAGAGGGAGAGGGACATGCAAAAGCAGAACCCGACACAGGGCTCAATCTCACAACCCTGAGATCATGATCTGAGTGAAAACCAAGAGTTGGATGCTTAACCCTCTGAGCCACCCAGGTGCCCTGGTATTAGTCCATTTTTTAAAACAATTTGTTGGTGTAGAGTTGTTCATATATTGTCTTAAAATTCTTCTTATTTCTGAAAGTCAACATTAGTATTCCCTATTTCATTCCTGATTTTAGTAATTTGAGTCTTCCGTCCTTTTTTCTTGGCCTGTTTGACTTAAAGTTTGTCAATTTTGTTGATCTTTTGAAAGATAGGCTTTCAGTTTCATTAATTTTCTCTATTTCATTAATTTCATTACATTCATTTACAAAAATCTTTATTATTTTCTCCATTCCATTGCTTTGGATTTAGTTTGCTCTTCTTTTACCAGTTACTTAAGGTGAAAAGATACTAATTTGATTAGTACCTAATCAAATTATTATTTACTTAGTGGCTGCTTCAGGCTTAATATGTGGTTATATGCTTAACCACATATAAACATAGATATAAATAGATAGAGATACAAATCTTCTCTAAGCCTGAAATTTACGCTTAGTTCCAGCAAGATATAGAATTGTTACTCCTATACTCCTACTCCCCCTTTTTGTGCTACTAATCTTATATATATTACATATTACATCTACATATATTACAAGCCCAACTATACATTGCTGCAATTGTTAATTTATATAGCTGTGTGTCTTTTAAAGAAGTTGAAGGAGAAAGAATAAATATATAGGACTTGTTATATTAACTTTCTTACTTACAATTTCTGGTTCTCTTTATTTATTCCTGTGGATTCGAGTCAATATCTGGTGTTATATCTTTAAAAATAAGCTTTGCACTTATGTAGCTCCTTTGCTCTGTTGTTAATATATTACATTTATATATGTTATAGGCCCTGTGATACAATTATATAAATATTGTTCTATACAATTGCTTTTTATATAATTACTTTAAGTTAAGAGAAATAATATGCATTTGTCTTTTATAATTACATATTCCCTCACTGGTGGTGTTAGTTTTTCCACTTGGAGTCACTTGCTCCCTGCCTGAAAATCTCCTGTTAGTATTTCTTATAATGTCAATCTGCTAGCAATAAATTTTCTTTAAGTCCTTAGGCTTGAATTTCCCCCCACATTCCATTTTAAATAAAGTCAGTCCTTCTGGGGAGAGCTTCAGAGTGCTCTGTGTTCATGGACTGCCTCTCTCCTCAGATAAAAATCTCTATGCCCTTCCACTGGGCAGGTATGGTAGCCTCTGGTGTTTTTCACTTGCCTTTCCCAAACATGGAAACTCCACCCTACAAATGAACCAGAGTGAGGGTGGTCAGGCCAGATGCTCTCAGCCTGCCAAGTCTGGGCTAAAGCCTCCACTCTAAAAGCAGGGCTGAGTGGAGACTGGGAGCCCCCAGCTTCTGGTCGCACTAACCAGGAATTTAGTCTCTGCAACTCAGTGTTGGAGGGGATGAGAAATACTGTTGACCTGCACTTACAGGGCAGATACCTTATCTCTGCTTGGAAGAGAGGGAAAAGCAAGCCACATCTTGTTTGCCATACTCACCAGGAGTGGAGCTTTGGTTAAAATGAACTGGGAGGGAATGTGTCCTTGCTCAAGGGCCATCGACTCTCAGCTTTTCTCACCAGAGTTGTGGGAGAGCTTCCTGAATAAATGTTCCTTGTTTGATGCATGACTTTAGGACAACTTGCAGATATTTTTTTTTATTTTAATTTTTTTAGAGAGAGAGAGAGCATGTGCACACACACACACAAGTGGAGGGAAGGGGCAGAGGGAGAACCTCAAGCAGGCTCCATGCTGAGCGCAGAGCCCAAGCAGGGCATCTCAAGCCTACAAGATCATGACTTGAGCCAAAACCAAGAGTCGAACACTTAACTGACTGAGCCACCCAGACGTCCCACAGATATTTTAAATAGTTCAAATTATTTGACAGAAGAATAATACTTCTGAAAAAGAAATAAGTTAAATGATTTTAAAGTAGCTTTAATAATGATGAAGCTAAATGTTAAAAAAGGATAGGAAGAGTTTGAACAAAATTATTGTATAAAATATGAGTAAGAAACAATATATCTGTGTTACAAATACATGTAATAGGGAATTTTAAACCTGTGGAATGAAATTAACAAATAAATGCTTTACATAGGTATTTTATGATTTTTTCTATACTTCAAAAAGTTTATATATTCAAATTGGCAAAAGTGTGGGATTTCTCTCATAGTTGGGGTCATTTTGTAATTAGTCACATAATAGCCGTTGAACTTCCACTCTATGCCAAGCCCTATTATAGGTGCTATGAATACATGAGTTACCTCCTTTTATGAACTCGAATTTCAGGTAGTCATAAGGGAAAAAAAATCAATGATGTGATGTGATAGGAGAGTGACAAAGAGGTCATGGGACAGAATAGAAGGGGATCAATCTTGCCCAGATCAAGGATAAGAAAGTTTCACCTTTGCAAAATTGCTCTTTCCAGGCCATTAAGGCAGGAAGAAACTGGGTGTGTACCAACAACGGGAAGATCCAGAGAAGTCATACTTTTCAAAACAAATTGAAGTGCTATTTACTCAGAGACATTTGGAAAGATAATGCAAAAAGGGACAAGAAAAGAAAGTTCAATTCTATTTGTTAAATATCTCACACTGGCTTCTAGGTGTAGAGAAATATCTGGGATCAGCAGAGAACCTGGTAAACCTCTCCCTTTCTCCTCATTTTCTTATTCCTTCCTTTCAGAAACAATGGGGAGGAAGAGGAAAAAGCAGAGTTTAAAGGTAAAAATAGTTTAAAATTTGATTCCCATGCTTGTGACTCGCTTAGTGAATATGGGCAAGCATATAATTTACCCTCCATCAAGCCTCCTTCTTTTCACTGTAAGATGAAGACAATGTCACTTATTCTTTATGATCGTTACCAGGAATGAGCTAGACATGTAACACATTTAGAAAAAAAGAAAGATAAAGCTGTTACTTCTATTGCTATTCACTCAGATTTCAATACAGTGAAGTAGCTTAACAAGAGGGGATAAGGATGGGGTGCCTAGGTGGCTCAGTGGGTTAAAGCCTCTGCCTTCGGCTCAAGTCATGATCTCAGGGTCCTGGGATTGAGCCCTGCATGATTTCAGGGTCCTGGGATTGAGCCCTGCATCGGGCTCCGGGCTCTCTGCTCAGTGGGGAGCCTGCTTCCCCCTCTCTCTCTGCCTGCCTCTCTGCCTACTTGCGATCGCTCTCTCTGTAAAAAAAAAAAAAAAAAAGAAGAAGAAGAAGAAGGGACAAGGATGATTCAGTTCAGATTACTTATAGTGCTATGATTTGGGTTAAGACATTCAACCTTTCTGTGCCTCAGTTTCTATAAAATCGTGGGGAAAAGTTTAGCATGAGATATAAGTTATGAAGCCCATGTACAGCAATCAGCATAGAGCTTGGAACACATGTGCAATATATGGAAACCCTTCCTAACTGCGTGCTGGGGATTAGTGCAGATGCTGGGTGTTTGTGAGTGTGTGAGGCATGTCCTTTTCCTCCCTTACTTTATGTATAAATAAGAAGCCAGGTCCACTGTGTGTTCATTTCTGTGTGTGTGTATTCATTTCTTAAGGAAATTAGATCTAAAAATTTATATGAATGCTTCCTCATTCTGGATTTCTCACACTGAACCCCAACTCCGAAATCCATTTCATTATATTTAAATATCTGATAGACATTTCTTTTTTTTTAGAGGTTTTTTTTTTATATTTTATTTATTTATTTGACACAGAGAGAGAGAAAGAGAGATCACAAGCAGGCAGAAAGGCAGGCAGAGAGAGAGGGGGAAGCAGGTTCCCTGCTGAGCAGAGAGCCCAATGCGGGGGCTCGATCCCAGGACCCTGAGATCATGACCTGAGCTGAAGGCAGAGGCTTTAACCCACTGAGTCACCCAGGCGCCCCTCTGATAGACATTTCTTTAAATCAGCACATATTCTCTAAAATCTCTTTCAAAGAAATGTGACCTTTCTGGTTGAGAAATTGTGTTAATTCCATCTACCCTCCCATTGGCTTAGCTCCCAGAAATTCCTTTTATGGTCATTGTTTTGTGTTTAGTGCTTTCATTTTCGTGTTCCTATAAAGTCTTACAGTGGTTACAGTGGTTGCTTTACTTCTGTTTTGTCTTTAAAGAAAATCTGGAAAGTCCAAAGACATTGGACAGGTGAAATAAAAGATCCAAGATCCAGTGAGAGACAGAGAAGTAGCAGAAACCACTCCATCTAACTGAGGAAAAAAAAAAAGAGGTAAGAATTCCACTTTCTCATCAATGCAGCTTTCTCTTCAGCTTTAAGGAAGCACTGCTCTGGGAAACAGAACTCATGATAAGGTTGGAGCAGGAATGAGAAGGGATTTGTAAGGGTAGGTTTTCTTAAAAGGTGACCAGCATTGGGACAGGCTGTGGGACACCAGGTCAGATGGTGAGATACTGCTGTTACCCGAAGGAAGCACTTTCCTACTGTTCGGCACTGTGCTTCTGCAGAATTAGGTACTAGCACACATGGGCCTAAATGAAGTTTGAAATGCATTAGGATTGTCTTTCTCTTCGCTGACTGTGTTGACTGGAGACACAATTAAATTGTCATTGTTTTTGATGAAACTTGCTTGGTACCCATCTGACTGTAGCTAAGAAACTGAAAGGCAACTGAAATATGTTACATTCAAGTAGTAAATGAGGTGCTAAACAGCCACTGACACTGTTAAAGACAGAGAAAGAAAAAAGTGAAACCCAGAGTGAAAGGTGAAGATTTATGCGAACACCGTACTTTTTAATCACATACTTAAACTTTGTTTCAAAGTGTATTTTTCATCCTTGGGAAATAATCCAGGTTCAGTAGATCCAATTTCTTAGTACCAACTTATTCCTTACCCCTTACAAATAGTTTTTACAGCTCTATTTTACCAAAAAGCTTCCTCTTTAAAGAATCTACTGTGGTGCATCACTAAAGGCGACATCTTTGTTTGCTTTGAACTCTCTGTGCTCTCAAGCATTTCTGATCTTGACTTCTGGAAACTCCTGCCCTGAATTCCTTGGCTTGGCACGAGCTTTATTCATCATCCCCTTGTCTGACAGCTCCCTCTCCTTCTCTGTTTCTTTTCCTCCTTTCCCCTTATCTCTCATTCCTCTTCCTCTACCCTTCTCCTTCTCTTCCTGCTTTTCCTTCCCTACCAGATGGAAGAGAAACAAAACAGAAAACTTTGAAGTGTATGGCGGAAAATACAAATACTTTCTTTGAACAACTTCCCCTCCACCTCTCCTGATCTGCCTCTTGATTTTTTTTTTTTTTTAGTTTCAGGTATACGATATAATGATTCAACAATTCAGTGCATTACTCAGTGCTCATCACGATAAACACACCCTTAATTCCCTTCACATATTTCACCCACCTCACCTCTGGCAATCTCCAGTTTGTTCTCTATATTTAAGGGTCTTTTTTTGGTTTGTCTTTCTTTCTTTCTTTCTTTCTTTCTTTCTTTCTTTCTTTCTTGCTTTGTTTGTTTGCTCTGTTTCTTAAATTAATTCCACATATGAGTGAAATCATATGGTATTTGTCTTTCTCTGACTGATTTATTTCACTTATCCTAATATCCTCTAGATCCATGCATGTAGTTGGAAATGGCAAGATCTTATTTTTTTTTTTTAAAGACTTTATTCATTCATTTAACAGAGAGCGAACACAAGCAGGCAGAGAGGCAGGCAGAGGCAGAGAAAGGAGCAGGCTCCCTGCGGAGCAAGGAGCTCGATGCGGGACTCGATCCCAAGATGCCGGGACCATGACCTGAGCCAAAGGCAGCTGCTCAACCAACTGAGCCACTCAGGCGTCCCCAAGATCTTATTTTTTATGGCTGAGTAGTATTTCATCATATTAAAGGCATATTACTATATTAATAATACATAGTATATATAACATATATAATAAAGGCAATTATAATATTATATATATATGCCACTTCCTCTTTATCCACTTTATCTATTCATCTACAGATGGACACTTGGGTAGTTTCTATATCTTGGCTATTGTGAATGATGCTGCAATAAAAATGGGGCTGCATATATCTTTTTGAATTAGTGTTTTTGTTTTCTTTGGGTAAATACCCAGTAATGGAATTACTGGATCATATGGTAGTTCTATTTTTAATTTTTGAGGAACCTCCATACTGTTTTCCACAGTGGCTGCACCAGTTTGCATTCCCACCAACAGTTCACCAGGAATCCTTTTCTCCACATCCTCGCCAACACTTTTTTCTTCAGTTTTTGATTTTAGCCATTCTAACAAAACCACATTCACATTGTGGTTTTGATTTGCATTTCCCTGATGATAAGTGATGTTATGAGCATCTTTTCATGTGTCTGTTGGCCATCTGTATGTCTTCTTTGGAAAAATGTCTGTTCATGTCTTCTGCCCATTTTTAATTGGATTATTGGGGTTTTGGTATTGAATTACATAAGTTCTTTATACATTTTGGATATTAACTTCTTATCAGATATGTCATTTGCAAATATCTTCTCTGATTCAGTAGGTTATCTTATTGTTTTGTTAATGGTTTCCTTCACTGTGCAAAAGCTTCTTATTTTGATGTAGTCCCAATAGTTTATTTTTTGCTTTTGTTTCACTTGCCTCTGGAGAAAAATGTTTGTACGGCTGATGGCAAAGAAATTACTCCCCGTGTTTTCTCCTAGGAATTTTGTGCTTTCATATCTCACATTTAGGACTTTAATCCACTTGAGTTTATTTTTATGTATAGTATAAGAAAATGGCCTAGTTTTATTCTTTTGCATGTATTGTCCTGTTTTCCCAACACCATTTGTTGAAGAAATTTTTTCATATTCTTTTTCTTTTAAATATTTATTTATTTTAGAGAGAAAGAGAAAGAGAAAGAGAAAGAGGGTACATGAGTGGGAGGAGAGGCAGAGGGAGAGGCATAGAGACAATCCAAAGCAGACTCCATACTCACCATGGAGGCCAATGCAGGGCTCAATCCCGCAACCCCGAGGTCACAACCTGAACGGAAATCAAGAGTTGGACACTCAATTAACTGAGCCACACAGGCACCCCTCTCATTACCTATTCTTGCCTCCTTTGTTGTAGATCAATTGACTATAAAAGCCTGAGTTTATTTCTAGACCTCTATTCTGTTCTATTGATCTATGTATCTCTTTTTGTACCAGTACCATATTGTTTTGATTACTGTTGCTTTATAGTATATCTTGAAATCCAAGATTCTGATACCTCCAGTTTTGTTCTTCTTTCTCAAAATTGCCTTGGCTATTTGTAGTTCTAAGCAAACTTTAGGATTGTTTGTTCTAGTTCTGTGAAAAAATGCTATTGGTATTTTGATAGAAATTGCATTAAATATGTAGATTTCTTTGGGTAGTATGGACATTTTAACAATATCCATTCTCCCAATCATTGAATATGAAATATCTTTCCATTTGTCTCACTGAGATCCTCCACTCTTTTCTCAAATTAATATGTATCTTTATCATCATTATTTTGAATTTTCTATCAGACATTTCTTATCTCCATTTCATTTAGCTTTTACTATGATTTTGTCTTGTTCTTTCATCTGGAACATACTGCTCTGTCTCCTCATTTTGTCTAATTCTCTGTGTTTGTTTCTGTGTATTAGCAAAGTCAGCTATGTCTCCTGATCTTGAAAATAGTGGCCTAATGATGTTAAGCGCCACTGATTATAGAAATTCAAAAAGTTAAGCCACTCTAGTTTTCAAAGCCAAATGTAATGGGGACTTTTATTCCCAGTGCAGGTCCACCATGTCTGGGGTGACTGGTGGGGGTCTGTTCCTCTCCCTTCTCCGTACTTGTGGTATTCCTCCCACTTGTGGTTAGTCCTGCATGTTAGTTTCATTTCCAACCAGACTTTACCCTTGCTACTATTTCCGATGTGGCCTCATCTCTGCTATTAACTGTCAACAGTCTTCTCTGCCAGTCTTTGGTTCATTTTTGGGTAATTACCCTGATATAGCTAGGTGTGTCCATGGGATGAGGTGAGCTTAGGATCCTCCTATTCTACCATCCCTCCAGGATTCTCTGCCTCCTCATCATTTAATCCTTATTTCAGTCTTTTGTTCCCTTATATATGTGTGTATGTATACATATATACACACACGTATGTGTGTATATGTATATATGTATATTTATGTGTACATACGTATATGTATATACACATAATTTTTAGCCACATTAAGTATTTCCAGTTGTGCACTTGTGCTCTCATGTAGCTGGAAGCTAATTTACTTGTGATGCTAATGAAACTTAAGTTTAAAGGCCCCTTGCTTACACAAGCCCACACCAAGTCTTTGGAAGGGTCTCTAGTCATGTGTCTCACACGGGCATATGTTTTTATAAAATTTGCAGAAGTAAATTATATTGGTTCCACTTTTGGAATGGCAGTGTGAGGAGCTCTGTGGACCATCATTCCAACAAAATAAGCATAACTATGGGGGTAAAATACTTAAAATCTCTGGGAACTGTTCAAAGGATATATATGAAATGGTGTATGAAAGTCTTTATTTGTAGTAAGAAGTAATGAATAAATTAACATTGAATTTTTTGCATATAACCGGGATGTGAAATAAATCTCTCTAAATTCTATTCTATTTTCCATTTAAAGTTTACTCTAAATTTTATAATGCAAATCCAAAAAGAAAGTTTTCCATGGTGAATTAAACGAACAATTTTGTTTATGAGAGAGGCTGAATGTTCCTAAGATACTGTCATACCAATATTTTTTCAGTGGACTACTTTGACAATGCTTCTGCCACTTTCTAAAATGATACAGATATTACCCTCATCTATCTCAATACTGACACCAAACTTTTGGACATTTGGGGAAAATTGAGGACTACCTTCTGAATGTAAGATAACCTGGTGAAATATTTGATCTACTTAGATTGGAAATTTTATTTCATCCCATCTCTTCCCTTGCAGACCAGGGAACACTCTCAACATGGCCTCAGAGATCCACATGCCGGCCCCAGTGTGCCTCATTGAGAACACTGGAGGGCAACTGGAGGCTAATCAGGAAGCTCTGGAGATCCTGTCAGCCTATAAGAATCCTCTCGTTGTGGTGGCTATTGTGGGCCTCTACCGCACAGGCAAATCCTACCTGATGAACAAGCTGGCTGGGAAGAACAAGGGTGAGTGGCACCAATAAAGCTCTGCCAAGTCCCTTCTGTCCACACCCCTATCAGTGTAATGATGCAAGGAGAGGAAGTCAGAGATGCAGAAGAGTATTGAAAGTTATCTTTCAGTCCACAGTTAGGCTCCTATCTTCACTATGGTGGGAAAAAGGCAGTTCATCTCACTTCCCACTTTGCCTTAGTTTCCCTTTTTAAAAGCATAAATTGTTCCTTTCCTAGAAAGACTAATAATATAGTAATAAAAATAATTAGTGTACAAAATAATAAACTATAAGACATTTACTAAAATGTTCATGCAATAAAAGCAAGTTTCTACTGATTATTAAGTGGAATGTTTAAGTCTGTATTGGCTGGTTTTGTTTTTTTTTTTTTTACTGTTGTAAAATTTACATAACATAAAATTTACCATTGTAGCAACTTTTAAGTGTACATACAGTTCTGTGGCATTAAGTAAGTTCACACTGTTATGCAACCATTGCCATGGTCTGTCATCATAACTTTTTCATCTTTCCCAGCAGAAACTCTGTACCCATTAAACAATAACTCCCCACCCCTTGGCAGCCACCATTCTACATTCTGTCTCTATGAATTTGACTGCTCTAGGAATCTTTTTTTTTTTAAGATTTTTATTTATTTATTAGAGAGCGAGAGACTGAGAATGAGAGGGGAGAAGGTCAGAGGGAGAAGCAGACTTCCCGCAGAGCCGGGAGTCCGATATGGGACTCGATCCCGGGACTCCGGGATCATGACCTGAGCCCAAGGCAGTTGCTTAACCAACTGAGCCACCCAGGCGCCCTCTAGGAATCTTATTTAAGAGGAATCAGACATTATTTGTCCTTTTATAATTTATTTTATATATGTTTATTTCACTTAGCATAATGTCTTCAAAGTTCATCAATATTGTACCATGTTTCAGAATTCTCTTCCTTTTTATGGCTGAACAACTCTATGGGCATACCAATTTGTCTATACATTCATCTGTTGAAGGATCCTTGGGTTGCTTCCACCTTTTGGCTATTATGAATAATACCACTAAAAACATGAGGGTACAAATATCTGTTCAAGTGCCTATTTTCACTTTTTGGGGGGTATATACCCAGAAGTGGGATTGCTGAATTATATGGTAATTCTATGTTTACCTTTTTAAGAAATCATCATATCGTTTTCCAAAGTAACTGCACCATTTTATATTCCCACCAGAAAAACACGAGGTTTCTAATATCCCCACATCCTCCCCAATACTTACTACTTACTACTTTCTCATTTTTTGATAGTGGCCATCCTAATGAGTATGAAGTAGTATCTCATTGTGGTTTTGATTTGTTATTTCCCTAATAAGTAGTGATGTTGAGCATCTTTCATTTGTTTACTGGTCATTTGTATATTTTCTTTGGAAAAATGTCTATTCAAGTCCTGGTCTCATTTAAAAAAAAATTTTATCAGTTTTCAGAGGTAGAATTTAGTGATTCATCAGTTGCATATAACACCCAGTGCTCATTACATCAAGTGTCTTCCTTAGTGCCCATCACCCATTTATCCTTTGCCCCCACCCACCTCCTCTCCAGCAACCCTCAGTTTGTTTCCTAGAGTTCAGCATCTCTTAGGATTATTCACCACGACCAAGTGGCATTTATTCCCAGGCTTTGCTCATTTTTTAATCAGGTTGTTTTTGTGTTGCATTGTAGGATTTCTAGATCCATCTGCTATGAAAGCTCTATCCTCTCTTATCCCCACTCCCCCTCACAGGCTTTTCTCTGGGTGCCACAGTGCAGTCTCATACCAAAGGAATCTGGATGTGGTGTGTGCCTCATCCCAAGAAGCCAAACCACACCTTAGTTCTTCTGGACACTGAGGGCCTGGGAGATGTAGAGAAGGTAAGTATTAAGGATTCAATTTTGGAATAAGACACTCATCCCTGAATATTCTCTATAGTATTTATTTTTTTAAATAAGAGCTTTCACTTAAATATAATATGTTTTTTCATTTCTGTTTATGTGCCCTGAGACCAAGTTTAGCAACCAGGGGTCAGGAAAACATTCAGAAGGCAGAATCCTAGAAAATCATAGCAGTCAGTAGGTAGTGTTCTAATTATTAACAATAGACTGTATGCTAAGCCGGTTAACCCAGATGCATAAAAGTAGTACAAATAAAATGAATGTCATGAGTTCAATCCTGCAGAGACCTTTAGTTAAGAATTTATGTTATAGGGTGCTTGGGTGGCTCAGTTGGTTAAGCGTCTGCCTTTGGCTCAGGTCATGATCCAGGGGTCCTGGGATCGAATCCTGCATCAGGCTACCTGCTCAGTAGCAAGTCTGCTTCTCCGTCTCCCTCTCCCTCTGTGATCTCTCTCACTCTTGCTCTCTCTCAAATAAATAAATAAAATCTTAAAAAAAAATAATTTAGGTTCTGAAGTCCCATACCCTTGTGTTTAAATATAAGTCCTGTCACTAACTCAGTGGCCTTGGCTAATTATTTGACCTCTTTTGACCTCAGCTTTCTAAATCTGTAAAACAAATGTAATAGATCTATATTTGCCTCATAATATTGTTTTGGATAAGATAAGTAATGGAAAATGTTAGGTGCATACTAATTGCTCAATGAAGTATATGTCAATTTTGCTATAAAAAGGAAGAGAGAACTTTAAATTATATTTAAGGCCTTAGCATGCCCACCAATCTTTATTATTTGTTTTGTAATTACCTGCCAATGATCATAAGAGGACCTAGTGAGAATCAATGTAAACTAAAAATACTAATTATAAAATGACCCAAAATTCAAGTCCCACTAACACATTTGTTTGGATTTGGTTTTCTTATATAGGTCATTAACCAAAAAAACCCAAAACCAAAAAATAAACAAACAAAAAGAACAACGACCCTCTAATTAAAGGAGCATCCTTTTACTTCTGCTGACCTGTAAAGTACCAGGAAACATAATATCAGCCCAAATGTATTCTGATTTCCAGGGTAACAACCAGAATGACTCCTGGATCTTTGCCCTGGCAATACTCCTGAGCAGCACCTTTGTGTACAATAGTATGGGAACCATCAACCAGCAGGCCATGGATCAACTGCAGTATCCTTTTTGTTGTTCAAAATAGCATCGAAGTAAGAGAAGAGACCTATTTAAAAACAAGCTGCTTGACTGTGAATCCTGGTGAATCAAGCAGAGAGAAAACATAAGAAATAATTCCAGGGTAAGGGAAAGATCATACACACTCACTGAAGAATTGACACTTGGGTTAAAAACAAGGGTGAAATGAAGGTTTTAAATATATGAATATGGGATGGAACACACTGTTCTTTTCTGCTAGTTTTCCTTAGTTTGCTACTCAGCTATGTGACAGAGCTGTCAGATCGAATTAGGGCAAAATCCTCCCCTAATGCCAATGAGGTTGAAGATTCAGCTGACTTTGTGAGCTTCTTTCCAGATTTCGTGTGGACACTGAGGGATTTTTCCTTAGATTTGGAAGCAAATGGACTATCCAT
>CM052798.1:66804773-66866835 GCA_028533885.1 Nasua narica | reverse complement strand
GTTCATTTATAGATTGCTTATGGCTGCTTTCAGGCTGCAACAGCAGGAATGTGTACTTGGAAAAGAGACCACCTGGCCTGAAAAGCCTAAAATATTTACTTTTTGGCTCTTCACAGAAAAAGGTTTGCAAGCCCCTATATTTGGGAAATTCCTTTTTTATCTTCCTGCAGGTAACACTGAAAGTGATCAAAATTTTAATCTGCCCCGTCTCTGTATCCGGAAGTTCTTCCCAAAGAAGAAATGCTTTATCTTTGATCGACCCACTCACCGGAAGAAGCTAGGCCAGCTTGAGACATTGTATGATAATGAGCTGGATTCTGAATTTGTGCAACAAGCTGCAGTCTTCTCTTCCTACATTTTCACCAATTCCAAAACTAAAACTCTTTCAGGAGGCATCAAAGTCAATGGACCTCGTGAGTCCTCTTCCTAGTCTTTTTCTTTCATTGTTAAGACTAAAAGAGGGTAGAACTATATCCACACAGTTTCAGCTTTGAAAAATGCGAATCCTACTGCTACTACCATTTAAATTCTAGATGACATCAACATTTCTAATAGATTTTACTAGCCAAATTCCATTGGGTGAGAAAAGATGAGAGAGGCCAAAGGACAAAAAGCTCTATTTCTTAAAATTACCCTAGTTAATTGGACCTGCACTGCCCAATATGGTAGCCACTATAAGTGTGGCTATCTAAATTTAAGTGTAAATCAATTAAAATTAAAGAAAATTTAAAATTCCAATTACACAGCTATATTTCAAAGGCCCATGCCTACATGGGGCTAGTAGCTGGATAACATACTGTACAATAACACATAAAACACTTCCATCATACAGAAATTTCTCCTGGACAACACTATGATAGAATAAATAAAACTGAGAACTACTTTTGATTTGTTCTACAATATTGATCTAATGCTTACCACAGACCAGGGCTGATGATAGACACATAAATGAGAGAGGTATGGTTCCTGTCCTAATGATGCTTGGGGGTAAAGTGGATGCAAACACTCAATAAACATAGGTATCTATAACAAAGATTCTTAACCTTTGATGTGTAAACATATCACCTAGGCATCTTGCCAGAGAGCAGGGTCTAATTAAATGGATCTGTGACAAAGGCTGAGAATCTGCATTTCCAGCAAACTTCCAGGTGGACGTTGAAAGGAAGCAAGCTTCCTGAGATTGTTGATGCTGTGAGACAAATGGGTGGTAACAGACATGATCAGAATTACACAGAATAGAATGTTTCCTCATCCCACCAACAAAAAGCATCCTCACTTGTTCTCAATTTGTAGGTCTAAAGAACCTGGTGTTGACCTATGTCAATGCCATCAGCAGTGGAGATCTGCCCTGCATGGAGAATGCAGTCCTGGCCTTGGCCCAGATTGAGAATGCAGCTGCAGTGCAAAAGGCCATTGCCCACTATGACCAGGAGATGAGCCAGAGGGTGCAACTGCCCACGGAAACCCTCCAGGAACTGCTGGACCTGCACCAGGCCTGTGAGAAAGAGGCCATTGAACTTTTCATGGACAGTTCCTTCAAGGATGTAGACCATTTATTTCAAAAGGACTTAGCGGTAATTTTTTCTCAAGTTTATATGGAGTAGGGCTTGGAAAGCAAATGAAATGGGCATTTATTTTGAGAGAGGGAATGCCTACTAGATTTTAAAATGATGATAATCGCTATTTGTTATTATCATAAAAAGAAGAACAAAGTTTGTTATGATAAACTCAAAGTTTTGAAAAAATTTTCTTTCATGAATAATAATCTTCCTCAAAATTTAACTAAATGTAATAGGTAACAATCAGAGTTTCTAGTCAAATGCCCACTGTTATCAGACTGGTTTGATATCCTAGTGAAAAGAAAAGAAAATTATAGTCCTGATTATCATATGCAGGCTTATGTTGAGCCATATTTATTCCATGTAATCAGTGGTCTAATTTGACAAGCAGAAGTCTATCTCTTAAAGGTGTAGCAAAAAAAAAAAAAAAAGCTAGCAATCTCTGCTCTGAACTTTACCTCCAAGGAAAAAGGGACTTTAGTAAAAGTCAGGAGCAAGAGGAAGGATATGATCCTGTTGAGGTGTCTATAACTTTTTCTGGGGTCATAGACTTATTTTTGAGAAGCCTTTCCAGAATCTCTAAGGTCAAGCTAACATCTTTTCCCTGTTATTCTTTTTCCTTCTTATTTTTAAATTAAAGGTCCAACTAGAAAAGAAGCGAGATGACTTTTGTAAACAGAATTGTCAAGCATCAACAGATCATTGCTCAGATCTACTTAAGGATATTTTCAATCCTCTAGAAGAAGATGTGAAGCAGGGGATTTATTCTAAACCAGGAGGGTATCGTCTCTTTATTCAGAAGATGCAAGAGCTAAAGAGAAAGTACCATCAGGAACCTAGGAAGGGGATACAGGTAACCAAGATTTATCTGCTGATTCTGGAAAGCTGCTGACATACCTCCTTGGAAGACCAGCATAACCAAGTATAATAATTGCACACATTGCAAGAACAACAGCACTCATGCTTTCATATTGATAAACATGTACAGGGAGCCTGTTATACCACATATGCCTTATGTGCTCATCCAAAAGAGTGCACTCACTTAATAAATGAGTTATTAATTGGATTTTCAGATTAACCACTAAGTTATTACGGTAATTCACTATTATAGCTGAATCTTTACGCTGTAAGGGACAGAAACCCAGTAATGGTCACTTAAACAAAAATGGTAATTCATCAGTTTAGGCTTCAAACTGGGTTTAAGGACAGCTAGATTCAAGATTTCGAGTAATGCCATCATCTGTCTCTCTGTCTGTTACTCTCCTCAACCCCACACTTCTTTCTTTCCTTCTCTCTCTGCCTTTCCTTTGATCTGCTTTCTCCATGACGGTTTCCTTTCTCAGTAACTCACCCATAGGGGTCAACTGCACCAATAACTCTGAAACTAGAGCCCTTAGTCTGAAAGAACAAGGAATCTCTTTTTTCCAGTGTCTCTATCAGCTCCTATAAAGGATTCTGCTTAGTAAGGGTGCCATGATTGGCCAGCTTGGAGCAAGTGCCCATACCTGTGGCAAGGAATCTTGACCACCAGGTACTCAGGGCCAGGAGGAGCAATTCCTAGAGGAAAAGGTGGTGGGAAGACAATCAGGAACAAGCATTTCTAGCCATTTCCTATTATTAAGTCCATGCTCTCTGGTTCCTAAGGCCGAAGAGGTTCTTCAGGAATACTTGAAGTCCAAAGAGTCTACGACTGATGCCATTCTACAGACGGACCAGACCCTCACAGAAAAGGAAAAGGAGATTGAAGGTGAGGGGCCAGTCAAGAGACTAGATATTCCCTAGAGTTCTCAAAGTTTAAATACTTTGGCTAGGTAAACCTGTGATCCTTACACTAAGGCAAAAAGAACAAAGATGCCCTTTACTTACTGAGGTCATTTCTGAGTAGGGTATATGCAGTGAAAAGCAACAAGGACAGGAAGTGTGCAGGCAAAGAAGGGACAACATGCTTACTCGCATACATTTTTCTTCTACCTCCTCACAGTGGAACGTGTGAAAGCTGAATCTGCACAGGCTGCAACAAAATTACTGGAGGAAATGCAAACAAAGAATCAGCAGATGATGGAACAGAAAGAAAGGAGCTATCAGGAACATGTGAAACAATTAACTGAAAAGATGGAAAGAGATAGAATCCAGTTGCTGAAAGAACAAGAGAGAGCTCTAGCTTTCAAACTTCAGGTATTTAATTGCATTACCTTGAGGTTTCTGTTTTTCTCTTTCCTCTCCACTGTCCCTGATCATATCTTAGTGTAGCAGTGAGAACATGACACCTAGAAGAAGGACTTTGCTTGCCACTTGTACTTTTCAATTTCTGTCTTCCTGCCTAACCTGGCTCCTGCCTCTGCCTGGTTATTAAAAGATTTTACTTGCATTAGGTCCCATCCAGTCCTTTATCTGTACATCCTTTGATCAGTGGTGGCTGTTATCTGCTAGGCTTTCTGAAAAATCACTTATTTGTATCTCTTGCTTAATACTATATGAAGCAAGAACTAACCATGCCTCTATTACTTAGGAAAAGAAACAGAAGTTCAGAAAAGTTCCAATAACTTTTATAGGGTCACACAGCTTGGTAAGATATCTGAACTGTCTTCACCACTCAGTGGAAATGTAATCACAGAGATAGGATGCTCAAGAGAAATTAATGAAAAGTTAAGTATAGAGAAAATGTCAATAAGAAATTAAATACTTTAAAAAATCTATGAATGTGGAAACTAGATATAAATGAGAGATTTACTTAGTGCTACACTTTACTCAGTCTCCATTTTTCCCTTTTTAGGAACAGGCTCGTCTACTACAGGAAGGATTCCAAAATGAGAGCAAACGACTTCATGATGAGATACAAAATCTCCAGAAGAACATGCCACAGTCAATATGCGTCATTAGTTGACGACCTAAAGATTAAAGCTTTTCTAGTCACTCTTACCCAAGGCATAACTTAACTAATTTTTGAATTTGTAAATATAGCATTACACTTGAAAGTAATTAGGTCTTGCATTTTTATGACAGTATAGATTTGCAAAGACTTGCAGTACTATAATTAAAATCATGTCCATCTTCCTAAAAGGTCAATTTTACCTCTCTAACAACACAGAAGGTATTTGAGCTGGTACCATTCAGGGGCAGTTTATTCCTCTGCGTGACCGTTAGTTGACAAATGGATACTGAGCCAAGTCTTAAGTAAAAATTTAAGAACAAAGTTGGGCATCAGTTTGGGCAAATATACAGTGGGTTCCAATGTCAGGGACAACTATCCTAGCTTTTCAGTGAAGATGGTCTGTGTGCAGTTTTCTATTGTGTCACAACTGCACAGTCTGAGTTGCTGTGTGATCGCTAGGCCCTGGAAATGCACAACCTCCCCGATGGATTCCAAGCTGAAGCAAGCCACCTTATATAGAGATCAAGAATCTCTACAGAATTTTCATAAGAAGATGGAAGAGATCATTAGCATGAGTAGGGTTTTGGTCACAAACAAGCCAAAAAAAGAAACTCTCCTTTCTTGCTCAATTCACCCAGATTATAAATTCAATGAAACATTTTAGAATTTTAGATAATTGACGCTGGGCTGAATATAGTAACTTGATGACAATTATGCATTGTGTATTTATAACAATATATAATTTACAAAGATGGACCTTAAATGATGACAGATAATATATTAGAAAATTGAACTAAATTATTAGATTGTTTATAATCCAATAATTTAGGCAATATTTTCCCAATTCTTAACAGTCTATACTTGGAAGTTTGCTGATTTTCCCCAAAGAAATTATAGATTGCTTTTTATATTTTTTGGCCAACAAACCAATGCTTTTGGTATTACTTAGCATAGATAGGCTTTATCTTAATTTTCTAAATTCCTAGGTAAGTGGTTGTTTCTTAAAATGATTAAAAATTATTTTCAAACTGAAAATAAAATGTGCTTCACTAGGCTTTTTATTTCTAATAGGGTTTTTTTTTTTTTTAGTTTTCACCAAAAAATAAGGCTTTACTCTTCATAGAAATGGTTGACTAACTTTTCTGCAAAAGACCAGACGATTATGATTCATGGCAATGTGGTCTCTATAGTTTCTGTCTCAACTGCTCAACTCTGCCATGTAGTGTGAAAGCAGTCATAGACAATACATAAATGGATGGATATGGCTCTGTTCCAGTAAACTATTACTCTAAATAATAGGTGGCCACCCCCAAGCCATAGTTTTCAGATTATTGCTCTCTTAAAACATCGGTCAAATTCTATGTATCTGCCGTACATTGCTTACATGTCTAAGGAAATGTGTGTTAAATTGTATGTTAGGATCTTGAAAATATTATACAATGTTTCAATATATTACAAGATGAGAGAAATATAGGGAAGCAGCTAATGACATTAAATGATTTGTCTAGTTTAGTGCTTTTTCCATACTGTCTCCAGGAACAAAATCAAGCTCTCTCCCCAGGGTGGCATGTTGCTTTCACCAGTGGTCCTCAATTCAGCTGTGAATTAAAACCAATTTACTAAATATAAAATTCCCTGGCCCCTACCCTTCCCTTGACTTTCTGATACAGTAGATCTGAGACTGGTTACTGGGTGATGCGATAACAAGAAAAAGGTAATTCAAGGCCATGAGCTTCCAGTCTGCTAAAGCGACCCCATATTAGGACCAATATTTGCTGACCCTTAGGGTGCTCTTGTGTCAAAATTCTTTTTAAACTAGAGAAGTATATTTTC
This sequence comes from Nasua narica, assembly GCA_028533885.1. Taxonomy (NCBI): domain Eukaryota; kingdom Metazoa; phylum Chordata; class Mammalia; order Carnivora; family Procyonidae; genus Nasua; species Nasua narica. The sequence continues at coordinate 66,860,571 of CM052798.1, read as the reverse complement.
TCTTGTTTAAATGTCAGGATGTTAGTTTTCCTTCTGTGGGTTTAGTGAAAGGAGAGATAAGATCCCCTGATTTAGAGAAAGACAACACACAGAACACTGAGATCCTGACAAGACAGCTTTCCTCAGTGAAAGCTGTCCTCGGTAGGTCAAAAATCAACTGGGCCGGGAGTCCCGCGCTCCATAGGTCAGAGAAGTCATGGCTTCTCGGTCCAAAGGCAAGGAAGGACCTGTTTTCGTCTGATGAGGACGGCCAGGCCATGGTGGCTGGGCCGGGCCGGGACCTGGGGGAGTGGAGGGGCTGGCCGAGGAGCGCTGCGTCGAGGTCTCCAGCCCGCGCTTCAGCATAGAGGCGCTCACATGGGACAAGAAGCGGCCCAAGGGGGCGTCCCCACTGCCAGCCAGCCAAAAGCGCCTCTGCCAGGGCCACCCTCTGGGCAAGTCTGCTGCCCCAACATGGCCCCAAGCGGCTGGTTAAACCCCTCGAGACTGTCTGCATCAAGTCGGAAAACTCGGGAGACGGGGCCCAGCATGCAGGAACCTGGCAGATACGCGCTGCGGCCAAGACGCAGAAGCCCCACTGCGTCCTGCTCCCTGCGGAAGCACAAGACCAGTCAGAAGCCACCAACACCCTTTACGAAGTCTCAGCTCCTCACTCTGGAACGCAAGCTCCGCGGGAAACAGCAGCTCTCCATTGTAGAGAGTGCAGAGTTGTCCAGGTCTCCGAATCTTACAGAGACCCAGGTCAAGATCTGGTTCCAGAACCAACGAGCTAAGGCAAAAAGACTGTAGGAGGCAGAACTTAGAAAAGCTGAAAATGGCTGCAAAACCTATGCTGCCTGCCCTCTGGCTTCAGCCTCCCTCTCCCCATCAACTCACCCCTGTGAGCAGCATCCGTATACAAGGCGTCCTACCCTTTCCATAGATCTGTGCTTCCCATCCCGCCGTTGGACACTGTGCGACTACAGTCGGGGTATGTACCATCTATCCTAAGGAAGAACAACTCCATAGACCCATGATGGATGTTTGTTTAATTGGGTACCTGCCTTCCCTCTCCAGGAAGCCAGCACCATGCCCCAAAGTCCTGCTCTGCAAACTTTGCATGAGCCACCCCTATGCGGCTAGGCCCACAGGGCCACAGACATAGTTCCAATTTGTTCTTTAGGCTGGAGGCCCCAAGCCCCATTTTCTTGGTGTAATCTTCTAGATGCCCCCTTCTCCTTTCACAAAGATTGGCTCTGATGGTTTTTATATATAAATACGTATATAATAAAATCTAATGACATTTTTATACAGCAGACGTAAAAAAATTCAGTTTATTTTGAAAGGCAAAATTTATATGCACATATGTATACTTTTTCCTAAAAGAGACTACTTAAGTCCATTTGTTTTTTCTTAGAGGAGAGACCGATTATTTGCTAAAATTGCCGACATCTGATGATTTTGACTGGATGATTGACTTTTGCTTATGGAGAACAAAGGTTAGAATTAGGTATGATGTTTAGGAAGTAGATACGGACAGATTCCTCAAAATGGACACATCGTGTTTTTGTGTTTTTACATACATTAAAAAATTCATTAGGTACTACCATATTTGACCCTGTATTTTCCCCTCTGTCCACATTGTTACAGACTGTTAAAGTCTTAACTTTTTTTTTTTTTTTGTAAGATCAATAAAAGGGAGGGGATGAGAAGAATCCTGAGAATGCCTGGGGGTAAGGTGGGACATGCAAGTACTTCCTAATTCCCCGCCCCCCCCCCCAAGGCTGTTGGTCAACTCCATTTCAGATAATTACAGAGTAAAAAGTTAAAGCAAGTTGGGGGAATTGATGATTTCTGTGAAATAGGAGCACAAGTGATTGGGGGGCGGAGAGTGTAGTTAATTCTCTGCTTAAAAAATATATATATATTGTAACCATTACCTGTATGCTAAATATTCTTGAGCAATGGCTAGATTCGGAAAGAAAAATATCATCCTTTCTCTGGATACCTGTCGTATGTGCTAAACTTATTAGAAAAATTTATATACTTTTTAACACGTTGGCAAGAGGGTAAAGCCATGTTTTGCTTGCTAAAAATGGTGTTGTCAAACAGCCCACTTAGTTCCCTGGTACTTCATCTTTCTCTCAATCTTTCCCCCACCACCACCCAGTATACTTTTATCCCTTTGAAAGGATGCCTTGTATAATTTTATGTATTTCATTGAAGAGTTATTTCTTCTCTCTTATTCTGAATTAAATTAAACATTTGTTTAATTGCCCCCCAAAAAGAATCAATTAGGCCAATGAAGATATTCAACGAAAAATGAATGCATACATACAGATTGAAGAAATCTTTTAAATATTTGTTATATAGATAAGCTAAAAAAAGAACACTGTTACCACTCTACATGCATATTTTCAACAAATTAGATGAAATGGACCAATTTCACAAAAAACACAAACTACTAAAACCTATCAGAGGTGAAATAGATGACCTGAATTTCCTATACCTTCTAAATAAATTATATTTGTAGTTAAAAAAAAAAAAGGAAGTGAAATCTGCAAAATAATGGAAAAGAAAGTCCTAGGCCTCTTCAACAAAAACACCAAGAAAAGAATGCTATTTCACTTAACTGGTGTCAGTCCCTCCCACAAGTTGTAACAGCTCAGCATCTAAAAAAAATCCCTTCAGCCCACAATTTTCCCTCAGGGGCGAAAAAATGAGTGAAGCAATTATCTGACATTAGTCTCACTTTTCAGGACACTGCCCCAAAGATCTATTTCTATCTCAACTCATTCAAGAGTGCGAGACAACTTTGCCTGGGCACAACTAAGAAAAAAAGAAAAGGGGTAGGAGCTCTCAGCTGCCTACATGGTTCTATGGGATTGAGAGAAGATACACAAAATTCCCAGAAACTTATAAACTACCAAAACTGAAACAGGAAGAAGTAGAATATTTGAACAGACCCATAATCAGCAAAGAAATTGAATTAGTAGTCAAAGATCTCCTGACAAACAAAAGTCCTATGCCAGATGGCTTCCCAGGTAAATTCTACCAGACATTTAAAGAAGAGTTAATACCTTTTCTTCTCAAACTGTTCCAAAAAATAGAAATGGAAGGGAAATTTCCAAACTTATTCTATGAAGTCAGCATTATCTTGATTCCAAAACCAGACAAGACCCCACTAAAAAGGAAAATTATAGGCCAATATCCCTGATGAACATGGATGCAAAAATTCTCAATAAAATACTAGCAAATCAAATTCAACAGTACATTAAGAGAATAATTCACCACGATCAAGTGGATTTATTCCTGGGCTGCAGGGCTGGTTTAATATTCCCAAATCAATCAACATGACATACCACATTAATAAAAGAAAACATAAGAACCATATGATCTTGCCAATAGAGGAAAAAAGCATTTGACAAAATATAGCATCCCTTCTTAATTAAAAAAAAAAAACCTTCCATAAAGTAGGGTGTAACTGTCCCTCAAAACAATGTACCTCTTAAAATATAACCCATGAGAAATTGTACTAGTCTGGCAAGAATGCTTAGATATAGCCTAAAGAAAAACATGTACTGGCAACAGGCCTCTGGGGGAGAGGACGGTATAGTCCTTGAAGCAGAGCAGCTGGGAAGCCGCCTGGCCACTGAGGGCAGAACGCCACTTCCTGCTTCTATTCTCTGTTATCTCCCCTTGTCCAGAGACCACCTGTGGCTAATTAGATGATCCCTTTGAATGTGCTTGCTCAACTATAAACTTTATACTGCATGACCAGATATGTTTTGCCTTCCTTCTTACTTATCTACAAGACTCATGGTCAGTGTGTAACCTACTCTGGCTTCTTTGTTGGTTGTTACCTACAATAAATATGAGACTGAGGAGTTGTTCGGGATTACAGTCTTCTCTACTGTCGACACCTGCTCCTTCTCTCTTGCAGCTGACTTGTTTGTGCCTCACTTTTCTCCCATGTACCGTTGAGAAGTGGCAGTAGGAATATTTGGAACATATCTCAACACCTTAAAGGCCATATATAAAAGACCTACAGCTAATATTATCCCTCAATGGGGAAAAACCGAGAGCCTTTCTCCTATCGTCACCACTTACACCATTACTGTTTAACATAGTACTAGAAGTCTTAGCCTCAGCAATCAGACCACAAAAAGAAATACAAAATACAAAGTATCCAAACCAGCGTGGAAGAAGTCAAACCTTCACTATTTGCAGATGACATGATACTCTATGTCAAAAACCTGAAAGACTCCACCAAAAAATTGTCAGAACTAATTCATGAATTCAGCAAAGTTTCAGGATAGAAAACCAATATATAAAAAAGCTGTTGCATTTCTACACACCAATAATGAAGCAGGAGGAAAAGAAATTAAGGAATCCATCCACTTGCAATCACACCAAAACCCATAAGATACTTAGGAATTGTGAGAAGGAAAGGAAGGGTGAATTGGGGGAAATCAGAGGAGGAGATGAACCACGAGAGACTGTGGACTCTGAGCAACAAACTGAGGGTTTTGAAGGGGAGGGGGTGAGGGCTTCATATTGGTGGTGGGTATTGAGGAGGGCACGTATTGCATGGAGCACTGGGTGTGGTGCATGAACAATGAATCTTGTAACACTGAAAAAATAAAATAAAAGTATTTGGGGAAAAAATGTTCTGGAACTCTAAAAAAAAAAAAAGATACTTAGGAATAAACCTAACCAAAGAGGTAAAAGATCTGTACTCTGAAAACTATAGAACACTTATGAAAGAAATTGAAGAGGACACAATGAAATGAAAAAGCATTCCATGCTCATAGATTGGAAGAACAAACATTGTTAAAATAACTATACTACCCAAAGCAATCTACACATTTAATGCAAACCTAATCAAATATCATCAGCATTTTTCACAGAGCTAGAATAAACAAACAACACTAAAATTTGTATGGAACCATAAAAGATTCTGAATAGCCAAAGCAATTCTGAAAAGGAAAAACAAAACCAGAGGCATCACTATTCCAGATTTCAAGCTGTATTACAAAGCTGTGATCATCAAGACAGAAGGATACTGTCACAAAAACAGACACATAGATCAATGGAACAGAACAGAAAATCCAGAAATGGACCCACAACTATAGGTCAACTATTCTTTGACAAAGCAAGAAAGAATATCAAATGGAAAAAATACAGTCTCTTCAACAAATGACATTGGGAAAACTGGACAGCAACATATGAAAGAATGAAACTGGATCACTTTCTTATACCATACACAAAATAAATTCAAAATGGGTGAAAGACCTACATGTGAGACAGGTTACCATCAAAATCCTAGAGGAGAACACAAACAGAAACCTCTTTGACCTTGGCCATAACAACTTCTTTCTAGATACCTAACCAGAGGCAATAGAAACAAAAGCAAAAATGAACCACAGGGGTTTCGTTAAGATAAAAAGTTTCTGCACAGTGAAGGAAACAATCAATAAAACTGAAAGGTAGCTTACTAAATGGGAGAAGATATTTGCAAATGACATATCTGATAGAGGGTTGGTATCCAAAATCTATAAAGAACGCAACACCCAAAACTCAAATAATCTGGTTAAGAAATGGGCAGAAGACATAAACAGAAATTTCTCCAAAGCAGACATACAAATGGCCAATACACATGAAAAAATGTTCAACATCACTTATCATCAGGGAAATACAAATCAAAATCATGATATCACCTCACACCTGTCAGAATGGCTAAAATTAACAACACAAAAACAACAGGTATTGGTGAGGATGCAGAGAAAGGGAACCTTCTTGCACTGCTGGTGGGGATGCAAACTGGTATAGCTACTCTGGAGAACAGTATGGTGGTTCCTCAAAAAGTTAAAAATAGAGCTACCCTATGATCCAGCAATTGCACTACTAGATATTTACTCAAAGGATACAAAAATACAGATTTGAAGGGATACATGCACCCAATGTTTATAGCAGCATTATCAACAATAGCTAAACTATGGACAGAGCCCAAATGTCTATCAATGATGAATGGATAAAGAAGATGTGAGATATATAGATTGATATATGTATATATAGGATATATACATTGGATAAATATACTGGATTCAAATATAGATATAGATAGATATAGATATAGATATTATTCAGCCATCAAAAATAATAAGATGTCATTTGCAACAACATGGATGGAGCTAGAGCGTATTATGATAAGTGAAATAAGTCAGTCAGAGAAAGACAAATACCATATGATTTCATTCCTATGTGGAATTTAAGAAAGAAAACAGATGAACACGTGGAAAGGGGGAAAAGAAAAAAAGGAGAGAGGAAAATAAACCATAAGAGACTCTTAATGATAGAGAACAGACTGAGGGTTGATGGAGGGTAGTGAGTGAGGGATGGGCTAGATGGGTGATGGGTATTAAGGAGGGCACTTGTTGTGATGAGCCCTGGGTGTTGTATGTAAGTGATGAATCACTGAATTCGACTCCAGAAACCAATATAGCACTGTATGTTAACTAGCTAAAATTTAAATTTAAAAAAGAGAGAGAGACAGACAGACAGAAGACAAACAATTGTAAGAGTTAGGGAAGAGAGAGAAGTAGAGCTTGGATCCACTGCCGTTCCAGTACATCTTGGCATTTTTGTATGTTGTCCTAGGGAAAAAGAGCAGGCACCTCTCAACAGCTGACATGGCTCTGTGACATAGGAAGAAAACACACAAACGAGAATCTTCTCCTCAGAAGTGAGGGAGAAAAGTGGAGCTTGAACTGAACAACTTGGTGTTTGGGTACTCTGACCTAGAAAAGAGTGGCAGGAGGTTTATGGTGGCCTGCAAAGCTCTGTGAGATTGGAAGAAGGTCCACAACCCTGAGACTTCTCCCCTGGAAGAGAAGAACACTAGAGTATGTTTCCAGTAGGCTGCCCTATCAGTGCACTGCTCTAGCAACAGGGAAAGCAGGCTTACAGAAAACAACATGGCTCTGTGACATTGAAAGATGTCCAAGCTTGAAATCTCTTTTCTGGAAGGGAGGGAGAGGACTGGGAAATGCATGACCACAGAAAACATTTGGCAGGCCCCCAGATCTCCAGCTGGGTTGACTGGTGAATATCTTTTCCTGACAAAATCAGTCTGTAAGACTGGAAAAGGTGAATGCTTCATCAGATGCACCAATACCAATGCAAAACTTATAAGGTACATGCAAGTCAGGGAAATATGATACAACCAAATGAACAGAATAAATCTGTTTTGATAGCCAATCCTAAATAAATGGAAAACTATAAATTGCCTGACAAAGAATTCAAAAGAATCTTTTTAAACCTCAGTGAACTACAAAAGAACGTAGATAGATGACAAAAACAACAACAAAATCAAGAAAACAATATATGAACAAAATGAGAACATTAAGAAAGGAATAGAAACCATAAAAATAACTGAACAGAAAATCTGGAGTTGAAAAATATAATAGTAACTGATCTAAAAACTTCAATAGAGTGCTTCAATCACGGATTCAATTATTCAGTGGAAAGAATCAATGACCTTTTCACAGGAATGAAAAGGTATAGCATAGAAAATATAGTTAATGGTATTTTAACAGCATTGTATGGTGACAGATAGTAGCTAGACTTACAGTGAGCACGCATAATTCAACAGTTGTTGAATTACTTTGTTCTACACCTGAAACTAAGACAACATTCTGTATCAACTAAACATCCATCCATCCATCCATCCATCCATCCATCCATCCATCCATAGATACTGTTGGGAGGTTGCCATTCAAAGAAATTATGAGTGACATTTTACATAAAGTGAAAAGCTAATGCTCAATTTATCTGTGTTAAAATTTTGACTTTTGTGCTCACTTTGGCAACACATATACTAAAAATTGGAGCGAAAATTTTGACTTTCATATTTTACACTTGTTTTTAACAACCTGACACAACTCTATAGTTGTTCTTAATTTGCTTTGCCAAATTGAAATATTTTTTTCTTTGCCCAGCTGTTTTTGCATACACAACATAAATTCCTCAAAGGTGGAATAACATCCAGAAATGTTTTTTAAAATATTTACAAAATCTGAGACAGGAAATTTAAGTGTTAAATATCTAAGAGATTTATCGGAATCATTTTGAATTCTAACTGCAAATACTTACGAAAATGTCAATATTAACATGAAATAACTGGCAGTGTTTCTAATAAGTATAAATTGAATTAGAAAAAAAAGAATCAATGGTCTTGAAGACAATTCATTTGAAATTAGCCAATTAAAGGAATAAAAAGAAAAAGAGTGAGGAAAGCATATGAGACTAATGTGATATCATCAACCAAAGAAATATATGCATTATGGAAGTCCAAAAAGGAGACGAGAGGTAAGGGCAGAAACTTTATTTAAAGAAACAATGGCTGGAGGGGCACCTGGGTGGCTCAGTTGATTAAGCGACTGCCTTCGGCTCGGGTCATGATCCTGGAGTCCCGGGATCGAGTCCCATATTGGACTCCCGGCTCTGTGGGAAGTCTGCTTCTCCCTCTGACCTTCTCCCCTCTCATTCTCAGTCTCTCTCTCTAATAAATAAATAAATAAATAATCTTAAAAATATATATAAAAAAAAAAGAAAAAAAGAAACAATGGCTGGAAATTCCCCAAATCTTGGGAGGGATATGGACATTCAGACTCATGAAACTAAAAGGACCCCTAGCAAAATCAAAGAAGATTACCCAAAGAAACATTATAGTCAAATTCTTAAAATTCAAAGACAAGAGAACTTTGAATGAAGCAAGGAAAAAGTGTTTTGTCACATACAAGGGAATCCCCAGAAGGCAATCATTGAATTTCTTAACAGAACCTTTGCAGGGAGATGATCCATTCAAAATTCCAAAAGAAAAAATAATGCCAACCAAAAATTCTATGCCCAGCAAAACTGTCCTTCAGACGTGAAGAAGAGATAAAGACATTCTCAGACAAACAAAAGCTGAAGGACTTCTTTACCACAAGACCTACTTTACAAGAAATGGTACAGGTACTTTTACAAGTTGAAACAAAAGAGTATTACGTAACAAAATGAAAATATATGAAAGTATTCAGCTTATTGGTAAAGGTAAATATATAATCAAATTCAGAATATTCTAATACTGTAATGATGATAAATCACTCTTAACTCTAGTGTAAAAGTATAAAAGTTAAATGATAAAATCATTAAAATAACTGGAACAACAATAATTTGTTGATGGATACACAATATAGAAAGCTGTAAAGTGTGCCATAAATAGCATAAAATGTGGGAGGGGCAATGTAAGATTGTAGTTTTGGAATGTGATTGAAGTTGAGTTGTTACCAGCTTAAAATAGATTTAAATGTTTTATGTATGCTTCATGGTAATCACAAAGAAAAAAATCCTCTAGTAGTTACATAATAGATAGAAAGAATCAAAGCATACCACTACAAAAAAATCAACAAATCACAAAGGAAGATGGCAAGAGACGAAGAAAAGAGTAAAAGAAACTACAAAACAGTCAGAAAACAACTAACAAAATGATAGTGTAAGTCCTTACCTATCTATAATTATTTTAAAACTAAATGAATTTTGAAAAAGTAAATGAATTAAATTCTCCCATTAAAAGACAGAATAACTCCCATTAAAAACAGGAATTAAAATTTTAAAAAATTAAAAAAAAAAACCCAAAACCCAGGATCCAACAATATGCTGCCTATTAGAGATTTCCATTTAGTTTTAAGGACACACACAGACTAAACTTTATTATTACTTTTTTTTAAACTTTATTATTTCTAAGAATTTTTATGGAGTTTAAGGTTTTCTACATATAGGATCATGTTTTCTTCAAATACAGATAATTTTATTCTTCCTTTCTGATTTGGATTTCTTTTATTTCTTTTTTTTTTTTTTTCGCTTAATTATTTTGGCTAGGACTCCAGTACTATGTTGAATAGAAGTGGTGAGAATGGGTATCTTTGTCTTATTCCTGATCATTGAGTATGATGTTAGCTGTGGGCTGGTCATATATGGTCTGTATTATGTTGAGATACATTCTTTACCTAGTTTATGAGTGTCTTTATCATGAAAAGATGTTGAATTTTTTCAAATGCTTTATGTGCATACATTGAGATGATGATATGATTTTTATCCTCAATTCTGTTAATGTTGTGTATCATGTTTATTGATCTACATATGATGAAATATCCTTGCATTTCAGGGAAAAATCAACTAGTATTTGATAAAGATGCAAAGAATACACAATGGAGAAATGATAGTCTCTTCCACAAATGGGGTTGGGGAAAAATGGATATCTGTATGAAAAAAATTAAATTGGACACTTCCTTTACACCATGCACAAAAATCAACTCAAAATGTGTTAAAGACTTTAATATAAGACCTAAAATGGCAAAACTCTTAGGTAAAAAAAATAGAAAATCTTTTGACATTGGTTTTGGTGGTGGTTTTCTAGATATGACACCAAAAATACAGGCCACAAAAGCAAAAATAGACCAAGTGAGAGTACATCAAATCAAGCTTCTGTAGAGCAAGGGAAACAAGAGAATTAAAAGGTAACCTACAGAATGAGAGAAAATATTTACAAACCATATACCTGACTAGGTGTTAATTCTCAAAATATGTAAAGAATTCTTACCACTCTGGGCACCTGGGTGGCTCAGTTGGTTAAGCAACTGCCTACGGCTCAGGTCATGATCCTGGAGTCCTGAGATCGAGTCCCGCGTCGGGCTCCCAGCTCCATGGGGAGTCCGCTTCTCACTCTGACCTTCTCCCTTCTCATGCTCTCTCTCATTCTCTCTCTTTCCTAATAAAATAAATAAACAAAATCTTTAAAAAAAAAAAAAAAGAATTCTTACCACTCAAGAGCAAAAACAAATAAACAAAACAAATAACCTGATTAAAAATGGGCAAAGGATTTGAACAGACACTTCTCTAAAGATATACAAATAGCCAACAGGTATATAAAAATACTCAACATCACTAATCATCAGGAAATACAGATCAATGAGATATCGCTTCATACCTATTAGATAGGTATTATTTAAAAAATAAAGAAGATAATGTTAGGATGTAGAGAAATTTTACACTGTAAGAGTGAATGTAAAATGGGGAAACAACATCAACATGGATTGGACTGGAGGATATTATGCTAAATGAAATAAACAGAGAAAGTCAATTAACATATGGTTTCACTTATTCGTGGAACATAAGGAATAGTATGGAGGACATTAGGAGAAGAGAAAAATGAAGGGGGAGAAATTGGAGTGGGAGATGAAACATGAGAGACTATGGACTCCGCGAAACAAACTGAGGGTTTTAGAAGGGAGGGAAATGGGGGGATGGATGAGCCTGGTGGTGGGTATTCAGGAGGGCACGGATTGCACACAAACAATGGATGCTATACACAAACAATGAATCGTGGAACACTACATCAAAAACTAATGATGTCCTGTATGGTGACTAACATAACACAATAAAAATAAATGGTGAAGCAACTATAGAAAATAGTATAGAGTTTCCTCAAAAAATTAAAAACAGAACTACCATATGATCCAACCATCCCACTTCTGGGTATTTATCCAAGAATTGAAATTGGGATCTTAAGGAGATATCTGTATCCCTCATATTCACTGCAACATTATTCACAATAGCCAAGATATCGATACAACCTAAGTGTCCATAGAGAGATTAATAAAGAAAAAGTCATATATACATACTATAGAATATGATTTAGCCTCAAAAAAGAAGGAAATCTTGCTATTTGCAACATAGATGAATCTGGAGAACAGTATTTTTTTTTAAATTTTTTTTTATTAACGTATAATGTATTATTTACCCCAGGGTACAGGTCTGTGAATCATCAGGCTTACACATTTCACAGCATTTGCCATAGCACATACCCTCCCCAATGTCCATATCCCTACCCCCCCCCCCCACCTCCCAGCAACCCTTAGTTTGTTTCGTGAGTTTAGGAGTCTCTTATGGTTTGGAGAACAGTATTTTAAGTGAAATAAGCTAGTTACAAAAGGAGAAACACTGCGTGAGTCATAGGAGTTATCATTACCTAAACTCATCAAACCCTCAGAAGCAGAGAATACTATTGTGGGGGGTTTGAGGGTGGGAAATGGGGCAGGAATGGGGAGTTATTTTCCAATGGGTATAAAGTTGTAAAATATGGTATTATGTACTTCAAAATGTGTTAGGAGGGTAAACCTCAGGTTTAGGATACTTATTACCAAAAAAAAAAAAGAAAGAAAAGAAAAAGAAAAAAGGCAGGGAGGATTTGGGGAGGTGTTGGAAATATCTGTCACCCTGATTGTGGTGACAGTATCAGGGGTATTTGCATATGTCCAAAAAACTCATCAAATTGTACACATCAAACATGTGCAGGCCTTTGTATATCAACTGTATCTCAATAAAGCTGTTAAAAAGAATTCTTGAAAACAATTACTCAGATTCATATGGTCCCTCCTGACTGGTGAATTTCACCAAGCTTTTAAAATAGTAACACCAATCCACACAATTTCTTCCAGAAAATAGAAGAGGGAACATTTCCCAATTCAATCTGCAAGGGCAGCATATCCTGAACCCATAATCAGACAAACAAAAACAGTACAGAAAAAGAGAACTACAGACTTTTATCTCTCATGGACATAGATATAAAAATCCTCGGCAGAATATTAGCAAGTTGTATCCAGCAGTATATAAAAATACTGCACCTCAATCATCTAGGATTTATCAATTAATGTAATTCATCATACTAAGTCTGAGGAAGACCACTTAATTATATAACAGATGCAGAAAACCTTAATAAAATAATATACCTATTCATGATAAAACTCCCAGCAAACTAGGAGTAAAAATGAACTTCTTTAAGCTAATAAAAGGCAAAACCCTACCTCTAACATCATATTTAATGATGAAAACCGACTGCTTTGCCCCTAACTCAGGAATACAGAAAGGATGCCTACTCTTACCACTCTGGTTCAACATTATACTGAAAGTTACAGGACAATATGGCAAGAAAAAGAAATAAAAGGCATATAGATCAAAAAGGGTAAAATAAAACTGTTTTTATTCTCAGACAACATTATTGTCCATTCATAAAATCTGAATTGACCAAAACAACCTCTTAGAATGAATAGATGAGTTTAATAAGGTCGTAAGATACAAGGTCAGCAAACAGAGTGAATCTTCTGGGCTCTGTCTCCTGTTCCACTGATCCATGGGTTTGTTTTTGTGCCTGTACCATGCTGTTTTGATTAATTGTGGTTTATAATATATCTTGAAATCTGGGATTGTGATAATTTCAGGTTTGTTTTTCTTTCTGAAAATTGCTTTCGTTAGTCAAGTTTATTTTGTGGTTCCATACACATTTTAAGATTATTTGTTCTAGTTCTGTGAAAAATGCTATTGATATTTTGGTAAGAATTCCATTGATTTGCAACAACATGGATGGACCTAGAGGGTACTATGCTAAATGAAATAAGTCAAACAAAGACAAATGCCATATGATTTCAGTTATATGTAGAATATAAAAAATAAAATAAAATAAAAAACACAGACTCTTAAATACAGAGAATAAACCAGTGGTTGCCAGAGGGGAAGTGGGTGGGGAGATGAATGAAATAGGTGAAGGGAATTAAGAGGTACAAACTTCCAGTTATAAAATAAATCATGGAGTTGAAAAGTACAGCATAGGAGATATAGTCAATAATATTGTAATGTGTTGTACAGTAACAGATGGTGACCATAAAAGTTATGGCAAACATTGAGTAAAGCGTAACATTGTCAAATCAGTATGTCTGTGGGAGCGCTGACAATACTGACTCCATCATTGGCTACGAGTTTGGGCCCCTTGGAGATTAATATACATATCTTAGAAATGCCTGTCAAGGTAGGGAAGGGGGCAGGCTTGCTTTGGCCTCCCAGGAATCTGTTAGAGATGACATCTTTCCTTCCCCTTCCACGCATAGGTATTACTACAAAATCTAATTGAAGGGTAGCTGTCAGGTGTATGCAAGCCCTCTGAGGTACACGCCAACCCTTTGATCTCACTACAGTGTCCCTTCTGTGTGTCTCCTCGCTCTATAAAATCTGTGGACTAAGGTCTGAATTTTGTAGAGAATGACTAGACAGCTGACATGGATCGCCCTCTACCAGATCTTCCCTCTCGGTAAGTTTCCCTGAATAAAGCTGTGTAAACTGTATGGGGTGACCTGCTTCGTTTTCTGGTCTCAATGGGCCTTTTCAGTTTGGGGGGTACTTTCCTGTCTCTTCTCTACCTTCTAGAAATGTTACACATCTGAAATTAATAAAACCTTGTATGTCAAATTTACTTCAATAATTAAAAAAAATTACACTCAACTGCATTTCTAAACACAAGCAATGAACAGTTGGAAGCAAGCGTGTGCTCTCTCTAAAAAAAAAATATGTGTGTGTCTGTGTGTCCATGTGTGTGTGAGAGTGTGTGTCTCCATTTTGTGTGTTAGGCTTTCTCTAAGTAGAAAAAGGAAAAAATATGGCGCTGAACTCAGAAAGCCAAAAAGTACTTCTAACACACACACACACACATTTCACTCCAACTGAAAGTTCTTTGACAGAGAGGAATTCATAGAACACAAGACAGAAAATTTACCTAAGTTTTTATTATGGACATTTTTCCCCTAACCAGACATCAAAACAGAGTCCCTAGGGAGTTAGGTGAGACCACATGGAAAACAGCAATTACTTGGACTAAAGGGAGTCATTCATTCAAAAGGCACTTACTGAATACCTACCAGATACTCTGTCAAGGACTGGGAAACATTTCTGTAGTCCCTTTCTCAAGGAGCTAATAGTCTAGTTGTGAATACAGATTTAAACAAATAAATACATAAAAGTAAATACCCAGGAAATTGAAAGGAGAGGATTTCTATGGTTTAGGAAGAAGCTGATCTAATTTACCTATCCTAAGATATCTTGGTTGGCTCCAAGTATGTCTTAACTCTATTTCCCCCTTTCAGTTAGTAGAAAAATAAAATCCAAATTTGGAGGGAGATCTAGGAAGAAAGAGAGACAGCCTTTCACCTGACCCCTAAACAGAACTTTAATAGTATGTCATGCACTTAGCATCTCTCTTTTTGTGTAGATTGGTAAGTGAAATGAAAAAGGCAATGAGCTTTATCTAGTGGCCAACATTTTAATTTTTCTTCACAGTATGTTGTCACTGCCTTTTATCGCTTGAGTTTGTCAGTGTACATTGTTGTCTCCCCACCAGAATATAACTCCATGTGGGTAGGAACTGTTTTGTTCATCACTGGAATCAGCAGAGTCCAGAAGGGTGCCTGGCATAGTAAACACTTCATACCATATATATTTTTAAACATATAAGTGAACATCCTTATTCTGTTTATCATCACAACTCCATTCCTGATGTTTCTCTCTGAAAGTTTACCATTTGGTTATTTAACATCATATTGACTATTGCAGGAATTTGCTAGTTATTTATATTCTTGTACTTTTTAAAGGAGAATCTTCTCCCTCTCCCTCCCCACATAGGATTTCACCATTATCTCTTCCTTACAGACTCAGAGAATCTGGTGGTAATTTCTTGCCACTGCTTTGGAGAGCCACCCAGCATAACGCTTTTGGTACTGACGACAGGCAGCAGAGCCAGAGATGCTGCCCACTATGACAAATGGAGGGATCAAAAGGCCGTCACCATAGAAACCCTTTAGTGGGGGTGCCTGGGTGGCTCAGTCAGTTAAGGGCTGCCTTGGCTCAGGTCATGATCCCCAGGTCCTGGGATCAAGCCCGCATCAGGTCTCTGCTCAGCAGGAAGTCTGCTTCTCTCCCTCTGCCTGCCGCTCTGCCTACCTGTGCTCTATAAATAAATAAATAAAATCTGTGAAAGAGAGAGAAAGGAAAGAAGGAAGGAAGGAAGGAAGGAAAGAAACCCTTTAGGAGCTGAGAATCTGCATATATTCTGTAAGAGAGAGGCCTCTGAAAGCTTGAGAGCCCCATCATGAATGTGAACCATGAATTCCAGAGGCAAAGTAGATTGAGAAACATGACACCTCCCTGAGAAGAGCAATTTCTACTAGGTTCTAACACAATGATACTCACTTGTGTAAGGACATTTTCTAACACTATTTAGCCAGAAGCCACACACCTAGCCTAGAAGGGTACAGTATTTGCAAAAGCTTTCACAAGGACAATTTTTATTATTATATCTTACATACGGACCCCATGTTTTGAGTTAATTTTTTCCTACCAAATTGATTCGCAAAGTCAAATTTTACTTTCTCTTGTAAAAGACTGTTCAAAGACTCTGAAGACTTTCTGAACAGCTTGAGTAACCAATGCTAATAGCTACATTGCTATAAATCCAGCCAAATGTGTGTGTGGATAGCCAGTCAGATGGATAGACAGATAAATAGATACATAGTTATCCTAGGCAGGCTTTCCATGGGAAAATGTATAATTTCTACTACAGTTTTTGAATTACTTAAACTAATGTTTGTATAGCTATTATTTACCCAGCTGGAAAGCATTAATTTACCGTGACAATACACACAAAACATTGCATTTAAAAAAGCTCCATGAGGGTGAAAACTGAACATAACTTCTTTTTGACATACACACACACATTGTAGGATGATTACCAAGGTCAATTTAATTACCATGTCCATCACCTCACATAGTTAACACAGTTAACTCTGTGTGTGTATGTGCACACGTGTGTGTGTGTGTGTGTGTGTGTGTGTGTGTGTGTAGTGAGAATGCTGAAATGCTATCTATTCTCATCAGCTTTAAAGAACGTAACTCTTCATAGAAGGAATGTAAGGTGGAAAAAGCGTTAGGAAGTTACAAACCCAAACTTAATTGTCTTTCTTTCCTAGAGCAAGTCCTTCTTAGTACGGCCCTAGGGTTATAGGGAAAAAGAGAATCTTGTTCTGCCTGCCTGCCTACAAGTGCCTACAAGCGACAGATACCTCTTGCGAAGCATTTCCAGGTAATGAAGCTTTGCTTCCACCTTGTTGTCCTCCCTGTTACTCCTCTATCGTCACCTGGGAGGCCACGTAAAAGTAAAGTGGAATGCCCTTGGTACAAACTAGAAAAGTCAGGAACCCAATAATAGTCACAGTACAACGGCATTTCGGAAAATTCATATGAAAGAGTTAAACAGAATTGAAGTTGATTTCTCTCGCACTTAAATATAGTAGGTGTGGGGCTGGAATAGTGGCCCCCTGATGTCATGGGCTCAGGCTCCTTCTCTCGTTCTATTGTTCCACCATCTTCAACGTGCAGATTCCATCTGGTGGCCCAAGAGAGCTGCAGCGATCTCGCCTGCACGCAGACTGTCAGAGGAACTGCAAAACGAGGGAGCAATAAGGGCATGCTAGCTCTTTAAGATTTTCCTGGATGAAGCACATGGAGTTTCCATTTATATCCCAGGACCCAGAATTTAGTTGTATGTCCGACCCAGCTACAACAGAGGGTGGAAACGCAGTCTTTATGCCAAATACCCACAAACTCTGCAGAAATTTGAAAGTTCTGTCACCAGCTAGACTCCAAGACCTGGAGTCTTGGGCACAGGCAAAAGTTTACTCATCACCTACTCATATCTACTGACCTTCATGCCACATTTTCCCCTAAGCTCTTTCCAGTTTAATCTATTCTGTAAGGAAAATACACCTATGAGCTATTAATCCCAGGGAATCACTTATATTTTTATATTTCTCTTTTAAACTTCAACATGAGTATAAAGAATAACATGAAGCTTAATGTAGGAACAAAGCATCTGAATGTCCAGCATTTGGTCATTCAGTCATTTAATGAATATGTATGTAAACCAATAACAACAACAGCAAGAGACAGCAAATCAAGGATACTTATGTTTTAACTCTACGTAAGCCCCATTAAAATAACAATAAGGAGGTTCTTTTAAGCCATAAACCCATTGGAACAAAAACAAAAGGAAAGAGAGTGGCAACAAAAATTATAGAAGTTAGAAAGCAAATGGGCTTTCTAGTAGACAGGTAGTAGACAGCAGATTCAGTTAAGCTGAGTCCTAGACCAGTCACGAAGAAAGTCAAAAAGGCAGCTAGATTTACCCCCACACGACCCTCCAAAGGTTCAGGACTAAACACAGGAGGATCATTTAAAGGTCTTTCTAGGAAATGATTAGATCCCCAGACCCCCCATTCCTGGTCCATATAGCCCTGCCAATTGGCCCCTCTTCATCTTAGCAAGAGATTAGCAGTTTATACTCTGAAGAGGGTGAGCAAAGTGTCTGAATTTGGAGAAACCAGGCACAGCTGCAAGTGGAGGGGCAGTGCTGAAATAGGAGCAGTAACTCAATGTCAGCACAATGAGTGTTGAGATCCACGGCCTTCCTTCCCTCTCCTGCCACCACGCTAGTCCCAACCAATATCACTCCTCACTTTAGCAACCTCCTAACAGATCTTCCTGCTTCAACTTTTGCCTGTTCCCAAGTCTCTTCCCCCAAAACAGCTAGAGTATCTTTTTTAAAAATGAAATTAAGATTACATTATTCCTCAGCTAAAGGTTTCCCAATGCCTGCTTCAAAATAAAATCTGAACTCCTTTCTGGGGTCTACAAGGTTCTGCATGATACAGCCCCTACTTTCTTCTCTACCCTAATCTAGAAGCACTCTCCCTCTGGATTGCTATGCTTTAACCACACTGATACCCTTTATTCCTTAAGCATGCCAAGTTTATTCCCCTTTCAGGGCCTTTACCACTACTGTTTATTTTTCCAAAATCATTTTTTGCAAAGCTGCCTCTTCATCATTCAATTCAGGATTGAATGTCACCCCTAAAAAAAAAAAGAAAAAGAAAAGAAAAAAAAAATCCCAACCATCCTATTTAAACCATCTGCTGTCTCCACCCATCATTGCTTGTTTTATAGCACTTATTATCCTCAGAAGTCACTGTATGTATTAACTCTTCTTTTGTGTGTCTCTCCCTCTGTAAGGTTTATGACACACATTTCTCTCTGCCTCATTTTTTCAAGTAGCTTCAGCACCTATGTATTCAACTCACATTTGTTAACTGTGAGAAAAAGAAAAGCAGCGCTGGACATTGGGAACTGAACTGATACTTACTCTTAAGGCTTCAGTGTTGTTTGGAACTGACTCTGGGGCTCCCCTATAGAATATAACAATCTAAGAGAACACCAACATGAGACAAAAATCACTCTGTGATCATGACGAAGTGAAACAGACATGATCACTGTATAATCTTGCCTAACACAGATTTAAAAAAAAGGTCATTGTGGAAACTGCAAAAATAGTAAATTTCCTCCTCTCCTGTCTGGCAAAAATTTTGCCTCTTTACCAATATGGAACCAAAAAATGGAACGAAAAACTTTTGAGACTTCCCTCCCCAGCTTACAGCACTTTGTCATGGATTCCTTAGTTTACTTGGGGCCAGAGGGATGTTTCAGAGGCAGTGGGCCTTGACCCTGTATGTGTCACATATGTACATTCATTGCTGTCCAACGTCGGCAGGGTTAGACAGATGACGACAGGTATTAAAGTGATAAATATACACGTAAAAACACATTTTATTCCACTAGTTAAGACTCTAAAGCTTACATTTTTAGAAAACTATTCTTTATTTGGTTTTTAGTATATGTGCTGCCGAAGCGAGAACTCTTTATTTGGTTTTTAAACACCAAACAGACATTTTCAGACTTGCTCTTAATCCAATGTATTTACTTAATTTTTGTAGCTATGTGGTATAAACCTTGCAATTTTCCTCCCTTCTTCTACATAAAATGTCATATGATACCTCATCCTACAATTGCCTCTATTCCCTGAGAGCACTCAAAACAGAATGAATCTCCCTTTCCTTGAATCCCCCCATCGCCTAATACATGCCCAAATTTTGTAAGTCATTTCTAATGCCCTATTATTGGAATAATCCATGGCTCCTCAAGGTGTGTGTTCTCCCTCTTTGCAACCAGTAGTATACCCAACTTTCTGACTACAGGTGTGTTCTTGGTGGTCTTCTGGACCACTAATATTGTCCAGCAAATAAGGAGAGTATTGCCAAATTGCTGGAAAATACTGACAATTGAATGGTTTCACAATAGTTCACAATCTAGGGCCAGGGTCTCTGTAGCACTCAGTAATTTCTCCTTTCACCTACTTGTCTCCTGAAGCTCCTTGTACCCAGTTGAAGAGTATATTCCTTCAACTAAAGATTGCCTTTGTTCTTTCCTCTAGGCTTGAGTAACAATGTTCCTGTCACTCTCACTTCATCTATCCTCGCATCTTCTTAAAATAGGAGAGGAAGAAAGTCTAAATTGTGAAATGGGATTCTTAACAGAAACAGTGCTTTCTCTAGCACCACCTCCCCTAAGGGACAGGGGGTGTCCTTTACTCTTTGGCGATTTTTTCCTCACTTTTAAAATGTCCGTGTATTGGGGTGCCTGGGTGGGGTGGCTCAGTTGGTTAAGCAATTGCCTTCAGCTCAGGTCATGATCCCAGAGTCATGGAATCGAGTCCCACATCGGGCTCCCAGCTCCACGGGGAGTCTGCTTCTCCTTCTGGCCTTTTCCCCTCTCATGCTCTCTCTCACTGTCTCTATCTCAAATAAATAAATAAAATCTTAAAAAAAAAAGTCCGTGTATTTTCCTCCAGTGTCACACCCCCTTTCCTTCTCAGTTCGCTACTCAAACTCTTTTTTTTTCCGATTCAGAAATGTAAATTCCTGCTTTTTTTTTTTTTTTATTTTATTTATTTATTTGACAGAGAGAGACATCGAGAGAGGGAACCCAAGCAGGAGGAGTGGGAGAGGGAGAACAGGCTTCCCGCTGAGCAGGGAGCCCTTGGCTGGGCTCCATCCCAGGATCCTGGGATCATGACCTGAGCCAAAAGAAGCCGCTTAAGACGGAGCCACCCAGGCGCCCCTAAATTCCTGCTTTTTTTCTCACCGCCATCTCAGGCGACGAATATATCTACAAATCCCTTTTCACGTTTTGTTTAGGCTCGTTCTCTGTCAGGCACCCTCCAACATTATTCTAGCTACAACCGTTCCCTGCCCTAAGCACAGTGCCCCAAAGTTTGCCCTTTCTTCTTGTCCTATAACCACCCTGACCCAAATCAAGGACACATATCTAATTAGGGCCCTGGGCCTAGACTTCATCCCCAAACCCCAGCCATCTCCAGGTCTCTGGGACCCACCGCCTGGCCCAGCCTCGCCTCTATCTAGCCGACCCAAGACAGACCCGCACCTCCACGTGCCAGCGCAGCTCCCTGCCTCCCTCCCCACCCCGCCGACCGCGCCCACCGGTCTGCGCTGGAGGCCGACGCCTCAGCCAATCCGCGTTCCGCATCCCGCCCAGCGCCCCGCCGCGCCCGGGCTCCGCCCCCACGTCCGAGTCCCTCCTCACCCCGCGCAGGAGCGCAGGTGGGCCCCGAGCCCGGCGAGGCGAGACTGTGGCGCGCCGGGCGTGGGTGCGGCGCGGGCCTGGCGCTCCGGGGCCCCCGCGCTGAGTGCCGTGGAGCCAGGCTCGCTGAGAGGGAGGCCGCCGCAGCGGCGCGCCGGGCGAGACCGGGAGCCGGGCTGGATCCCCTTCAGGCCTCGGACTCGCGCTCGGGGGCCGGCGTCCGCGCTGGAATCGCGATTCCTCCGGGCAGGGGGCTGGGCTCGAAGCGTGCGGCCCCTGCATCCCGGTCATCCAAAAACAGGCTTGTGCCCCCTTTGGCTCTTGATTTGACACCTCTGGCACTGTGGAAACACCGACTCCAGTTCATCCATCCCCGGGATTCCTAACAAAAAAGGAAACGGAGGCTGTTCTGCCGTGTAAGTGAAGTGTGGAATCTCAACTGCGTAGTTAAAAGAGCAAAACGGCCCCATCTGCCGCTCTGGGCTGTGCTCCCCCGCCGCCTGAGGCGAGAGTTGGGCAGCTCGCTCTCTTCCACAGCGACCGCGAGTGTGCTGTGCCAGAAACCTCATTCCTTCTCCTGGAAACCAGGCAGCCCCACTTTTGACCCCGGGCACATTGATATTCCACGAACCCCTTTCCACAGAACGGCTTTCCAGCAATTTCAGGATCCTCTCTCAGTTAGCTCGGGTTAAATATGGCTTATTTTTTCCGCTCTTGCTCCAATGACATGACTTGGAGGCTTATTATTCCCGCTGTACTTACCTAACCAGTACCTGTTCACCTTCTACATGCCTTCTGTTGCACCGGAGAACCTTCGAAATATTCTAGAAGTGGACGGGCAGGGAGAGCATAAAGGAGAAATAACCTTTGTTCAGACCTAACAGCGTGGGGGGGTGCGTCGATTAGCATCAGCCTTTTCTGCAGTTAACCTTCCCTGAGCTTGCAGTTAACCTGAACGTTTGGAACTTTGTCAAGTTACACAAATCTCTTCCTGTCTCTCCTCCACGCATGCAAAGTGATTATATGTAAATTGATCATTTGGGTTTAAGGCCCGAGTTTCAAACTTTTTTTTTTATTGACACAATTAAGTTTGTTTGCTTTGCTTACATTGTAGCTGTGGATTCTGCCCCCCAGCAATTCACTAGCCTTCTCAGCTTCTGCCCCATATACCTTCTGTATATTCATTTTAAATAGTTGACTCCAATGAGAAGAAATACTTTAGTTTTCTATTGATCATGCGTATTTGAATATGGAGCTGACCTTATTTACAATATGCCCCACTCAGGTTTACCAGATCACCTGGAATCACAATTGCCTGGTTTTCTTCATAGAACATTGTTTTTAAGGAGAAACTAGAAAAAATACAGTGAAAATATTGTTTAGAATTAAAAGCCATGTATGTTTGGATTTTCTCCAACTTTTCAATGACATCCAAGTTTGTTAATCTATTTTTATTATTTGTGAATATATGTATGGAGTGTTAACTACATTAGGAAATGCTGGTCAAAATGTTTATGTAAAGGGCAGAAGAAAAATAGTTTCAGAAGTTCTGAATCTGTATGTCAGCCCTCTTAGATTTCTCTGGAGCCCCTCATCCCTTTTTTTTCACTGATTTTCCCACAATTCCTCCCACAATCAGATTACTTAGTGAGAGATTAATGAGTGAGAAGAGAGAATCTAG
This sequence comes from Nasua narica, assembly GCA_028533885.1. Taxonomy (NCBI): domain Eukaryota; kingdom Metazoa; phylum Chordata; class Mammalia; order Carnivora; family Procyonidae; genus Nasua; species Nasua narica. The sequence continues at coordinate 66,837,500 of CM052798.1, read as the reverse complement.
ATGTGGGTATTGAGAAATCCCGTCGTTTAATGGCAGATTGGAGAACAGGTAGGAGGGAAATGAAGGATTGTAGTATGTCAAAAGCCAAGGGAACATGGTGTTTCTGGGAGGAGACAGGGCTTTGACCAGAAACTGCAGGGAGCTCAAGGAAATCAAGAGGATTGCTAGATGTTCACTGGACTTAACAATATAAAGGTCAAAACTGACTTGAGTAAGAGCTGTGTCTGTGGAGTACTGGATACAAAAGTCGGATGGCACCAGGTTGAGGAGTATAGATTGAGGAAAAGAAGACAACTGAGGATACAACTTTTTAAAAGCTTTGCTCTCAAGAGAAAGTAACACGAAAGTTTTGATTTGAAGAGGAAATGAGCAACAGGGAGGAGAAGGTAGAGTCAAGAGTTTAAGTTTTTGTTTATATTTTGTATTTATTGTTTTTTAACCAGAAGAGAGATGAGCAAGGAATGTTGCATATACCAGAGAAAGGGGTAGAAATCACTGGAGCAAGGTCTCCACAGAGCTAGGAGTGAATGAGATCTTGGGAGTCATGGGAGGAAGAATTATCCTTTTGTGAGAGGGTCACTTTCTTTATTATAACTGAAGGGAAGAAAAAGATTTTGGAGGTTTGGTGTTTTCGATTTGGGTAAACTGAAATGGCAAATCTGATAACTTCTGTTTTCTCTGTGATAGGAAACAAGGTCATCGACTTGGAATAAAGAGCTTTTAGGTTAGAGGAGTGTGGGAAAAATTAAAATAATCATTCTCCACTATGGGAGAGAAGTATGGCCTGTTCTTTTAGGTTTCTAGCTGGGCCTGAGAATTGAAGTGCCATAAGGCAGATAACAGGAGAAGAGCACACACATTTAATATAAGGTCTATGTGATATAGGAGTTCTCCTAAGAAAATGAACACCTGAAGAAGTGGCAAAAACAAATGCTGTTATACTATGTTGAACATGGAGAGGCCATTGTGGAAAAGTAACCAAAATATTTGGGGAGGCTAAAGGAAGGTAAGAGTTAATTTAACAAGGTCTGTGTTTACAGAATTCTCTCAGCTTCAACTCCTCATGTAAGAATGTTTCTTTTTTCCTGTTCAGGGAGAGCACTTTCCCTGCATAGGAATTTTATCTTCAGTTTTCAGAAAGAAGGAGAGGAGTCAGATTGCTCTCCTTGCATTTGCTGTTTTTCAAGTACCTTTAGCTCAAAATAATTCTTATTCTAAAGTGGGATATTTTGAGGTGGCCTCTGCCATCCTCCCTCTGTAAAATATAGTTTAAATGCTGGAGATTGTTGGGAATCAACTTGAGATTAATGACCATGAATTTATGGTGAAACCACACATATTCTGTGTGACTTTCCCCAGCTTTCCACAGCTTGGGGATATCAGACTCTCTGGAAGAGTTCATCTGGGGCTAGAGTGTTGCAAACAGGTGAATGGACAGACAAGGTGGGTAGGGCATTGTCAAGAATATTACCAAAGTGGTGGAACTGGCATCTAATTTGGAAAATAATAGAAAGGGAAGACTGACTGGGAAAAGGAGAGGAAACCTAGAGATCTTGATAATATTGAAGAATAGAATAATTAACTGAAAGGGATGGTAGTTTATGGTCAAAGAGCAGAATGTTTCTGTTAGTTATTTTGGAATTAGACCAGACTGAGAAAATGGCAAGGTGTAGGGTCAGGATATAATTCAGGGAAGTGACTAAGGTGGAATGGAGCAGAAGACCAATGGACATGGGATTGTCAGCTGTTGGGAGGATCCTCTCTGAAGCCATTGAAATTACCTGGGATGATCACAGTACTTTGCGTTGAGAAGAAAACTGTATGCCTAATGACAAAATCTTTAGTAATGACCGGAAGTTATCAGCAGGCCAGGAGATAACATTAGTGAGGCAGAGGAGGGAACTAATAGTCCAGGAGTGGTGAAATGGGCAATAGGAAAAGATTTAGGTGAAGAATATAAGAACAAAAGCCAGCACTGAGGAACATAGAAATGGTATTCAGGGAACAATAAGATTTGTGTTAAAGCAAGGAAAACACTCTGAGAACGTAAAGATACATTGGAATTTGCTGATTATGGCCTACGTGTTCCAAAAGACACAATGGAAGGTATGGGAAGTGGAAGAGAAATGAAGAACTGGGTCACTTGCAGGGAAGTACATTGTATCGTGGAGGTAATATACTATTGAAAGTAGCTAGAGATGATGTGGGATATAGGCTTTGGGATTTCCAGATGAAAACAGATGGATTTAGTGTTAACTCCTTAAGGAGACTAGGCACTGAGACCTGGTGCCCAGAGGGCATGGTTTACCCAGCGTGGAGTGATATCTCCCAAGAGCTGTGTCTAAGCTCACACATGATCAGTCATTGACTTATGAGCACCTTCTGACTTTACCTTCAAATCAAGGGTTCATGTATTCATCTGTTTTGAAAAATGAGGGACCTGAGGCTCAGCAAGAATCAGTGACTTGTCCAAGAATAGAAAAAATTTTTAAATATCAGAATAAGGACTAGACTCGAGGTATCCTGGCTTCTAGTGCTGTTTTTTCACCTAGTTTATCTCAAGAAGGTAGAAGAGGTTTCTCTCTTTTTTCTACTTTTGAGAAAGCATTTTGCTTATACTTTGCTTGAATACCTAAGAAATTAGGCTGAACATAAATAAATGGACATTTATTTGCTGGGGGGAAAAAACCAACTATATTATTCTACATCAAATAACTCCATGATACCAAATAAAGATTTTTCAATGTCATTCCTGTTGTTTGGTAATATCTTTCCTTAAAACAATCCCTATTGCCTAACCTAGTTAATATTTTATTCCCGAACGGAACAGTTAATGACACAAGACTAGGCAATTCTTTTTTTTTTTTTAAAGATTTATTTTTTTATTTAATTGAGACAGAGAGAGAGAGAGAGAGAGAGAGAATGAAAGGGGAGAGGTCAGAGGGAGAAGCAGGCTCCCCCCAGAGCAGGGAGCCCGATGCGGGACTCGATCCCAGGACTCCAGGATCATGACCTGAGCCGAAGGCAGTCGCTCAACCAACTGAGCCACCCAGGCGCCCCTAGGCAATTCTTGATTTAAGAAAATCTGTACTTCAACTTGAAAGATATACAACATAAGGGGTAATTATTTACTTTACAAAAGGAATCAATATTTCATAAAAGGCCTCATAAATAGTCCACCTCAATCATTAATTTCTAGTGTGATTTTTCTGTATTTATTCAGTCATTTAATATTTTTATTTCCACGTGCCTACCAGGTGCCAGAGAATGCAGTGGTCAACTAAACACACTAGGTCCCTGCTCATGAAGCATTGCATGGGTGAATGAGTGACCAACCAAACAGCAGCAACAAAAGTGCTTGGCAGAGAATTTAAAAGGGCGGTTGTGACGTAGAATGGCTAAGAGACTGTCGTTGGAAGCTGCGATTTTGTTGACAAGGTCAGGATTTTATATTTAACTTTTTAAGAAGCATCCAATATATTATTTCTCACCTTTCAATCTTTCTGTGGCCTTAGCATTTCCATAACTTAAAAAGATTCCTAGCTTGCTGGCTTCAGTGGATTCCTTTGAATCTGCAAAGTATGCCTCTTTTTCTAACATTTGATTAACTACCAGAGACAGAGGAAGTGCCATCCACAGATACAGCATTCTCAGAAGTAAAACCTTATGACAAGTTTCTTCTTACACATTCAGATGTTTTTTAGAAAGCTGCATTTCCTTATACTTGTGAGTGCAGTACAGTAATAGAACTTCCTATTTCTTTTGATAAGTTTTCCTTATAGGTACAGATGTATTTCAGAATGCATGCCAGTTACGTAACTGGAATCTACTGAAACAGCTTGCTGGCTGTCTATGGGATGGTTGAGCAAAGTACCATCTGTGAAAATAACCTAAGATTCATTCGCATAGTCTTTATATTTGTCAAGGACTTGCTATAATTGTTTTAAAACAACTTACTAAATTCTGTTTCTAACCACTTTAATTTACTGTCAAAAATTGTGCTATTTTACCAGTGACTGTTATCCAGGAAATGGTGAGATTTGAGTAGCTCCTAGATTGAAATATTCTGGTTTTTGTAGCTGCTACAAATGAAACTTTTACTTACTGTAATTTTATGCCCTTGACTAAATTAGAGCCTTATTTTTTGAATTTACAATATCCTTACACATCTTTAGTTTAAAAAGACAGATGCATAAATTTTTGTAAGATAAGGATTCTGTTAGAATGACTCTAGTGGTGAGAGATTACATATGGAAAGAAAACAGCTATCAACAATTTTTCCTTACATTTTATATAAGCTTATAGTCTACTAGGTAGCTGCAAGTGTCTAATAGTGATGTAAATATCATATATTTTCTTCCTTTTAAAGTCTTTCTTTTATTCTGCAGCATGTTTTTGGCCCAGAGGAGACTCCGCTCCCTTGACGGTAGAGCAAAATTCCTGAAGACAATTCTTCAAAAGTCCTTGGACTCCCTACTTCTGCTGTATGTATTGCTGACACAGATAAGTAGTGTGCATATCCTGCTATGTCAAAAAAAAGATACAATTTTTCAGATACTTTACAAGCATTTTATTGGATTGAGTATTTCTATGCTATGTGAACTGTAGGTATTTTTTGTCACTGTTAGAGTTGACGTTCTCTGAGTGACTGCTGGTGTGTGTATGTAGCAAACACAGTGGGGGGCATTGCCTACTCATTATCTCATTTTATCTTTATAAAACTCTTCAAGTTATATTCCTGTTTTACAAGTGAGAGAGTGGAGGCTTTCATAGGTGTGGTAACTTGCCCAAGGTCACGGCTTTTAAGTGACATAACCGAAATACCACACTTGCGCCAGCCTAACTGGGGCACTCCCCAGAAAGGGCATGCCTTGTTTACTCAAGATAGGATATTATAGTGACTACCAGTGCTGGCCCCGTGACTTCCAGTTTTTAAGACATAGGGCAGAGTGAGCAACAAGTTATGTGAAATCATAGAAAAGCAAACAAATCCAAAATGTGGGTCAAAGCCACAGGATAGATAACTGGCCTAATTTCATCAATAAGTCAGTGGCATGGGAGAAAAGTGGGAGAGGGTAAGTTTAGAAGAACTGCTCTAGGATGAAAAGAGGCTTGAGAACTTCATCCACCAAATACAGTGTGTGGACCTTGTTAAGAACTTGATGCAATCAAATGAAATGTAAAAAAGATAGATATTTTTAATTTTTCTTTGAGAGAGAAAGAGCATGTACGAGGAGCAGGGAGGAGGGACAGAGGGAGAGGGGAAGCTGAGCACAGAGTCCCTCGTGGGCTCCATCTTGTGCTCTTGAGATCATGACCTGAGCCCAAATCAAGAGTAAGAAGCTTAACTGACTGAGCCATCCAGGCGCCCCTGTAAAAAAGATATTTTCTTTTTAAGATTGTATTTATTTATTTGACAGAGAGGGAGCACAAGTAGACAGAGTGGCAGACAGAGGGAGAGGGAGACTCAGGCTCTCCGCTGAGCAGGGAGCCTGATATGGGGCTTGATCCCAGGACCCTGGGATCATGACTTGAGCCAAGGGCAGAGGCTTAACCCACTGAGCCACCCAGGTGCCCCTAAAAAAGATATTTTTAAAGGCAATCAGAAAAATATGAATATGGAGATGATACTGTTAAAGAAACCAAAGCCAACTGAGAAAATATGAAGATCTAACTGGCTTTATTAAATGACTCATGAGCAGGGCACCTGTCCCATCCAGGAGGCAGAGAAGAGCCCCAGGGAGTTGTATAAAATGGAAGGTTGTTGTAGAAGGAGGGTGGGGAAAGGAAGTAATTAGCAAAGGAAAGTAATTAACTCCAGGCCCGGTGGCTTTCCCTTGGGGGAGGGTGGTAGATGACAAGGGGTCTTATCATGCAGATTACCTCATCTTTCTTTGCAGTATGTGAAGGGCCCCCGTAGTAGACTCTGGCACTAATTGAAAAATTCCTGGCCAGCTGGTTAAGACTACATTTCTAGCAGATGTTGAAAGAGCCATTAGATTAGGTATTAAACCCCAGTTTGGGAAATTGGTCTAAGTGACATCATTTGGGGCTTGTGGTTTTGTTTTTAACAATTCTCTAGGTAACAGAGATGTGATCAAAATTTAAGGTATTAGCACCACTCTCAGCTACCACTCTGAAATTCACAGTTTTCATTGTTTCTTTGTGTGGTACCTATAGGTCACGATATTCCTGCTTAACCTCTTGATATTCACAGGTCACAGCTTTCAGTTTACACTCATTAAGTTGGCTATTTTCTTCATTCCTTAGATGGCCCACTCATTTGCTTGGTAGTTAGCAGCGAAAGACATGCATTTAAAGCTTTTTTTTTTTTTTAAGATTTTATTTATTTATTTGACAGACAGAGAGAGATCACAAGCAGGCAGAGACAGGCAGAGAGAGAGAGAAAGAGAGAGAGAGAGAGAGAGAAGGAGGAAGCAGGCTCCCTGCTGAGCAGAGAGCTGGATGCGATGCGGGGGGCTTGATCCCAGGACCCTGAGATCATGATCGGAGCCTAAGGCAGAGGCTTTAACCCACTGAGCTACCCAGGTGCCCCGCATTTAAAGCTTTTGAGAGAATACGATGCATCAGGGAGATTATTATGATTGCTATAAGGAGGATAATTCCCAATGTTTGGAGTGCACTTCGAAGCCATGGTTCCAAGACCCAAACCAGTCAAAATCAAATAAGTCAAAGAAAGGCCCGGTGGAAGCAGTCTTTTTTTCTGTGATCTAATGTAACTTAGTTTCAACTTCCCAGAGTGCTAATACAGGCATGGCAGGTGGTGTTGGCCTCTGCACAGACACCTCCTTGTTCAGCTCAAAGATCTGTCAAGAGCTGTTCTAGTTTCTGATCACCTCTGGTTTTCACTAACTCCTAACCAGGAAAGCATGGCTCTTCCAAAAAGAAGCAAATCCTGAATCCTGAATGCCTCCTGGTAGGTCTTTTTTATCTCAGTGTTATGTATGAAGTCAAGGGAGTCAATGAGATGTCTTAGTTTGCTTGTGAAAAGTTAGCAGTACCATTAACTTAAGAGTCATTGCCCAGCTGTGCACCAACTAAGCATTCATAGGCCCAAGGAGAATGTTAACTGCCTCAAAAACCACAACCATTCCCTTTAGGTGGTGCTATTAATGAATTCATTCATGGGGATTGTTGCATTCAGCCTCTCAAGCCTGGGGTCAGTTGGGTTTTCAGCACCCACCAGAAGAAAATCTCCTAGCTTGAGAGAATGACTCATTCTAAATACCTTGCAAAGATGGGTGTTGCTGGCGAGATACCTTAGAGAAGGAGGCAGGTGTAAGCTAGATGGTCAGGAGAACATGGGGGTGCAAATGTACCAAGATTTACATAAGTAGCTGTATCTCCTTGGGTGCTTACACTCACAGTTGAAGAAAGAAATAAGGCACAGGTTGTTCTGGCTGTAAACGTTGAAATCAATGGGAGACCTCTGGGGGAGTCCGTTGTAGTTTGCAGTGACATTAGGAAAAGAAGAGAAATTCGTTTTAGGGAGGACCAGGGGGTCTCTAGCATCATGGACAGATTGGAATTTTTGATGACAACCCTAACAATCTGAAAGATGACACCCCCACCCCCAGCGGCCTGGGAGATACACATGAGGGTGTTATCTTTCCAGGCTAACGTCAGAGGAAAGAAAGAGGAGAAAAAAAGATTTCATGTTAAAGTATGAAATCTTTTTTTTTTTTTTTAAAGATTTTATTCATTCATTTGACATAGAGAGAGAGAGATCACAAGCAGGCAGAGAGGCAGGCAGAGAGAGAGGGGGAAGCAGGCTCCCGGCCGAGCAGAGAGCCCAATGTGGGGCTCAATCCCAAGACCCTGAGATCATGACCTGAGCTGAAGGCAGAGGCTTTAACCCACTGAGCCACCCAGGCGCCACAAAAGTATGAAGTCTTGATCTGGCATCTTGGGCAGAAGCTGCTAACCTTGATGTGAACTACTTGTCTTCCCTTGTCAGTTCGATTTAGAGGTCTCCAGAGTTTGTACAGGACCAGAGGTCAGGTGGAGCCATCTTTAGCTGTGAGAGTTGTATGCAAGGCTCAGTGCCCTCTAGTTTTGCAACAGTGTCAGTGTTGGGAACATCTGGTAGGATCCTTTCCAATGTGGAAAAGAGAGCTGCTTTTCCCCCTCTCCCCCCAGTGGTGCTTCCAAAATACCCAATTACCAGGCTCCAGAATGACTAACAGGATCCTTTGAACTGGGATCAGAGAAAGCTTCTTTAACCGGTTGATGGTAGGCTTTAGCATTAGACATTAAAGGCTTACAGTAGCTGGTCATACCAGCATGAGTGCAGAAGAGATCGTACTGGCAGGGGATCGTCAGAAAGTTGCATGCCAGTAGACTTTGACCTACCAGTGACCATCTCGTATGGTGTGAGTGTATATTTCCCCAGGGTGATATCATGAATTATCAACAGAGCTCACAGCAGCACCTTAGAAACTACAGAAACTCCACTAGTTTCAGTAAACTTAGAGATTTTAGGTTGGAAAATTTCATTAGTTCTTTCAACTTTGCCAATGATTGAGGGCATTAGGGACAATGATAATTCCAAGATGTTTGTAAGACCTTTCTTAAAGCTTGTATGATTTTCCCAGTGAAGTGGGTACCTTGATGACTAGAAATTATAGAAGGTATGCCCCAAGTGGGAAATATGTTTTCTAACAGTTTATTTGTCACTGTGAGGGCATTAGCCTTGCAGCACGGAAAAACTTTAGCTAGCTAGAAAACATAAAAACAATAACAGGAACATACTGATAATCCCAGAATGGTGGCAAATGAATGAAGTCCAGCTTTAAAAGGTCCAGAGGGAGGAGGTTTGAGGTGTCTGGGAACAAAAATAGGTTTTCCAGAACTATGGACCCGATAGGTTAGACAATGACAGTAAACTTTTTTTTTTTTTTTGCAGTTTTGTAGAAATCTCCCCACCAATGTTTATTTATAATTTGAGTTATTTTAAACACACCATGGTGGGTGAAGCAATGTAAAAATCAAAAAATAGAATTTGCCAGGGGGCTGGGAAGAACGAAGGGGCCATCTTGGGCTTCTCATATCCCTGAGTGTTCATTGAAATTACAGCCATTATTTGCCCATCCTAATTCTTCTGATTCAGGAGCAGACTGTTGCCATGTCACAAGGACATTAGGATGGCAAATCTGGCAACAAGAAGTCATTTTTGGTAGAAGCAGAATGGACTTGACCCACATGTGCCACAACCTTTACAGATTCTCTTGCTGCTGTGTCTACATGACAGTCCGCTGGGGCATTTCCCTGAAAGTCAGGCTTAGTCCTCGGAGTATGTGTCTGTATTTGAGGACGGAAACGTTAGAAGATAGAAGAGCAGTTGCGGTCATGTACTTGTCCTTTTGTGACCGGGGTCCCAGTGGACATGAGGAAACCCCTTTGTTTCCATAACATTCCAGATTTGCAGACGGCCAACGATGTCTTGGCCGGTGTATAAATATTACCAATTTGCCCTCTTGGTGAGGGTGTGGAGCTCTGCTTGTTGGGCCGATTTAGCTTGTGGGAGATTTCCCTTTCCAGGTAGTTCATGTTGGGTGGTAACACCATAACCAGCCTGGAAATTCCCTTTTTCATTTTGACGCTATGACCCATTCACAGACAAAATTAGATCAGAATTAGTCAAAGGGGTGTGCCTTGGGTCAGAATGTGGTATCATGAAGTGAGATGCCAGTACCTCCCGGTCGTGGAGCTCACCTTCATCAGGCAGGGGTAATAATGTGGCAGAATTAAGAATGTTACAACATTGAAGATGAAGATTGGTGGCAAAAGCAGCAGGACTTCATAAAACTAGTTTGCTTGCAGAGAAAGTTTGGGTTAATCCAGAGTTAAGTCTTTGGACAGTGTGTGGAGTTTCTAAGTAGACATCACTTCCGAAAGGTCAGCTCTGCCAAGGCTTCTACCAGTTAAAGCTGCAGCTGTAGATGGAGGTAGGGGGAAGCACCCGAATCGAGTTGCATGGGATAGTAACACAAGCCGTTTGTTGTGTTCTCCCATGAGCATTCCCAGGGCTTGGTTATCTTTTCCATGAATAAGTAAGGCGAAAGGTTTTGACTAGTTCATTAGCGCTAGGGCAGGTGGCTCTGATAAGGGTTGTTTCAGTTTTAGAAGGCCTGTTCACGTGGATCTTCCCAGGGAAAAAGGCTCAGGAAGCAAAATTTCAGTAAGTCCATAAAGTGGGGAAGCACATAAAAATTAGGAGCCCATAGTCTGCGACAGTTAGCTAGACCTAGAAATCCATGAAGTTGTCACTTTGTTGTAGGTCCCAGAAATTCCTTGGATTAGTGTAATTCTTTTTGGAGATAGCTGGATTCCCTTCAGCACTCAGATTATGGAATGAACAGTATCCAGAGATGATTGTAATTCTTCTTCAGATACCTTGTGTTCTTTTTCAGCTAAGTGTTATAGCAAAACAATGGAATCTTGTATGGATACCTCGTTGGTAACAGGTCAGCAAGAGATAGATCATCCACATATTGTAAAAAAACCTTTTTACCTGGGAACTGGAGGGTACTTATATCTTGGTGGAGCAGGCGGGAGAAATAAGAAGGGGCCTCCGTGAACCTTGGCCTCAGAATACAACTGTCCAGATGTGTTGATTACTCTAAGTAAGGGCAAATAGGTCTTGGCTGTCAGGATCTTCACAGGTGCCGAAAGAGGCTGAACAGAGTTTTGCCACAGTGAGCCATTTTGAGTCAGGTGGAACTTGTGACAAAAGGATGTTTGGGACAGAGGAAATAACTGTCTTGTTGATAGATTTGGACAAATTGCTATCCCCTCCCAAAAAATTTCCAGACTGGCAAGACCCTTGAGTTTTAGAGGGGCTAGTAAAGAATTAACTAACTCCTGGCTGATTAGGTCTTCTCTTATTGGTTCGAGGCCTTGCCTGGATATTGAGACAATTTAGGAAGAAGTTTAGTTACATCTATAGGAATTTTTTTTAAAGATTTTATTTATTTATTTGACAGAGAGAGAGATCACAAGTAGGCAGAGAGGCAGGCAGAGAGAGAGAGAGAGGAAGCAGGCTCCCCGCTAAGCAGGAAGCCCGATGCGGGGCTCCATCCTAGGACTCTGAGATCATGAACTGAGCCGAAGGCAGAGGCTCAACCCACTGAGCCACCCAGGCACCCCACATCTATAGGAATTTTTATAAGCACTACCCTTTTTATCTTCCCAACTAGATACTAGAAATAGCCCATCAAATTTCAGGCACCTCAATTAAAGTAAGGAACTTTTGTTAGAGTTTTTCTGTTTCAAAGACAGATGGCAAAGAACATGAAAGATCATCATTAATGTCATTGGAAACTTTTTACATAAAAGTTAGCTCTGAGGAAAGGACTATACTGGGGGCTGGGCTACACTTTATCTGTATCATTTGCTTGTTTTTACAACATTATATTTTTATTGCTTCTGTAATTTTAGATAAATAATACTTTAAAGGTTAAGAAAAGAATTACTGCTATACAGCAAGAAAAGAAAGAAAAGGAACTCAGGAAGAAAATCACTATCTGTCCCCTATTTTAGCACATAGGTCTTAAAGGCTTAGAAATTGGGATACAAAATTTATATTATCCCTTGGTGCCAGAAACCCAGAGAAAAGAATTAGTAGATTGATGAGAGAAAGGTGGAAGGGAAGAAGCAAGGAAGGAAGAAAGGAGTCCTTGCTGGTGAGATGTCTCATGGAACACCCACTTCGACTACCTCACCATGTTACCCTTGGTTAGACTAACCTTATTTTAGGTTTAATCATTCAGACTGCAATTTATAGCCCACTAGTTTTCTGCTTTGCTTTCATTAATAATGTGTTGTCTGCTTCTCCTCAAAATAGCCTTCCTAAATAGGACTTCTCAAGGAAAATATTCTGTATGATGCTATAATGGATGCATGTTACACGTTTGTCAAAGCCCATAGAATTTACAACACATAGAAGGAACCCTAAGATAAACTGGACTCTGGGTGATAATGTGTCAGTATTGGTTCATCAGTTGTAACAAATGCACCATTCTGATGGGGGATGTTATTGGTGGGAGACAAGTGGGGGGCTATGGGAAACCTGTACTTTCTACTCAGTTTTGCTGTGAGCCTAAAACTACTCTAAAAAATAGCTCTGGCATGCCTGCATGGCTCAGTTGGTTAAGCATCCAACTCTTTTTTTTTTTTTTTTAAGATTTTATTTATTTATTTGGCGGAGAGAGAATGAGAGAGAGAGAGAGAGCGAGCAGGGGCAGGGAGAGGGGGAGGGAGAAGTAGACTCCCCACTGAGCAGGTAGCCTGACTCAGGACTCCATCCTAGGAGCCTGGGATGAGCCAAAGGCAGCAGCTTAACCGACTAAGCCACCCAGGTGTCCCAGCATCCGACTCTTGATTTCAGCTCGGGTCTTGATCTCAGGGTCGTGAGTTTGGGGCCCACATTGAGCTCCATGCTCAGTATAGAGCCTACTTAAAAAAAATAGGTCTATTAATTTTTTTAAAGCATCTTCTAAAATTTACATGCCCATCAGAAAAGCACAAAAACATTTATTTTATAGCAGCTGAAACAAAAACTTTCCCTTCACCTTCAGTCTGTCCTTCCTAAAGAAATCACGGCTCTCTTTTTTTGATGTGAAAATGTTCTCTCTCCTACAGTTAGTACATACCCAAGTCTCCTTACCCTATTTGGTGTAAAGTCACTCATCCTTTTTGTATCTAAAGAGAATCTTTTCCACTTTCTAAGTGGACACTAGGTGTTAAGTGTGTGGTATGTTTTCCACTACGGATTTAACTTACTTAATCATCATAGCAATTGCATGGGGCACACATTCATTTTCCTTGTTAACAAATGAGGCAACTGAGTTTCAGAGAAGTCATGTAACCTGCTACTTCACACAGCTAGTAGTTGTGATGTTTAATTTCAAAGTAAGATCTACCTGGCTTGAAAGCTCTTTGTATTAAGCAAGCTTGGAAATTTTAATTGGATTATAGGCATATATTACAGGATCTCGCTTTATGTATCTTCCTGGTACAAGTACACAGTAGGAACCCACAACCTCTTGCTCAATCTCAAATCCAAATTTCCAAGAGTTGTCCTGATTAGTTTAGCCTGACTCTGTCCATCCCAACCTAAGTAACTTTCGGGGCTCGGGGGTTGGGATTATATAGTCTAGATAGGCAAAAGGGTCCACCCCTCTGAGTATAGGTGGGGTCAGTAAACTCACACAGGATCTTGGCTTGGACCTAATTTTCAAAGAGAGTAAATCAGGCTTTTTTTTTCTTGACCTAAGTCCCATTTTTTGGCATTCCAACCATATGTTTATTCTGTCAGCTCCCAGGTTTGAAGAAACTCTTGTTTCCAATAAACTTGTTTCTCTACAGGTATTGTTAAAAGAGAATTTTCAGAAAAGGGCAAAATCATCACTCATACAAATGTAAAAATGAATGTGTATTAAAGATTTTTATTTTGTTCATATAAGAGAATAACACAAGTTATAACCATTTCAAAGGAAAGTCAAAAAGCATAAATTTATATGTAAAAAAGGAAGTGAGTTGCAAATGAAGGCAAAACCTGTTTTTCCCCACTGAATGGAGGGAAGTCAATCAAAATTCTAGAACCAAAGTTTGCATGTCTGTCAATTACCTTCAGTCAGCAAAGATGCAAAATATGTCAAAGACCAATTTTAGCTCTGCTAGAATTAGCCCTGGGAGGGTGTGCTGTAGCCTCTGCATATTCTCCACTAAAGAACCCATTTTTTCTGCAACGTATTGTCTCTCAGAAGGGATCGAGATTCCTTCCCTTTCACTCACTGGTTTAGTAGGCAAATATCAAATAGCTACATCATATCAGACACAAGTAATTATAAAACGAAACAACTATATATGTTGCTTAAAAGTTCCGGTTGGGGGGTGCCTGGGTGGCTCAGTTGGTTGGGCAACTGCCTTCGGCTCAGGTCATGATCCCGGAGTCCCGGGATTGAGTCCCATATCGGACTTCCGGTTCCGCGGGGAGTCCACTTCTCCCTCTGACCTTCTCCCCTCTCATGCTTTCTCTCTCTCAAATAAATAAATAAAAATCTTTAAAAAAAAAAAAAAAGTTCCGGTTGGGCACCTGGGTGGCCCAGTTGGTTGAGCAGCTGCCTTCGGCTCAGGTCATGATCCCGGAGTCCTGGGATCGAGTCCCATATCGGACTCCCGGCTCTGCGGGAAGTCTGCTTCTCCCTCTGACCTTCTCCCCTCTCATTCTCACTCTCTCTCTAATAAATAAATAAAAAATCTTAAAAAAAAAAAGTTCCGGTTAAATATGTGTGCCTTTGAGTTATAAGTTAGATTTTTATATAATTAGATTTTCCCCTTGTATATCTTAAGTCATTGGCCCCTGCTCTATGTTTCTGCTTCTGAGTTTTACTTTCAGTTCTTCTACCATTGCAGGAACATTCTGTGCCATCTAGTGGCAAAAGACCCACTTGTCTGTTTTTTTGGAATGTATGTATAGTCATAGACATCAAAATCTATGAGATAACTCTATTAATCCCTGCCTGCTTGAGGAGCATTTTGTTCAAAGGGAGAAACAAGACATAATTTCAGAATGCTCTGGAACTTTTTAAGTTTTTTTTTTTTCATTTGTTAATAGATCTCTGTTTTTTAGAGCATTACAGGTAGGTTCAGAGCAAAACTGAGCAGGAACTAGAGCATTCCCGTATATCATCCCAGGTCCTCTCACATGCATAGCCTCCCTTTTTATTGTATCTGCCACCACCGTCATGCATTTGTTCCAATTGATGAAACTACATTGAAACTATGACGAAACTATTCCACAGTTTCTATCAGGGTTCACTCTTAGAGTTGTATATTCTGTGGATTTTGACAATCTATAATAACACAAATGCACCTTTCTGATATCCTGCATATTACTTTCACTGTCCTAAAAATCCTGTCTTTACTGCCTGTTTATTTCTCCTTCCCACTCCAAGCCCTGGAAACCATTGATCTTTTTACTGTCTTCATGATTTTGCCTTTAAGATTCCCCCATGTGTTGTCTCTTTGCTGAATAGCTCATTTCTTTTTAGCCCTGAATAATATTCTATTGTCTAGTTGTATCAGAGTTTATCCATTCACCTAATGAAGGATGTCTCGGTTGATTCCAGGTTCTGGCAATTATAAATAAAGCTGCTATAAACATTCACGCACGGGATTTTTTTATGAACATAATTTTTTTAACTCCTTTGTGTAAATACCAAGGAAAGTGATTGCTGGATTATATAGTAAGTATTTTTAGTTTTATAAGAAACTGCTCTGGCAGCTTTTTAAAATCTGCTTTATCAAGATACAATAAAAAACATCCATTTAGAGTGTAAAACTCACTGATTCTTTAAAGACGTATGTATTATGAAACCATTGCTAAAATCAACATACAGAACATGCCCATCACCCTAAAAGATCCCTCATGTTCCTTTGCAGTCCATCCCTTGCTCTATTGATTTGCACTGGTTCCATAGATGAGTTTGCTTTTTTTTAAAAAAAATATTATTTTAGGGATGCCTGGGTGGCTCAGTTGGTTGAACCTCTGACACTTGATTTCAGCTCAAATTATGATCTCAGGGTTATGAAATCAAGTCCTGCATCCGACTCTACACCTAGCATGGGGCTTAAGACTCACTCTCTCTCCCTCTGCCCCTCTGGCCCCCATTCACACACATTCTCTTGAAATAAACAAGTAAATAATTTTAAATAAATAAATAAATAAATGTAAAAAATCTAAAATTATATTAATTGTATTATATAACATGTACTATTTTATCATTTCTTCACATGAATAATGATTTTTAAATTTATGCATGTTGTGATGTATCAGTAGCTCATTCTCTTTTGTTTCTGAACAGTATGCCATTGTATGGCATATATAACAAATGATGTGCCATCCTTTGTTTACCCCTTTACCTGTTAAGGGACTTACAGATTGTTTCCAGTTTTTTGCTATTGTGAATAAAACTATTATGAACATTTGTGTACAAGCAATTGTGTAACCATACATTTTCATTTCTCTTAGGTAAATACCTAACAGTGGAATGGATAGGTTATATGCTACCTTTATGTTTAATTTTTAAGCTAAGCAGCTTTCCAAAGCGGTTGTACCGTTTTACATTCCCACTAGGGTTGTGTGAGTTCCAGCTACTCTACGTCCTTACCAACACTCAGTATCTATAATTTTAGCCATTCTGATGAGTATCTAGTAGTACCTCATTGTGCTTTTATTTTGCATTTCCCTAATGTCTAATGATATTGAGGATCATTTACGTGCCTTTGGCCATTCATGTATCTTCTACAAAGTGGCTGTCAAATCCTGTTTGCCTTCCCATTGAGTTGTTAAAGTTCCTTATATATTCCAAATAATAGTCTTTGTAAGATATGTGTTGTAATACTTTCTCCCATTCTGTGGCTCACCTGGCAACTATTTAAGATTTGTGAGCCCACTGAATGATATTGTAGGGGAGGAAAAATATAACTCTATCATCCAACCTCCTAGGTTTTCTGACTGAGGCCCTGCGAATTAGATTTACAAAAGACAGATTAATAAGAGGAAAACGAACATAGTTAATTTACGTATGGATTGTACATACACACAGGAGAGCTCAATGATGAATAACTAACTCAAAGGGGTGGTTAGAGTAAATAGCATGGCATCTTAAGAAAGATAGTTGGGCTTAGATAGTTCTTAAGTAAGAACAGTAAATTTATAGAGAAGTGGCAAGACAAAGGAGAAGAGGCTTAGGAATGGAAAATGGGATAGTTTTAACGAGAGTTCCTACATAGACTCCTGGTGCTATTTCAGCTGGTAAGAGTCTAGAATTGTCTCTAGTGATGTCTTGCCTATCCTGGTAGAGAGGGGAGGGCAGAGAGTTTTTCTTGCATCTGCTGCTTCTCAGTTGCCTTCAGCTCAAAAGGTCCTTATGTCAAAGTGGCATATTTTGGGGTGGCATACTCTGATTTTTTACAAAATCATAATAGAGTTCATGGGTTTTTTTAAGTCAAGCAATAATAATGATAAACATTTTTGAGTGTTTACCATGTGCCTCTGCACTATGTGCTTCACATGATGTCTCATTTAATCCTTCTAGCTGTCCTATTTTGTAAATACTATTTTTATCTCTAATTTATGGCTAAGAAAGTGTAGGTTTGGAAGGGCTTAGTAATTTTCTTTAATCACATTCTTAATGTCTTTAATCACCATACTCTATGTTGTCAGGTAGATTGTGTTTAATAGTTTCCTATGGCTGCTGTAACAAATTACCACAAACTTGATGGGTTAATAATACAGAAATTTATTTTCAGTTGTGGAGATGAGAATTTAAGATCAGTATCACTGGGCCAAAATGAAGGTATCACTGGGCCACACTCCCTCCAGAGGCTTAGGGAATATTCTAATATACTCTAATATAGTAAATATTTTTAGTTTTATAAGAAACTGCTCTTATAGTAAGTATTTTTAGTTTTATAAGAAACTGCTCTGGCAGCTTTTTAAAATCAGCTTTATCAAGATACAATAAAAAACATCCATTTAGAGTGTAAAACTCACTAATTCTTTAAAGACGTATGTATTATGAAACCATTGCTGAAATCAACATACAGAACATGCCCATGACCATCTCCCTACTTCGTCCAGCTTCTGGTGGCTGCTGGTACTCCTTGGCTTATGGCCATGTCAGTCGGCGTCTTCAGATTGCCCTCTGCTCCATCTTCACATGACCTTTCCCTCTGTATGTGTATGAACTCCTTCTGTTTCCTTTTAAAGATATGTATGATTATATTTAGAGCCCACCTGAAAAATCAAAAATAATCAAGACCAACTCGGGACTCTTAATTTAATCACAACTGCAAGGATATAAGGATATATATCACCATATAAGGCAATAGTCACAAGTCCCAAGGGTTGGGATGGGAACATCTCTTGGGAGGTCATTTCTGAGGCTACCACTGGGGGGATTATGGAGAAGATCATATCAGACAGGGGGAAAGAATTTGAATAAAAGCATGGGAAACAGGGGTGCCTGGGTGGTTCAGTTGGTTAAATGTCTGACTTTTGATTTCAACTCAGCTCATGATCTCAGGGTCGTGGGATTGAGCCCTGTATTGGGCTCTGCACCCTAGATATGGAGCCTGCTTAAGATTCTCTCTCTCTCTGGGATGCCTGGGTAGCTCAGTTAGTTAAGCGTCCGACTCTTGCTTTTGGCTTAGGTCGTGATTTCACGGTCATGAGATCGAGCTCTTTGTTGGGCTCTGTGTTCAGCATGGAGTCTGCTTGAGATTCTCTCCCTCTCCCAGCTCTCTCTTGTGCATGCACACTGTTTCTCCTTCTCCCTCTCTCTTTAAAAACAAAAACAAAAACAAAAAAGCAAGGGAAACAGAAACACCACGAAGGCAAGTAGAGAATGGCAGGTGGCTCTGCGCTGTCGAATCACTGTCGGTGAGGGGATGGCACGGTGGGCGAGAGGCCTGGAAATAGACTAAGGGCCATGAATGCCAGGTTTCAATCTGAACTACGTTCCAGAGTTTGTAGAGAGTCACTGAAGATTTTAGAGCGAAGTGGTAGCCCATGATGTATTTTAAGTACGTAGCTCCATGGCACTGGGTGATAGGTGAGAGGGAGGATGCCCCTGAAGTACTTAAAAATGAGGATAGTTAAAAAGAGGTGAGATTAAAAAAAAAAAAAAGAGGTGCGATTACATTCATGTGTTCAGAAAATACTTGTTAACAAAACCTGCCAAACACCATTTTAGATACCAGAGATACAGAACTGAACAAGATAAGTTCTTGTTGTCTGAGGTTTTCATTTTAGTGAGCAAGATCAGTAATTAAGAAACAATAATTTCAGGGGCGCCTGGGTGGCTCAGATGGTTAAGCGGCTGCCTTCGGCTCAGGTCATGATCTCCACGTCCTGGGATGGAGCCCCGCGTCATCAGGCTCCCAGCTCAGCAGGGAGTCTGCTTGCTTTGCCCTCTGCCTCTCCCCCCTGCTCATGCTCTCTCTCTGTCTCTCTCTCTCTTAAATGAATAAACAAGATCTTAAAAAAAAAAAATAAAATCTTTAAAAAAGAGAGAAATAGGAATTCCAAATAATGGTGAGTGTCATAAGAAAATTAAATAGAGAAACACGCTAAAATTCTTGCTGGGGCTAGGAGAGAGGTGATGAGTAATATTAAGCCCAGTAATTTGAGAAGCCCTCTCTGAGGAGGGTATATTTTAATATTTGTGTGCATACCTGTGTGTGTGTGTGTGTGTGTGTGTTTAACCATGCAAATGTTTATTTATGTAGTAGGGGAAACTCATTTGCATCTCCTCCAAGACACCATGAGGTCCGACCGCAGGTACACGCACACACACACACACACACACACACACACACACACACACACAGCTTCCTTGCTACACACAAGTTTCCAAGAGGAGGAGGCAGCTGTTGCTGCTCCAGCATTCACCCGAGGAAGCAAAGGCAAGGCAAGGAGAGGTGGAGTGGGGAGTCTGGGTCTGAGAGAAGGGGATTCCAGGCAGAGCACACAGCAGTTGCAAAGGCTTTTTTATCAGCAACTTTGCTGCAGTGCCAAAACCCACAAAATCTTACCTTCTCAGGTCACTGAATCTTTTATTCTCACCCATATTATACGTAGGCTACAAATCAGTAGTGACTTTGCTCCACTCTGTGTCTTTTTATTCCAGGATTGAGGCTAAAGGAGTAGCCCCTGTCTGAGATATGGTCTTCTCTTAGTAGAGAAGTATGAGTATGAGCCATAACCGTGCACTTACAGCTTCTTAGACATAGTGTGATCACATCCACTCACACTCCATTGACCAGAGCAAATCACATGGCCAATCTCAGAGTCACTCCTTCTGAAAAGGAGAGGTGAATAACTCTATAGAGTAATATAATATATGATAGAAACAAACTGAGTGTGTTTAAGGTATAGAAAGAAGAAAGGCTCAGTGAGAATAGGGAATCTTGGTTTGTTTTGCTCACTAATCTATCCTATGCCAAAGACTACCTTGTGCATAATACATGTTTAATAAATAGTCATTGCATGAATGAATGAAAGCCAGTGTGGTTAGAATGTAAAGGTGACATGAGATTGCAGTCACTAGCAATGTATCATTTGGCAGATAAGAGGAAACTTGATTCTACCCCTGGCTTAGAATTTGGTTCTATAGCCAGCTCTTTCCCCTAACGCTCTGTTCCAGCAGTAGAAGCTTCAGCTCTGTATCTTTAGCTCTGCTATGGATTCCCTGTGAACTTCCCATTTAGATGGACTCCTATGGCCTGAGACCCCTCCCTCTTTTTAAGAACATCATTAACTTTTCTTTCTCCAGAAAATGCTCTTTTCCCCATTCTGACTGTGTTTTTTAATAGAATCTGATGTATTATCCAGATTCAATAGAATCTGATGTATTATCCAGGAGTATTGACAGGGATATTGAAGGTTCTGGCTTGGGAGAACCAGGGGATGGTGTACCATTACTTGATTGGGCAGTGAGCACATTAAAAAGATATCATCCAAAAAAAAGGGCATCATCATTCGACTGTGTCTCTACACCTCTCATGATCTTGCACTGCACTGCTTTTGCTAATATTTTTTCATCATAGTCTTAACAACCATACTAATGTGGTACTTTTTAAATTGTTGTGAAAATGCCCCAGTTTATTAGCCAAGGGTAGGCCATTCAGAGCCCTTCCCTAGAATTTTCGAAACTGGAATAAAGGAAGCAACTCGTAGTCCCTTTGGTGGTGAAACTGGGAAGTGTGACCATGTTTTTGTCTCCTGTGGAGAAAAGCAGACTGAGACTGGGTAGAAATGTAGATGGGTTACCCTTATGCCTGGCCACACATCTTTCCTTATCATGGTGACACGAATTTTCTAATGAATTCCCCTTTTTGCCTAAACTGTTTTTTATTGAGTTTCTGTCTCTGCAGCTAAGAGAGCTGAGTACTATAGCTTGGGAGCTTCAAAGCCATCTGTGCACTGATCTGTTTTTCAGCCTCAATGCTAGGAAAGAGTAAAAACAAGTTTCTTTTTAGTCAGGTTAGGGAATAATCAACTTTCTGGCAAACTCTCAAACTGGTGAAGTGTCAATAAATTATGCAATTTATTATGCAATAAATTATGCGCAACATTTTTTATTATTTATTTATTTATTTGAGAGAGAGAGCATGAAAGAGTAAGCACGAGGAGGAGCAGAGGGAGAGAGAAATCTGAGTCAACTCCTCACTGAGCTCAGAGCCTGACTGCAGGGCTTGATCTCACAACATAGAGATCATGACCCGAGCCAAAACCAAGAGCTGGACGCCTAACCCTATTGCACCACCAGGGGCCTGCAAAATTTCTTTTTAAAGTAGATTTGTATTTTTTTTTAAGAGGACATTTAGGAAGTAAGTGCTAAGGAATGAAGGGAAATGAAAGTAAGTGTCATCATCGTGGTTGTTGGAACATCAGATTTTATACCTTACATCTTCCATAAAAGTAAGTCAAAACTTGTGTGTTCAGTTAGTTTAGCTGAACTAGATGACTATATATTGATGATATTTCATGTTTCTTGTGATAATAAATAGTTGTGTTATAGTAGGGCATTCCCGTCCACATCAAACTTTAAAAGTGAAGGAAACAGAATAGGAACCCCATAATTAAATGCACAGTAGAAACACACTACCTATAATTGCAAAACATTGGAAATAACAAATACCCAAAGGATAGGGAATGAATAGTAAAGAACCTGAAATAATATCTGCTAATCAAAAGTGAAAATTTTATGACAGAAAATTTATAAAATGTTTAAGATGCTCTCTTAAAGGAAAAGGCAAAGGGGCACCTGGGTGGCTCAGTGGGTTAAAGCCTCTGCCTTCTGCTCAGGTCATGATCTCAGGGTCTGGGGATCAAGCCCTGCATCGGGCTCTCTGCTCAGTAGGAAGCCTGCTTCCCCTCTCTGCCTGCCTCTCTGCCTACTTGTAATCTCTCTCTCTCAAATAAATAAATAAAGTCTTTTAAAAAGAAAAGGCAAATGTTTAAAAAGTTACATGCGATCGCAACTAGAAATGCTCTAATTCATAGATCCGAAAGAGAAGGGATGTTTTGCTGCCCCAGCAGCCGGACACATTAGAAGGCTGTCCATTAGGTTGTTACTTACTTTCTGTTCCAGCTTAGTCTTGAAGTACTGGGGTCTGTCTGTTTCTCATGGCTGGTTACTGTCATCACCTCTCAAACCATTAGCTTTGTTAGTTCTGTTTCTGACCTTTTCCTGCACTCATTATCTTTTCACGCCCGACTCAGCCCATGCTGCATAGATACTAACAGCCCCGGCTTCACCAGGTTTAACCTATCATGTGGGAAGACTTTTTCTACATCTATCCTATCCGACCTAAAAGCATCAGTCTTACAGGCAGAGTGCTCAAAATATATGTAGTTGAAACTTTACTATGCTAGAGTCTTAGGATAATGGGTAATATTTGTTCTTCTTTCCAAGTTTTTCTTGTTCCAGCACCATTGCAGAACCATTGCAGAATTGGCAAGAAGCTTTTTCTCATCTCTGCCAAGAGTGGCACCTAGTGGTGATTCTGCAGAACTTCACTTTTCAAGTGGATGAAAAAAAGACTGCTTATTATTTCACTAGCATTTTTGTGTTTATAACATAGCAGTGCAATATATGTATGCATGGTATTAATTTACCTGGGAGCAGAAACCAGCTCATGTAGTAGGTGGCCTAGAAATTGTATAGGCCCTGTAGATTTCCCATCATACACCTGAAGCTCATACATAATTCCCCATAAGATTCCGGGTTTGTTTTCATTTCATAAGACTGGATCTACTCTGGACAGTAATTATTAAATAGTGAGCATTTGCATCTACTGCTGAATCTTGATGTTTTTTAGACACTGTCAGGTGTCTTGTAAATGTTCATCACGGTATTAATTTCCTCTGGCTGCCTTAACAGAGTACGACAAACTCAGTGGCTGAAGCAACAAAACTGTATTAGCTCACAGTTTCGCAGGCTAAAAGCCCAAGAGCAAAGTGTGCCGGGGTTGGTTTCTTCTATATGATGTAAGAAAGAATCTGTTCATGCTTTTCCCCTAGTTTCTGGTGGTTTGCTGTCAATCTCTGGCATTCCCTGACTTTCAAAAATATCACTTTCATCTTCATGTGACATTCTCCCTGTATACCAGACTGTCTCCAAACTCACCCTTTTTATAAGGACACAGTCATATCAGATCAACCTCCCCCCAACCCACGACCTCAATTTAGCCAATTATATCTGCAATGAACCTATTTCTGAATAAGGTCACATTCTGAGGTACTGGGTGGTAGGGCCTCAACATGAATTTGGGGAGGGGGGGTTTCCACAATTCAATCCACAACAATTACTGTACCTCCAGACTTCATTTCTGCCATGTTGGCTTCAAGCATAGCAATGAATTGCTTTGGCCAATACAATGTCAATAGAAGTGGTATGTGCACATCTAAGGAGAAATTAAAAATTTTTCCCCTCTTCTATGAAACTGACAGTATTCCAAAAAGAGGCTATTTCATCAGCTCATGTCTCAGAGTGACAGTGACATGGAACAAAGCAGCAGCTGACCTTCAGTCGGTATGTAGTATGAAAAAGAAATAAACCCTTATGATTTTTAAGCCACCAAGACTTTGGGGGTCATTTATTACTGAAACATAAATTAACTTAAGCTGTCTGACACAAGAAGTACCTAACATAAACTAACTGATACTATAAGTTCACTTCTAATGTGTGGATTTTTTCATTCATTCATCCGATATTTGTTGTAAAATTACTATGTGCTAAGCATAGTTCTATGTGTTGGACACTGTGATAGTTAATTTTATGTGGACTTGTGATGGCCAGGGAACCCAAGTATTTGTTCAAACATTCATGTAGATGTCTCTGAAGGCATTTTTCAAATGGGATTAACATTTAAATCAGTAGATTTTAAGTAATTTGCCCTCTATAGAATGTGGATGGGCCTGATCCAATCAGTTGAAGGCCATAGAGAAAAAAGACTAAGGTTCCCCCCAGGAAGAGGGAATTCTGCCTCCAGAATGCCATCAGACCCTGAGTTGTAACATCAACTCTCCTTGGATCTCTGGCCTGCCTTACTGCTCTGCAGATTTCAAACTTGCTGGCCCCTGTAAGTCACACAAGCCAATTCTTTGAATCACTATATATACGTACTTCCTATTGGTTCTTTCTGTGGAGAAACCTGATTAATACAGACATGTACGAGTGAACAAGCTATAACTAATCCTTAGAGTTTACAGTCTAAGGAAGGGTATAGACAGATAAACAGGAAAATTACAGTGTTATATAGTAAATGTTGGAAATTACTCCATGTAATAGAAGTATGTAGGAAGAACATATAACCTTGACCTACGGAATCAGAAAACACTCTCTGGAGGAAATGAAGTCTAACTTGAGAACTGAAAGTGGCAAGTGGATTAGGAGGTAGCCAAGTGCAGAGACAGGGTGGTAGGGAGCAGAGGTGGAATTGAGTATAGAACACGCATTCTCAACAGGGGCATTATCGCCCTCAAGGGGAGAAAATTGGTGCTTGGCAGGTGAAATCAACCATAGCTCTTACAATGTTTTGTGACCTTGGAAAATTCAGCCCTGACAAAACTCCTCAATTTATGGGGCAGTAGGGGAGATGATTAGAGGAAATATCTAAAAGGTCTCCTTATGGTCGCAGGTTCGGAAGGTTCGGAAACATCAGTGTAGAAAAACCATTAAGGGAGAGGAATGATCATATGTGAAGCTACAGAAGTAAGATGGAATATTTCAAATATTAGAATGGTTGAGGCAGGTGGGAAAGAGCAGAGGCAGGGAGATTGTGAGAGAGAGAGACTGTTCTGGACACAAGTTTTAAAATTAAATCTGGAAATGTGTTTTTGCCTTCAATTATCTAAATATTTTAAATAAAATTGAACTTTGTGTCTAAATGATCTGCTGCAGACTTTTCTCACTTGTTTGTATATGAATTTGTACGTTGTGTTTGCAGCCACATGCTAAATGAATCATTAAGTTTTAAACATTTTAATGGCAAAGGACAATTGTTAAGATATTTTTTTCTGTCTATCATTCTGGGACTTTTTAGTTTTATAATTGTAGTTTCTAGAATAGCATCATGTTCAGGTGGATACTTAACAATAATGCTATTCTGGAAGGCACCTTAACCTCTGGAGAATTTGCATGTGATTTACTTCACTGGAGTTTCAAAGATTAAAAAGTATGAGAGTAAGAAGATATTTTTCTTGGTTCCATTGTTGGAATAGAATGAGAACAATGCTCTATTTAATAACCATTATCATTATCTTCCTTCCAAATTGAATTAAAATTGCTTTAATATTCTATTAAGAAAATCTTTATAAAAATGCTGCCAATCATTTTTTTCTCTAGCAGCTTGTTAACAGTGAACTCAACGCTAATTCAGTGCTTTGGGGAGATAGTATAAACTTAATTTTAAAATCTAGAGAACTAAGAAATTGTATGCTGTACCATAATTTTAACTTTTAGTATTTTTCTACCATAGCCCTAGCTTGCTTGATGTAAGGAGACCTGATCTAAATGTCTAATATACTTTTTTTTAGGAGGCAGCATTCTGGTAATAATTTTTATAAGGTCTTGCTACATAAAAGACAGCTTATAGAAGTAGATCTGGGGGTGCCTGGGTTGCTTGGTTGGTTAAACGTCCGACTCTTGATTTCAGCTCAGGTCGTGATCTCAGGGTTGTGGGTTCCAGCCCTGCACTGGAGTCCATGCTCAGCGCGGAGTCATTGGCATTCTCTCTGTCCCTCTCCCTCCCTCTGCCCCTGCTCTTGCTCTAAAAACAAACAAACAAACAAATAAATAAATAAAAGCTAAAAAAAAGAGAGAAAAAGAAAAGAAATATGAGTATACATTCTGGAGTCAGACTGCCTGGGTTCAGATCCTGAGTTGAATCTGTTTGGGTTTAAATGTTACTAGCTTTTGTAAACTTGGGCAAATGTGTGATGTTCTATAACCTTATCCTCTGTACATCACTTTGTTCCTATGTCACTTAGGAGAAATAAGAGAACCCCTACGTAGGGTTGTCGTGACTATGAAATGAGTTAATTATGTACAACACTTAGAACAGTGCCTGGTACCTACTCAGGACTCAGTAATGTGAGCTGTTGTGATTTGTGGCTCTATGTCGAAGAGTTTTAAAAACATTTGTTGAGTGTTTCCGGTGTGCCATACAAGGCACGTTCTTGTGAAACTGTTACTACATTCTACCTAACATGATCTTCAGAGGAGGATCATAGTTTGTAAAAACAAACTATGTTTTTACACTGACTTTTTTTTAGTATCATTATTGTTGTCTTCAGTATATTTCAAACCTTCAAAGTGGTTTATTTCTTTAGGTTAGGATGATATTTTTGTTCTTTTGTGAGAAGATAAACATCGAAGGATCCTAAGAAAAGCATTCCTTAGGGCAGAAGGTGGAAAATGATTCCACTTCAGAATTTTGCACTGGGTTCCGGCATTTGTCATTACAGTACTGCTCTTTCCATGGTGACAATAGGGAAAATGTAGAGTCACCTGTGATTTTCTGGCCTTTTTCAATTTTGATTAAATAAATTAAAGAATACCTTGCAATATTTGTATATTTCAGAAGATGTCTTTGAAAATCACCAAGGCAAAACAAATCGAAGGCCTCGATAGTAATGTGTGGTGAGTACCTTAGAATAAACCATAATAATTTGGTAAAGCTTTTTTCCTACACATTTTGATATTCTTAGTTGGGAATTTTTACCCTCATCTCTAGTCTACAAATAAAGGCACTTATTTTAATTTATCATTAAGTGAAACTGGAAGGAAGTTAAGGATCCATACACTGATTTATTCATTCAGTACATGTGCTAAGCCTGCAATAGGCAGAGAAAAGGACAAAGAACTTACCTTGTAATCCATGAGCTAGTAGCAGCTGATACGGTTGAGGGAAAGAAATAGATGATGAAACTGTGGGTATCAAGAAATTGAGATTTGTAAGAAACTTCTAAGTTCATTAGTTCAGCCATCATTTAATTAGACAAAGCCATTTTGTAGTTGTTAAAGTTTTTGTTGGTATTTTTTTATTGGTAAGATTAAACCAGGTCTTAGTTTTTCAGTTTCATGTTAAGATCATGAAGTATAAAAAGCTAACTTTGTAATTAGGGTACTTATTAGTATTTTTTTAATTTTAGGATTGAATTTACAAAGTTGGATGCAGACCCTTCTGTTGTGAATCTTGGTCGAGGCCTTTCAGATATATCCCCTCCTATATATGTAAAGGAGAAATTATCAATAGGTAATTGTACCAATAGATAGCCTGAACCAGTATATACAAGGCTTTGTAAGTATATGAAGACCATGTGGGGCATGAACTTGTATTTTACATTGTATTGTGTGTGAATATACTTGTATTGCTTCTGTATAATTGGCTTTCTGGGACGGACCAGCTGTCCCAACCTGATAATCAGAGGAACCCCCACCCTTGCTTACCCTTACCCCCTAAAAGGAGCTGTCCCCAACTTCTGACCCCTCCACAGTCCTATCTTGGTCTTTCCTTTACTGTTGTTCCAGCATAGGGCCTGATGGCAACAAGAGAGGGAGAATCTTCTCTCTTTTTTTTTTCCAGCTTTTTTTTATTCCAGTATGGTTAACATACAGTGTTATATTAGTTTCAGGTGTACAATATTGTGATTCAGCAATTCTTTACATTACTCAGTGCTCATCACAATGTGTACTCCAATCCCCATTACCTATTTTACCCATCCCCCTGCCTGCCTCCCCTCTGCAACACATCCATTTGTTATGGTTAAGAGTCTGTTTTTTGGCTTGTCCCTCACCTTTTTTCTTTGTTTGTTTTGTTTCTTAGATTCCACATATGAGTGCAATCCTATGATATTTGTCTTTCTCTGACTTATTTCACTTAGCATTATACTCTCTAGCCCCATCCATGTTGTTGCAAATGGCAGGATTTCATTCTTTTTGATGGCTGAGTAGTATTCCATTCTGTGTATATGTGTGTGTATACCACATCTTCTTTATCCATTCATCTCTTGATGGACAAGTGGGCTGCTTCCATAGTCTGGCTATTATAAATAATGCTACTATAAATATAGGGTCCATATGTCTTTTGAATTAGTGTATATATTAGTATTTAATATATATATATATACACACACACACACACATATCACATCTTCTTTATCCATTCATCTGTTGATGAACATCTGAGCTCTTTCCATATTTTGGCTATTGTGGACATTGCTGCTATGAACATTGAGGTGCAGGTGCCCCTTTGAATCAGCACTTTTTTATCTTTTGGTTAATACCTAATAGTGCAATTGCTGGATCACAGGGTAGTTTTTTTTTTTTTTTAAGGTCTTTATTTATTTACTTAACAGAGTACAAGCAGGGGGAGCATCAGGCAGGAGGAGAAGGAGAAGCAGGCTCCCTGCTGAGCAGGGAGTCCAACACGGGGCTTGATCCCAGGACCCCCAGGATCATGACCTGAGCTAAAGACAGAGGTTTAACCAACTGAGCTTCCCAGGCACCGTAGGTAGTTCCAGTTCTGTTTTTAACTCTTTGAGGAACCTCCATACTGTTAGCCAGAGTGGCTACACCAGTTTGCATTCCCACCAACAGTGTAGGAGGGTTGCTCTTTCTCCACATCTTTGCCGACATCTCTTGTTTCCTGACTTGTTGATTTTAGCCATTCTGACTGGTGTGAGGTGGTATCTCACTGTGGTTTTGATTTCTATTTCCTTGATGGCAAGTGATGTTGAGGACTTTTTCATGTGTCTCTTGGCCATGTGTATGTCTTCTTTGGAAAAATGGATGTTCCTGTCTTCTTCCCATTTCTTGACTGGATTTTTTGTTTTTTGGGTATTGAGTTTGATATATTCTTTATAAATTCTGGATACTAGCCCTTTATCTGATAAGTCATTTGCGAATATCTTCTCCCATTGTGTCAGTTGTCTTTTGGTTTTCTTGACTGTTTCCTTTGCTGTAACCTATGCCCATTCTTTAAATATTTTCCAGTCTTTGTAAATATATATGAGTATATTTATATATGTGTTTTTTATTGAAATAAGTACAGGGGATGGTATTGCACTGTCACCAGGCTGTGGATGACATTGGTCACCTCAGGGAGATGGGAAGGAAGTGTTGTTGAGGAGAGACCATAATTCTTTTTAACACAACTTTGCCTACTTTTAATTATTATATGAAGCATGGGTTATTTTTATAATTAAATTTTTTTTAAAACACAGACCCTTATTATTCTGAGGAAATGTGTAGTGTTTATAGTTGCTTTCAGATCACCCTTTGCTAGAATTTGTCAGACCTGTTATTAAAATGAAATCCAAAGAAAATTTTGGATTTCCAGGAGTGGCAACAATCTTCTCTTGCTCTTTTCACAAATTGTGTATATTTTTTGGAGCTTGAATTTAAGTGGTCTTTTTCTCTTGCTATTATTTTTGAGTTTACCGGCTGTGTTCTGTCACCCCCCCATTAGTAATTATAACCAATTTCTCTAATATTACAATATCTCCTAATTTCAAAATAGGAAAAATATGCTACAGCTTTGTTTTTATTGATTTTAATTGGGTGAAGGTCTATGACATACCAACATTCTGACAAAGGTGACAAACAAAAGTATCTTTAACAAAAAAAATGCCTCCTTTTCATATGAACTGGGATGGATACTTCATAAACCTGGGGTGTGTCTTACCAGCCTCTCTCTTGTCCTGTGTCATGACCCAGTTTATTCCTTCAGAGCCCTAGGTGCTTTGCAAAAAAGGCACATGCCCTGCACTTGGACTCTTACTTGCAACTGACTGAAAATCAAGGTAGTTCTCCAAAAGCAAAAAGAGGAGCTACATGCTAGGAAAAAATAAGCAATAAGAAATATTGGCTTCAATATCAAATAAAACAATGAGGGGAAAAGGAAAGGGAAAGAAAGAGAAGGAGGGAGGAGCAGAGAACGAGAACATAGGAGAAGAGGAGAATTGAGGAAGTACGAATAAAGAAGTTAAGACTCCCTACAGGGATGCCTTGGTGGCTCAGTGGTTAAGCATCCGCCTTCAGCTCAGGTTATGATCCTGGGGTCCAGGGATAGAGTCCCAAGGTGGGCTGTTTGCTCAGTGTGGAGCTTCCTTCTCCCTCTGTCCCTCCCCGTGCTCACTTTCTCTCTCTCTCTCTCTGATAAATAAATAAATAAAATCTAAAAAAAAAAAAAGACTCCCTACATTTCTCAGAGTTTGTGCATTTACAGTCCCTTCAATCCTCTGGTGAATGTTGTTGTTTGCTTGGATGACTTCTCCCCTCTTAGCTGTCATGGGGTGAAGAATGTCCTACTTCCTCCTAGCATAACTCCCACATAAGCACTAATGTCCATTTTTTTAAAAAGATTTTATTTATTTATTTGAGAGACAGAGAAAGTGAGAGAGAGCATGAGAGGAGAGAAGGTTAGAGGAAGAAACAGACTCCCCATGGAGCTGGGAGCCCGTTGTGGGACTCGATCCCGGAACTCAAGGATCATGACCTGAGCCGAAGGCAGTTGTTCAACCAACTGAGGGACCCAGGCGCCCACTAATGTGCATTTTAGAGAATTTGTTTTTGCCCTCTCTCCATAGTCCATTGGTTGTCATAATTGCCTTCTCTTTGGTACATTGGAAGAACAAAGTCAGGATATATAGACAGTGCAGGTTTTCTTATTTTAACTGGGAAAAAGTCCAACTCTATCCAATATAATTACTGTCAAAATAAAGTAATTGAATATGATCTGATTGCTGTCAAAAAATGTACTGTCAAAGATATATTTGGTGCTGAAGTCAATTTTTATCAAAGCAAATACGTCGGAATTTTAAATTCCAAAACCAATTGTTTAATAGGGTTTTTTTTTTTTTTAGTCATTAGCGAGTTTTTATTACCCTTCATGTAGGAATCCTCTGAAAGTAATGAAAAAAATGTTTTTTATTTCTATTAAGAAATACAAATTTTCTTTGGATAATTATAAACATAAAACCCAAATTTTAGATCCAGAGTACTCCTAAGAAGTAAATCCCATAATCAAATTCAAGATTTTTTTTCCGCTTTTTTGTTCAACAGGGTCATCCATCACTTGTGAAAGCTCTAGCCTGCTTATATGAAAAATTTTATCAAAATCAAATCAAATAAAGAAATCCTTGTGACAGTAGAAGCATATGGATCTCTTTTTAATGCCATTCAAGGATTAATTGATGAGGGAGATGAAGTAAGTATATTAACATTTTCATCTTACCTATATTTAGTTATTATCATTTGTACTGCCTTTGAGTCTTTTATTTATTTTACAATCTATTTTTAATTATTATTATTATTATTATTTTTATTTTTAAAGATTTTATTTATTTATTTGAGAGACAGAGAGAGAGAACATGAGAGGGGTGAAGGTCAGAGGGAGAAGCAGACTCCCCATGGAGCTGGGAGTCCGATGTGGGACGCGATCCTGGGACTCCGGGATCATGACCTGAGGTGAAGGCAGTCGCTTAACCAACTGAGCCACCCAGGTGCCCTATTTTTAATTATTTTTAAGTATAGCACACATGAGTAAAATCGACAAATCTAAGGATACAGCTTGTGAATTGTTTACATGTGTATATTTATATATATGTGAATATGTATCCATGTAACCACAAACTAAATGAAGATACAGTACATTTCTAGCACCTAGAGGGCTCCCTTTTGCCCTGCCTCATTTATATTCTTCCAGAGGTAACTACTCTTCTGTCTTCTAGCACCATAGGCTCCTTTTACCTGCTCTTTAACCAGATATAGATGGAATCACACAATATGTACTCTTGAACAGCTTCTTTCATTTATCATTATGTCTGTGAGATTCATCTGCTTTATTACATGTGACTCATTCTTATTTTTACAGCCTGTTTAGATAAGGATAAGTGGAAGGGGCTAGCAGTGATGGGGAAAATGAATCTCTTTCATTTGCAGGACCAAAATTACCCTTACCTTTCCTTACCTGAACTTAGTCAGCGAGTATTTGGTCCGAGTATTTTTGTGCCTAGCATTGTTAGCAGCCCCATGTGTAACAAGAAGGATGAGTGATTTCTGCTTTAGTACTGTGACCCACATGGCCCCAGACTCAGTCAGCACTGCCCCTCCATCCCCCTTCTCATTCCAATATGCCTTCTTCAGTATTTCCTGACCTCTACATTCATTCACAAGTCACTGAGGATCTCCTGTAGTAGACACCCTGGGAGACAGTTTCTGTGTGGCAAGGAGTTTCCTGTCTAGTAGAGGAGATACTCGCCAACTGGTGAATTGGAATGCGTGTGACAGTCAGTTGTGGAGAATGTGTAAGTTATGGTGGTGGCAGCTCTGCTAATGTAAGCCCAGAAGACTCCAGAGAGGTACTGCTTAAACCCAGTCTGAAGAATGAATATTTACCCGGCTCTATGTCGTTAATTCCTTTCCTGAACTCTCATGGTGCTTTCCCTGTACCTCTTCTATAAAAGATACTGCTGTAGAATGGATAAAACGACAGGACCCATCCATATGCTGTCTACAAGAGACACACTTGGAACCAAAAGATACATCCAGACTGAAAGTGAAAGGATGGAGAACCATCTTTCATGCCAATGGACCTCAAAAGAAAGCTGGGGTAACAATTCTC
>CM052798.1:66787067-66804273 GCA_028533885.1 Nasua narica | reverse complement strand
GTTCCATTTCTGGGCTCTCTATTCTGTTCCATTGATCTATGTTTCTGTTTTTGTGCCAGCACCACACTGTCTTGATGATTACCGCTTTGTAATAGAGCTTGAAGTCTGGAATTGTGATGCCGCCAACTTTGGTTTTCTTTTTCAACATTCCTCAGAGACCATTTCTAACTGACTTTCATAGCACTGCTCCCCAGCAACTAACAGTGTATATGCTGGGTGCTCCATAAATGCTTGTTCAGTTTTGAATGAAGTGATTTTTACATTTTGCTTTTATTTTTAGGACTTTATTTTTTTAATTTTTTTTTATTTTTAGGACTTTAATAAGGTGAGTTACCATTATCTTTTTAAAAGTCTTACTAAAATAAATAATACACTAAGATGAATCACAGAATCTTATATTAGCCTTATAGTACCACATGTGTTAACCATAGCTATAGCTGGCTCCTTTGAAGGAATAGAGACACTTTAACAGCTGTTTATGTCGACAAGAGTTTATTTTCCCAGTTAATAGGTGTGAGCATGAGACTCAAGTCCTCTTGGGCTCTTTCAGGCTTAGTGGTTTCTATTTATTTTCTTTGTTAGTCATTTATTCAGTTACCTTTGCCTTACCCTTCCTAATTTTTTTCCCCAGTTTGTAAGATAGCAAACATGAATTAATTGAATTAAATCACATTTTGATTCTTCATACTTAGAAACCTGTCAATGGGAAAAAATGGTCTAGTTCTGGGCGCCTGGGTGGCTCAGCTGTTAAGCAACTGCTTTCGGCTCAGGTCATGATCCTGGAGTCCTGGGATCAAGTCCTGCATCGGGCTCCCTCCTCACGGGGGAGTCTGCTTCTCCATGTGACCTCTCCCTCTCTCTCATTCTTCTCTCTCTCTCTCTCAAATAAAAAAAAAATGGTCTAGTTCTGACTGGACTTTGGACCCTCAAGAACTGGCAAGTAAATTTAATTCTAAAACCAAAGCTGTTATACTAAATACTCCATGTAACCCCATTGGCAAGGTGAGTCTTTGATCTCTTTATACAGTCTTCTGACCTATCATTTTCTCACACGTTGAATCATAAGTGGCTCTGCTCTTTTGTTTTCTTTAGTACACACAGGTGTATATCAAAGAGGAACTCCAAGTAATTGCTGACCTTTGCATCAAATATGACAGATATTGCATCAGTGATGAGGTTTATGAATGGCTTGTATATACTGGAAAAAAGCATTTAAAAATAGATACTGATTATTACATAGAGTCACAAATCTAAATGTGTTTGGGCACGTGTGGGACAACTGATTGGAAAGGATCCAAGAACAGCTTTAAAATAGTCCTTACAATGGGTATCTGTCCGGAGGAGCACTTAAATGGGATTTGAATAAATGATGCTTGAGTGAAATAATAAACAGATTGAAGGACAAGCCGTACAAACTCAGGGAAGAGATTTTTGGATCATACTATAAAGCTATGAAACCAGAGACGTCATACTTTTGCCTATATCCTTGGCTTCTTATCAAGAATCCATCTATTACTTGGTACATAAGATACAGGGAGCTTACTTGTTCCCAAGCTGGACTCTCTGTGCTGAACAAGTTGCCAAAATGCCAAGTCAACAGGAGAATGTAAGGGCCAGTAAGCTGTTGCTGCTTGGTCTTTGCCAGGGGTTTCTTCATTACTACTGGGACGTTTCACAAGTGCCTTGGTGTCTTCTGGTATTATTCAGACTGATATCAGCTGTAAGATTATATGCACGGCTGCAAACTTAGAGTCTTTGCACGGGCCCTTCCAATGTCTGGAAACACTTTTCCCCCTAGATAACCACATGGCTCAGCCTCTCACTTCCCCCTGGGCTTTATTCAGATACCACTTTTTATGGCCACATTTAAGATAGTTATAAGCTTTCCTGCCAGCATTTGCTTTGCTTCCCCCGCCCCCGTTCTGTTTTGTTCTTTCCTTTATAATAAATATCACGACCTATATTATTTACTTCTCACCTGCTAGAATGTAGGAATTTTTGTTTGTTTTAGTGTCTTCTGAATGCCCAGTTTTCAGGATAGGATCCTGCACATGTTAGATGATCAGAACATGATTGATGAGTAAATGAATAGAAAGTATGGAAAGGGTAAGGGAAGGAGAACTAAAATCACTGGGATGGAAATCAATAAATAAAAAATTAGTGTACTTATACATGAATAGTTGTATATATCATAATTATCCCTATGACACATTATAAATTGTAGAAATACAGAGGAGAAATAAAGAGGAGAAAGCAACTCCTCGGGGATCAACAGAGGAGTGGGCAAAAGATGGAATTTGCTAAGCGGAGAGGTAGGAAGAAAATTCATACCGGATAAACTAACATGGACTAGAATAAGGAGGCATAACAGATCAAGATATACTTAAGATTAGGGGAAGTGATTTACAAGGATATAACAAGCACAGATGATAATGGAAAAGTTGGATAATTCTGACAGCCTTGAATATGAGAACAGCGTTTAAACTTGTGGAGGAAGTCAGTGGTTCTGAAACTCAAAGCCTTAGTATATAGAGCACCTCACAGCCATGAAGTTGACATCGTGAAATAGGGATACATTGCCTTCCGTCCTAAAACAGAAACAGTTTTCCCAAAAGAAATTTAATAATTAGAAGAAGTCATTAGGCGCGCCTTGGTGACTCGGTGGATTGAGCATTCAACTCTTGGTTTTGGCTCAACTCATGATTTCAGGGTTTTGAGATCAAGCCCTGATGGGGCTCTGTGCTCAGTGGGAAGTCTGCTTGAAGAGTCTCTCCCTCTGCTTGTGCACACACACAGCCCTCTCTCTTTCTCTCTAAAACAAGGAAATAGGGGTGCCTGTATGGCTCAGTGGGTTAAAGCTTCTGCCTTCTGCTCAGGTCATGATCTCAGGGGCCTGGGATTGAGCCCTGCATCGGGCTCTCTGCTCGGCAGGGAGCCTGCTTCCCGCTCTCTCTCTGCCTGCCTCTCTCCCTACTTGTGATCTCTCTCTCTGTCAAATAAATAAATAAAATTTTTAAAAAATAAGAATAAAACAAGGAAATAAATCTTTTTTAAAAAAGAAGTCAATATAAAAATCACAGTTCTGTGCCTATTTGTAACAAAGAGCCATTGAAATAAACACATCAGTACTTTTTTATTTTGCCGTTAGTATTCACTTACTAAATGTTGATTGGTTTCACCGTTAGTAGCATACACTGTCAGATAAACAGTCGTATTTATTTTAAGCGCTTAAGAAAATTTCATGGAAGAAAACTTAAAATTGATTAAAAAAAATTCTACACATTAATTTGATTGCCAAAGTCCCAGTGAGCATCCTTTGAGAACAAGAGGTGTGTCATGGCAAGGGAATTGCTTACCTGATTGGATTTGTATTATAAAGCTAAGCACCAGCTATAGGTGAGGATCTATAGTCCTGCTAGTCCTATAGTCTACTGCTAGTCAGATAGGCTAGCAGTAGAGTTGACACATGTGGGCTACTCAGAATCAAAATAATGTGGGGGTGGGGGTGGTGGTGGAGTATATAGCCTTTGAAGATGGGAAGTGGGCAAGCAAGTATGCTTCAGAGATCTCTGGCCCCGCCCCCTCAGCAGTGACGAGGCTCTTAAGCAGCAGTGGAGATGTGCTGAGGAGCGGCAGATCTGTAGGGAGTAAGGAATATTCCTGCCTCTCGTGCTTTAGTCTTGCTAAGTTTCCGTGTCTCCGAGACATAGAGGAGAAGATGTCTGGAGACACGTGGAATCATAGGCCTGACAATCAGGATCAAATGAGGATGAGAAACGGTTTGGGCAGTCATCAGAATTTTGTTGATGGTGGGACCCATGGAAGAGAATGTTGTCAGGGAGAATGGATAAATGGAGAAGATAGCCAGAGATTTGCAAGATACAGTGTTGCCTTGACAGAGCAAACTGCTGTTACACGTGAAAATTGCATTAGGGTTCATCTTCACCCTTCTTGCTGATGATCTCTGTTTTGGGTCATCTGAACGATTTCCAGTTGAAAATTAGATCAATATGGGCAAATAATTATTGTTTGTAATTTTTAATTAAATTAAATTATTTAATTTTGTAATTAATTAATTATAGTTAATTAATTAATTTTGTAAT
This sequence comes from Nasua narica, assembly GCA_028533885.1. Taxonomy (NCBI): domain Eukaryota; kingdom Metazoa; phylum Chordata; class Mammalia; order Carnivora; family Procyonidae; genus Nasua; species Nasua narica. The sequence continues at coordinate 66,800,170 of CM052798.1, read as the reverse complement.
TAATTAATTTTGTAATTAAGCAGAGAGAAGAGGCATTTTTCTAATGAATATAATTCTATACTTAACATAAGACATACATTCATATCTATGCAATAATGCCTCAAATCTTTAGAGTTTTAGTTAACTCAATTTAACAATATTTTTCCAATAGATAACTTTAAATGATCTTAAGATTTATCATTTGAGCCTTTATTATATTGTATAATCTCATGTTATATGATAAGCCCTTCATAGTAAAAATGTAGCAGATATTACTTGCTGAAGATATCAAGACATACATGTTTAGCTCAGATTTTCTGGTTGTTATAACAGCCCATAAACAAGAAAAAAATGAATTCATGAATTCACTATTTCGTTATTTAGACAGTGCAGTTTGGTTCCGTGAAAATTTAGCCCTTCTTCAAATACGGTGGCCTTTGTTACGTGAAAGATGCAAAATGGCTATTTCATCAATTTGCACAGTGTGACAGTAGTTCTTTAACATAACATGGTAAGACTTTCTGGCCATGGATCATGAAGTAGCATCATCCTCATGCTTTCATTGGGACAGTTGTCCCCGGGGTAGCACTCTTCCTCATGTCTCTCATCTCTGTCTGACTTCCCCTGAAGCCTGTAAAGAATTCCTGTAGCTGCTGGGGCTGCTTTAAGGATCATGGGTCATAAATGAGAAGTGCAAAGACCAGTTGCCTTTCAGATATAAATGCAAGCGTAACTTACCAACATTAGATATCGGGATTTGTTGTTGTTGTTGTTGCTGCTGCTATTTTAGTTTTTATTTATTTATTCATTTACGTAATCTCTACACCCAGGGTGAGGCTTGAACTCACAACCTTGAGACCAGGAGTTGCATGCTTTTCTGACTGAGCCGGCTAGGTGCCCCTAGGTTTTTTTGGTTTTGTTTTTGTTTTTAAATAATCTCTACACCCAACATGGAGCTTGAACTCACAACTCCAAGATCAAGAGTTGCATGCTTTGCCAACTGAGCTGGCCAGGCACCCCTAGATACTGTTTTTTTTTTAAATGATCAGACCTACAAAAACTGTTTGTTTGTTTGTTTTGTTTTTTCCCCGTAGATTCACACACAGGGCTGTGATCTTCTGTTCTATTTACATTAACTTCTGTGCCTCTGAGATGGAGAGGACATGAACATCCAGATGTTTTAAAATCCCTTAGGGCCCTTTTTAATGAAGTAGTAGAATTTGTTCTTGGATCAGATTCTTGATTCAAATGATATCTCCAGATTTCTGTAAAATGACGTTTCAGTCAACAAAAGAAACCCTTCTTTCTAGAAAAAAGATATATTAATACATTGATATTGATACACACATCTTTCAGTATTCCAATAACTGATATAAAACTCCTGGTAAGTTATTCAGCTGATCAATTTACTTCTGGAAAAGAAAAGGTTTGTGTATACCATGACTCAGAACAATAGAAGAATATCTACTGTACCGCTACAAAGCAGGTGGAAAACTCATGGGATTGCATGTGAAGAACTTCACAACTAAATTACTTGAGGAATGCAAAGAGCAGTGTAATTAGCATTCTTGGAAGATTCATAAGGGAACGGCAAAGTTCACAAGCTTTTACATTCTCTACCTCCATCATTTTGTCACCTATATGCCCTTTGCCCCAAATACCTTTTTTCCCCTTCTCTGACTGGCAAAGGCCTATGTGGTCTTCCAAGTCTCAGATCAAGCATTACTGGCTACAGAAAGCTACCCCTAACACCTTCTGTTCTTGCATGATACCCCATTCCTATTGTGATTATAGCACTTTCCACACTGTACTATGGTTGCTGTTTTACTATTCTCCTACCCCCACTAGATACTAAACTCCTTGAAGATAGGAACCACTTCTTTCTTATCTTTGTTTCCTCTAGATCTAAAATAGTCTCTGGCACCTGGTCATTGCTAATAAATGTTTGATAAGCAAGTAAGTACAAGAATGAATGATTTTTATTTTTTTTTAAGATTTTATTTGTTTATTTGACAGGAGATCACAAGTAGGAAGAGAGAGGGGGAAGCAGGCTCCCTGCTGAGCAGAGCCTGATGTGGGTTTTGATCCCAGGACTCAGATCATGACCTGAGCCGAAGGCAGAGGCTTTAACCCACTGAGCCACCCAGGCGCCCCAAGAATGAATGATTTTTAAAAGATATCAACTTGAAAACATTTATGCAGTCATTTCTCATTATTTGTACAATCCATATTTGTGGATCACTTACTCCCTGAAATAGATTTTTAACTCCAAAGTCAATACTCTTGACACTTTGTTCATAACTATACAGAAAGGGGCAAAAAATTGGCCTGATAGGCATGTTCTCAGTTGAGGTCAACAAGGCAACTCGCTGCTTTCTTATTTCAGCTCCTTCTATAAACAAGTATCCTTTTCATGATGATTTTTGTTCTTTGAAATAGATCCCAAGCATAGTGCTGACATGCTGGCTAATATTTCTAACAGCAGAAAGGCCATGGTGTGCATTATAGAGAGAATAAGTATGGGAGAGGAGCTTCATTCAGGCACAAGTTCTAGTGCTCTTGGCCATGGAAATATTAAGGGGTGATACCCAAAAGGTATGGGCTTCTTTGGGGGTAAAAAAAAATATTCTCAAACTGGTTGCACAGCTCTGCAAATATACTAAAAACCACCAAATGGGACAGTTTAAAGAAGTGAATTTTATGGTGTGGGATTTATATCTCAAAGTTGTTAGCAAAACACCCACAGGCGCATGCATGCGCATCCAGATTGCCAGGCGCTACTCATAGAGTTTCCTGTTCAGTAGCTCTGGGATGCAGTCCAATAGTTTGCCTCCCTGACTAGTTCCCCACTGAGACTGCTATTGCTGAGGTGGGGACCACATTTTAAGAACCATTGCCTTAGGAAGCCTGGAGAAATAGATTCGCAAAATGGGCAGAGTAGAGGTGAGGCAACAATAGCCAGGACCACAACCAAAATGGAGCCACGGGAAGAGAATATTGAAGCCTCGGCTGAGTCCTGGGTGTGGAGGCTTGTGTGACCCCTGCCTGGAACACTGCCTGCTGACACTCCTACCCCTGGAATTAATTTTGCTACTTAAAATTACTTAATCTATCACATATTACAGTGTTTTCAAGTACTGTAACATTTTCAATTGTGTTTGGGTTAAAGTTACATTATATTTAAAAACCTACTGAAGAGATGCCTGGGTGGCTCAGTCGTTAAGCATCTGCCTTCAGCTCAGGTCATGATCCCAGCAGCCTGGGATCAAGCTCCGCAACAGGCTCCCTGCTCAGCTGGAATCCTGCTTCTCCCTCTCCAACTCCCCCATGCTTGTGCACTCTCTGTCTCTCTTTCTCAAATAAATAAACAAGAACTTTAAAACAAATAAAAATAAAAAATAAGTAAAAAAACCAAAAACCTACTGAAATACACTGACTACACTATCTTTATGTTTTTAGATTATACTGAATATAGATTGACTGGAAAACAATTACTTAACCTTTCTCTTTTCTCATTCGTATTCAGCTACTTTTCCAGGTATGTGGGAGAGAACAATAACAATAGGAAGTGCTGGAAAGACTTTCAGTGTAACTGGCTGAGAGGTTAAGATGCAAAAGACTCTAATGGCTTCAAAACAGGCGTGTATTCTATTTCTCGTAGAATTTCGGTATGTGTGTGTTTTAAATGCATATATATTCACTCTACACAGGTTTTATGTTTGCTGATCTTTATTTCCTTTATTTTTAAATTTACTTTATTTACTGATCTATATTTACTGATCTTTACTCATTCAGCTTTCATGTTGGCCTTTATCCTTTTTGAGACCCGATCATTTCTTTATGATTTTAAAGTTTTTATTTAAATTCCAGTTAGTTACCATAAAATGTCATATTGGTTTCAGGTGTGCAATACAGTATTCGGTCCTTCCATACAAAACCCGTGCTCATCACAAGTGCCTGCCTGAATCCTCACCACCTAGTTCTCCATCCCTCCACCCACCTCCCCTCTGCTAACCATCCATTGGTTCTCTATAGTTAAGAGTCTGTTTCTTGGTTTGCCTCCCTCTCTCTCTCTTGTTCCCCTTGGCTCATTCGTTTTGTTTCTTAAATTGCACAAGTGAGTGAAATCATATGGTATTTGTCTTTCTCTGACTGACTTATTTCGCTTGGCATAACTCTGGCTCCATCCGTGGCATTGTAAATGGCAGAAAAAATAGGTAATTTTCATTTTAATGAAATGGCACTCTTTTTTTTTTTGCAAGAAGCGTTCAGGTTATTGTCTATTAATATAAAAGGAGGAAGAAAATAATATAGAATAATATTCTGTATAATAACTAATATTTTGGCACTTAACTATGTGCCAGGTTCTGAGTGCTTTACACAAGCTTTGTTTTCATAAGGGCATTATGAAGTGAGTATAATTTGTCATGCTCTTTCTACAGGCAATAAAATAAGTACAGAAAAGTTAAGTAAGTTGCCTGAGGTTATACTGCTAATAAAGTCAAGCCAGTGCAGGCAGTCTAGCTTCAAAACCTACGTATGTACGTAAGCACCACATTATGTAATACAATAACAATTTACCCGGTTGAAATTTGGTCATCCTCCACCCGGCTTCTCCTAAACATGGCCGAGAAACAGGAAGTATCAAAAATGGGGCCTGCAGAACCAGCTTCTGGAAGAGTCTCCTAGGCCCTCGTTCAGAGTTATTTTTCCCTAATTGAGATAACCTTCGTTACAGTTTTTAGACCTTCAGAATATCAGAAGTAGCAAATTAGAAAAGAAGAGGATAATAGCGACTAAGGGTACTGTTTACCTTCTGAAGGCAGAGAGTTCAGTGACGCCAGTGGGAAACTTTCTCACAAAAAAAGTGTTGAAATGAGGGGTAAATACTGACACTGCACTACTTTCATAGTACGGACTTTTGAGACTTGCGTATATTTAATAATTACATTAAGCTGAGCTACTGTGTCAGATTTGGTGCATATAATTAGATTTGTTTCTTGAAATCTGCTTTTTATCTTTTCCATTTCCAGCTTGGCTGGTCCATTGGTCCTCATTATTTGATAAAAGATTTACAGATGGTTCAACAAAACACCGTGTATACCTGTGCGACACCGTTACAGGTCGGTATTAATAGTGACTTGGGGTTGAAGCATGGTCTTCTGGTAAAGGTGGTATTTTTAGGCTGTGTATTCGAATGCCCTGTTTGAGCTGGGCATCTAGAATTGGTTGGGAATTTAGGAGTGGACAGATATTCATTGCTGTCAAGAACAGCTTATTTTGTTTATTTAAATACATCAACTTTTAGTTCTGAACCCTCACACGTTGCTGGTGGGATTGCAAAGTACTGTGGACTCTGTAAAGGACAGTGACCACACCAAGCAAAATTATAGATGTGCGTGCCTTACAAAGCAGCAATCCATCTTCTGGGAACTTACCCTGTAACTATTATCTATAGACCTAAGAAGCTGTCTATGTGTATGCCATTTATTACAGAAGATAAGGAATAGTCATTATCCATCTTTAGAATTAAAACAAACCATGGTCTTTCCAAACGTTTTGTGTTAGTTTCCTATTTCTCTGTAACAAATGGCCACAAACTTGGTGGCTTAAAACAATACAAATTTTTTATCTTACCGTTCTAGAGGTCAACAATCTGAAATGGGTCTTATGGCTAAAACCAGGGTGTCTGCATTCTGGTGTTCTTTCTGGATGCTGTAAGGGAGACCTTGATCCTTGTCTTTTCCTTCTTCTAGGGCCTGCTCATATCCCTTGGCTCATGGTCACATCACTCTAACATGATTCTGATTCTCCAGCTACCTTCTTTCCCTTATAAGGATCTTTATGATTATATTTGAACATTTGCAAAGTTCATTATACCATGCAGGGTAACATATTTACAGGTTCTGGGTTTGTTTGTTCGTCTGTTTGTTTTTAAGATTTTTCTATTTATTCAAGCAGGGAAGAGGTTCAGAGGGAGGGTAGCCTGATGCAGGGCTCGATCTCAGGACCCTGGGATCATGACCTGAGCTGAAGGACTGAGCCACCCAGGCGCCCCTACAGGTTATGGGTTTTAAGACCTGGACACCTTTGGGAGTCATTCTGTCTGTCACTATGACTATTTAAAAATGAAAAGAAAGGAAAAGAACAAGGAAGCTCTATAATGATCAATATGGAAAATTTTCCAGAATATACTCTAAAGTAAAAAAATCAAGATGCGGGGCAGTGTATATTTATGCTATATCCTGTATAAGACAGGGGGAAACCATTCGCTTGTATTTTCCTAAAGGATCTCTGGAAGGATCCATAAGGAGCTAGTAAAAGTGGCTAATTGTAGAGGTATAAGGAATAGATGAAATGAGCAGATAGGAACAGGGGTGGGTGCAAGACTTTTTAATGTATATCTTTTTTCTTGTTTCTGTATATCTTGTTTCTTTTTTTAGAAAATATATATTTATATAATACATATCTATGTATCATTATTCTGTGAATAATCAGAACACTGAAAAAAATTTCTTTTTCTGGAAGGCAGTTAAAAAGCCAAAAGATGAAATATATTGGCTACAGTAAATTTACTTTTTTGCTTCCTGTCAAAAATATCTACTGAATGAGAAAAAAATTTATTTTAAAATTCTTTCTCCAGTGACTCTCTAAAGCAGTATCATAATAAAGACTAACTTTGACTTTTGGTTTTATATAATATTAAATTCATTTTATCCACTCAAAATAAATCCATTCACTTATTTAACAAATATTTACTGAGTATTGGAGCTACAGCAGGAATTTCTTTTGAAAAGCTCTTTTTGCGCTTACAGCCTAGTGACGGTACACAGATAATAAAGAAGTGAATATTTTAATGATAGGCCAGATGTTCACAGATACAATCAAGAAAAATAAAGCAGGGAAGAGAAAGGATATAAAGTGCTAAGGGAGAGAAGATACAATGTTAAAGGGAGTAATCTTTGAAAGCCTCACTGAGAAGATGACATTTGAGCTAAGAATTGAAGCTTAAGTAGTCACATGGGTTACCTAGAGAAGAACCTTCCAGACTGAGAAAAACAAGTGCAAAGGCCCTGGGTCTGGCTGTCATGTTTGTATCTGTGAAAAGCACAAGAGTGGGATAGAATGATCAAAGGGTAAGTGTAGGAGGAAATAAATCAAAGGAGTAGCTGGAAGCCAGGTCAAGTAAGGTCATATTCCTTACTATAGAGGCTGAGTGAGCCTCTATAAGAATAAGTGGCTTCTATAAGAAGCCACTGGAGAGTTTGAGCACAAGGGTGACATGATCTAACTTGCACTATCAAAGGGATCTGCCTACTTTATTGAGTCATAAGACTGTTGAAGTGATCCAGGAGAGAGACAGCAGTTGACTGAACCAATATGGGGATAGTAAAGTGGTGGAATGTGACTGGGTTGTGAATATATTTCGAAGGCAGAGCTGACAGTATGTGCTGTTGGGTCACGTGTGAGGCATGAGAAAAAGAAGTCCAGTATAAGACTACCTTTAGGAGAGATATTTAGGTCTCTTGAGCTTTGACTTTTCTAGGGCATTATCTCCTGCTGTGGGGAGTGAATAAATTGCTGAGAAAAAGAAAGATGCAGCTGAGAATCTGGAACATCTTTTCCTGACCGCTCTGGTCCTCCATTTCAGCTAAGGGCCTGGATTTTTCCATGCACTCAGACAACCATGTTTGGAAACTGGCCCATGCCTCCAGGGGAACCCCAGATTCCCAGGCTGATGCAGCTGGGTCCTTGTTTATCCAAGATTTTGTTAGTGCTGGAAATTAGGATTAATTCTTTTTTCCTACTGGCTTCTTTGGGAACGCGGTCTTCTCAGTGATCTTACCCTTCTCTGTCTCTCCATGTCATTTCTTGCCACGCACTCTTGCTACTCTTGAGCCACACCAGACTCCGTTCTTCCAACAGAACGAACTGTATCCTGCTTTTTTCATATATTTGCTTCCTCATCCCTTCCACTTACCCCTCCAGTACACATCAACTGGAATCTCCATAACCGTAAGGACCGTGTTTATCTTATTTACCATTATAGCCCCGGTGTTTTGTCACAATGCCAATATTTAATATTGGTGTTCAGTAGAGGTTTACTGAATGAATGTTTTATCCTTTAATTCTTCATACCTCTTGGTTCTGATTAATTTCCTTAAAATTTGGCCACCTTGCCTTGTTATCTCAACTATTCCACATTCTTGATCGTTTGCTTACTTTTCCTTCTTTGCTCTGAGAACCGGTACTTCGAAGTTGTTTCAGTTCACACTGACCTACCAATATTCTGCCCTCTTGCTCGTACAGATCCTTACTCGTTATATGTGTGTCCTGATTCCGACTTGTTTACTTTTTCCTGACCTGTTGCCTCCACAGACACCCACGTGACCTTTGACAACATTGGTTTTTTTTCCTTTCTCCCAGTTTCTCTCCTGTCACTTCTGGCTTTCTTGAGGAACGGTACAGAGTGACTCCACATACCTCAGACACTCTTTTCTAATCCCTGTGGCCCTTAAACACTTCTGGGATACGAATGATTAGAACAGGGATTAGAATTCAGATCAGACTGATTGCATACCTATAGGGAGTGACATAGTGGATCCGCTTTCATTTCCACTACATCCTCCAAGGTAATGGGAAAAGGCTTGCTAGTTCATCACGGCTTTGGTCATCTTTCAGACTTAGATCTAGCAAGTCATTCTACAGCTCACCTTAGTGGAAAGTAACTTAATGTCTTTTCATTTCCGAGTAAGCCATCCTTAAACAATACCTCTTTTTTAATTCAGATCTTCATCGCTCATTCTCAGTTCTTCATGTTAGATTTAATCATTTACATGTAACTGGTTCCTCCATTAATTGATATAGTCTAACATAACTTTGCAGGAATTCAGCTATAATTCCCTGAATTTTTTTTTTGCCCATCATGTGACTCGGGCAATTTTTATTATACCAATTAATTCAGCAATAAATAACATTACCGTATTTCCTTTCCACATGTTTCGATCTTAACATGCAGGAAGCCTTGGCTCAAGCTTTTTGGATTGACATCAAGCGCATGGGTGACCCAGAGTGTTACTTTAATTCTTTGCCAAAAGGGTTAGAAGTAAAAAGAGATCAGATGATATATTTACTTTAAAATCTTGGCCTAAAACCCATAGTTCCTGATGGGGGATACTTCATCATTGCTGATGTGTCTTTGATAGGTTTGTAAGAGTTTTTATTATTTCAAATATATGGAAATTTATGTATGAAATTATTTTAGAATTAGAGAGTAAAGATTGGTGTCAAAGCCATATCAGCATTTCGTCTGTAGAAAAATGGCTTTTCACAATGTCAATGGTTTTTTGCTGTTGTTGTTGTTTGTCTTGTTTTGTTTTGTTTTAATAACCATCTTGAGTTTTAGGTCCCTGAACCTTACGTGCGACTGGTAACACGGTTATAGAGTCAGTTCTTTTCGGTATTCCATTAAACATAGAATTTGCTATCATCTTGTTCTGGTGTGGAATTTAAAACAAAAGTATATGAGATAATATATGAACCCAGTGTTCCCCTGAGTAAAATTTTAGTTTCCTTTTTACTTAAGAAAATAAAATTTCTAGAATGTTGTTGCTATCAGGGAATGTTTGCTATTTTAGAATATATTGAAATGAAGTAAAGAAGGAAAATAGGGCGCCTGGGTGGCTCAGTTGGTTGGGCGGCTGCCTTCGGCTCAGGTTATGATCCCGGAGACGCGGGATCGAGTCCCATATCGGGCTCCCAGCTCCGTGGGGAGTCCGCTTCTCCCTCTGACCTTCTCCCCTCTCATGCTTTCTCTCTCTCTCTCAAATAAATAAATAAAATCTTTTAAAAAAAAAAGAAGGAAAATAATATTTATTGAGAGTCTACTACATGCCTAGCACTTTCAAACACCCTTTTGAAGGAAGCGTTGTTAGCTCCATTTTTGAAGGTGTGAAGACTTAGAAAGTTTTAAATAACGTGCTTGGAGTCATATAGCTAGATTCTAAATAGCTTTGTCTCCAAAAAACAATGGTCTTTATATTACCTGAAGCTGTTTTGTATATCTGACATGCCATACTAATCTAAGATTAGAAGCATAATATTTTATATATAACCAATTTTCTTAAAAAAAACTATAGTGTTAATAATAGTACATTTAAAAGCATAATTTATTCTGACAGAAGTTGGCCAAATAGTTTAAGGTTCTATTACAATAAAGTTATATTCCACTGAACTTGAAAAGCCTTTTGCATACACCAAATTTTATAAGGCTGGAAACTTTTGATTTTATAACCAAACAGTGACTATTATTTCTTCATTTGTTGTGAGAGAAGGAGAGGCCATTACACCCAGAGATTTTTGCTGTCCTATTGCCTGAAAGCTATGTATGTTTGGCTCTACCAAGCTCCGTTATTATATAAAACCCCTTAAAAAGTCCTATACCCTGAGGTTTAGAAATCATTTTTCCTATCTTATGTCTAAATGTATAGCTCATTTCGTGAGATGATAAAAAGAAACAGCTGTTTTCATCGCCTTTAGTTTTGCTTTTGAATTGAAAATCCATAACATTTTCAACAGGAATTATTTTTTATTTATTTTGTGTATTTTTATTTATTATTTGTTATTTTTAAAAAGATTTTATTTATTTATTTATTTGTCAGAGAGAGAGAGAGAGTGCACAAGCAGGAGGAGTGGCAGACAGAGGGAGAAGCAGGCTCCCCACTGAGCAAGGAGCCTGATGTGGGTCTCTATCACAAGGCCCCTGGGATCATGACCTGAGCTGAAGGCAGATGCTTAACCAACTGAGCCACCCATGCATTCTTCAACATGAACTATTTTTATTTTTTATATATTTATGTACTTATTATTATTATTTGGTGGGCAACAGAGCAAGGTTTATTGAGGGATAGCTAAGTGACAGTACGAAACTCCTGATAAGGAAGGGGAACCTGAGAGGGTTGCCTAACATGAATTATTTTTAAAATAATTAATTTATATACTTGCCCTGCTTCCAAAAAGCATTTAAGCTAACTTATATTTAAAAAATTTCTATGTAATAATATATATAAGTAGAAATTTATATAATAGAGAATCAGTTCACATAGGAGGGGAAGGAAATGAATTTTTCATATAGTTTCTTACAGTATTGTGATTAGCATTAACTTGGGACTGAACTTTGTGGCTGCAAAGACAAATAGAAAATGGGATTAGTTACATAATTATTGGAAATAATTTTTCTTAAAAAAAAAACCTATCTGTGAATTCTTCACAACCCACCATATAGTATGACCCACAATTTTTCCCAACCCACCATATAGTATGAGACTTCAGTAGTTTCTGTGGCTATTTTCTGAGAATATTTTGAATCTTGACAGATTTAAGTGAAATACATCTTCCCCTCCGATATAATAGGCCATTAATTTTTATTGTTGTTTTAGATGCAGACCTCTTGGATATGAAGGACGGCAATGAAACTTAGGACTATCAATTTGTAAAATGGATGACTAAAAATAAGGTAATGTTTATTGGCCTTTGAGATACTGTGCTGTGTTTTATGGTTAACTTACAAAGGATACTTGTTGACATGTTTTGAACAATATTAACTATAATTTTGTTATGTGATATTCCATTTATGGCTATGTGGAGGATTTTAAAAACATTTTTTCTTTTTGGAAGTTGTTGTGAAATTTAGAAGTATTTGTTTGTTTTTGACACTTATCTATCCTAAAATTAAATTTGAAGTAGTTTTCCTATTTTATTTTTCTATTCATTTTTCAGAAACTGTCAGCCATTCCAGTTTCAGCATTCCTTTTTTGTGTTTTTTAAAGACTTTATTTATTTATTTGACAGGAGAGAGATCACAAGTAGGCAGAGAGGAGAGAGATCACAAGTAGGCAGAAAGGCAGGCAGAAAGAGAGAGGGAAGCAGGCTCCCTGCTGAGCAGAGAGCCCGACGTGGGGCTCGATCCCAGGACCCTGAGATCATGACCTGAGCCGAAGGCAGAGGCTTTAACCCACTGAGCCACCCAGGCGGCCTAGTTTCAGCATTCTGTAACACAGAGACCAAATTACAGTTTGAGAAGTTTGTGCAATTTTGCTTCATATAAGTTTCCTGTTCTATTTAAGAACACATTTATGATATCCTTTCTTCTGATTTATGAAGCACCTTTTTTTCTCTTGCTAGGAATGATGTGCTCATAAGCAGTTTTTAAGTTTTGGCTTGCTGCCATGAAATTAACTGCCTACCAGAATACAACTCAATACTTTGAAGTATTGAGTTTACTGTATTACAGCATAATCAGACTTCTTACCATGTAACAATACAATGTCCAGCAGCAACCAAAAATTACTAGACATGTGAAGACATAAGAAAATGTGACCCTTAGGGTGCCTGGGTGGCTCAGTCAGTTAAGTGTCTACTTTCAGCTCAGGTCATGATCCCAGGACCTGTATTGGGCTCTCTGCTTGGTGGGGAGTCTGCTTTTCCCTCTCTTTCAGCTCCTCCCCTTGCTTGTGCTCTCTCTCAAATAAATAAAATCTTAAAAGAAAAAAAAATGTAACCCTTAATAAAGAAAAAAAGCAATCAGTAGAAACAGATGATAAAGTGACCCAGATATAGGAATCAGCAGACAAGGACTTTAAAGCAGATATTGTAAGTATGTTCAAGAAATTAAAGGAAAATATAGTCATAATCAGTAAACAAATTAAAACTATAAAAATATCAACTGGAAATTCAGGAATTTAAAAGTGTGATATCTGAGGCATCCAAATTGGCAAAGAAGTCAAACTCTCACTCTTTGCAGATGATATGATACTTTGTGTGGAAAACCCAAAAGACTCCACTCCAAGACTGCTAGAACTCATACAGGAATTCAATCAAGTGTCAGGATATAAAATTAATGCACAGAAATCAGTTGCATTCCTATACACAAACAGCAAAACAGAAGAAAGAGAAATTAAGGAGTCGATTCCATTTACAATTGCACCCAAAACCATAAGATACCTAGGAATAAACCTATCCAAAGAGGCAAAGAATCTGTACTCAGAAAACTACAAAGTGCTCATGAAAGAAATTGAGGAAGACACAAAGAAATGGAAAAACGTTCCATGCTCATGGATGGGAAG
>CM052798.1:66746479-66786567 GCA_028533885.1 Nasua narica | reverse complement strand
AGGGTATTATGCTAAGCGAAATAAATCAGTCAGAGAAAGACAATTATCATATGATCGCTCTGATATGAAGAATTTGAGAGGCAGGGCAGGGGCTTATGGGGGGGTGGGGAAGAGAAATGAAACAAGCTGGGATGGGGAAGGAGACAAACCATAAGAGACTCCTAAACTCACGAAACAAACTAAGGGTTGCTGGGAGGTGGGGGGGCAGGGATATGGACATTGGAGAGGGTATGTGTTATGGCAAATGCTGTGAAATGTGTAAGCCTGATGATTCACAGACATGTACCCTGGGGCAAATAATAAATTATATGTAAATAAAAAATTAAAAAAAAAGAAAAAAATTGCCAAATTAAAAAAAAAGGAAAAGAAGTGTAATATCTGATATTAAAAATGTATGGGCTTAACACACAGAGGATTGAGGATATCAGGAATAAAGGACCCACTTGAATTATAGATTCATAGAATTATCTTAATCTATGGGTAAAAAAAACAGAGGAAAAATTATTTTTGAGAAATGCACAGAACCTTAGGTCTATGAGACAATATCAAGTGTTAATACAGGTAATTAGAGTACCCCAAAAAATGAGAAAATGTGGCGGAAAAAGTATTTTAAGAAGTAATGGCCAAAATTTCCTCATAATTGATGAAAAGCAACTTCCTTAGAGATCTAAAAGTTCAGTGAACCACAACAAGCTATAAAGAAAACCACCCTAAAACACTTTATACTCAAACTGCTGAAAACCAAGGGTAAGATCTTGAAAACAGCCAGAGAAAAACTCTACTTCACATGCATATGAATTTAGCAACTTCTTATCAGGAAAAAAATGGAGACCAGAATATAGTGAAATGACATCCTCAAAGTGCTAAAGTAAATATATCAGCCCAGAATTCTTTATCCAGGAGAATAGCCTTTAAAACTGAAAATGAAGTGTATATTCCTGAGAAACGAAAGCTCAGTGAATTGCTCACCATCAGATCTGTACTAAAAAAAATCTGAGGGGCACCTCAGTGGCTCAGTTGGTTAAGCAGCTGCTTTTAGCTTAGGTCATGATCTTGGGGTCCTGGGATCGAGCACTGAATCAGGTTCCCTGCTCAGCAGGGAGCCTGCTTCTCCTTCTCCCTCTAACGCTACCCCTGCTTGTGTTCTCTCACTCTTTCTCTGTCAAGTAAATAAATAAAATCTTTTGGGTGCCTGAGTGGCTCAGTTGTTAAGCGTCTGCCTTCGGCTTAGGTCATGATCCCAGGTTCCTGGGATCAAGCCCCACATCAGGCTCCCTGCTCTTCGGGAAGCCTGCTTCTCCCTCTCCCTCTGCTGCTCTCCCTGCTTGTGTTCCCTCTATCGCTGTGTCTCTCTCTGTAAAATAAACAAATAAAAATCTTCAAAAAAAATTTAAAAAATAAATAAAATCTTTTTAAAAAATCTGAATATATACATCATTGCTATTTTTAAGATATTGCTACTGAAGACAGGCTTAATAGGATCTAAAAACTCTTTACCAATACATTCATCTATAAACCTAGTCAGAATGATGTAAACATTGTTTTCAACTTTGAGAGACTATCTGCAAACTCTGGAAGACTCATTCAGAAGAGAATAAAAATGATAACTACCTAATAATATTTTATTTACTTTACTTTTATTTATTAATATTTTATTTAATTGACCAAAATGTAGAAGAGAAAGGCCATGAATAGTCTCATTTTTCAGTGGATCCTAGAAAGAGAAGTGTATCTTTTGAAGTTACAAGCAGAACTAATTTAAAAAAAAAAACACATAACTTAAGACTTCCTGTTTTAAAATCATAAACGCTGCACTTCCCCATTCTCTTCTTGGAAATTATCGAAGACAACTAGGAGAATGGAAAACAGATTCACAAATTCCCCAGCAAATGAAGAAGAGTTGACAAATACAGTGAAGGTAAAGGGAAGACACCTAGAAAGTCTCTTGTGTCTACATCTTCAAGTTTTAAACAGCTCCAGCAGGCAACGTACTCCTTTCAAACAATAGGACAATAAGTATGCACTAGCAGTGGGAGCTTCTCCGGACTCATTTAGCATCATGCAAGGCAGGAGAGACATATAGCTGTATCATCTAGAACCTGTGTGAGACAGGGTGGAGAGGAGATTCTAGTTGGGTTATAGAGTTTCTTATTCATGCCTGTCATTTTTGCTCCAACCCATGTTGGGGCAAAGTGGAGGAGATAGATTAAATTGGAGGTAGCCACTTAAATTATCTGGGAGGAAAAAAAAAAACCCTCCCCACCACTACAGTCCACATCAATCATATTAAACTTTACTATGAACCAGGGAGAATTTCTGCTGTCTTCTAGTGCTATCCTAGCTCCTCACACAGATCTGCAGACATATCTTCAAATCATAGACAAAGTCGGTAGGTAGCATATTCATTACCAGAACAATAGGAATAGGACGTGCACTAGCAGTAGGAAATTACAAAGGTAATGCAATCAAAAATAACTAAAGAAAAAGAATCAGCTACGAATCTATAAAAATATACTATTAGGGAAAGAGGAGAAAGGTACAATGGAAAACCAAGGGTCAGAAAGAAAATATTCAATCAGAAAAATGTTGCTATAGAGCAAATAAAAATAGATAGTTCAAATCCAAAACCTTTAAAATGAGATTAAAGCAGAGGTTTAATAAATTCAGGGAAGATAATGTCAGATAATATAAGAAGATAAAATGGCAGCTTGTCAGAGCACAGGTACAAAATCGAAGGGGAAAAAAATCAGGCTATTGGTAATTGTAGCGACATTGGAAACAGCACAGGGAACACTGAATACTTACTTCTGTAAATTTTAAGGATTGAGAAAAGTGAGCAAAGCAGAGTGCAGAGGAACAAAGATCTTTAAAATATTAGAAAAATTATAGATGTAGAAGTCAAGTGAAAAATATAGAATTCCGTGGTGGGGAGGCTGGTGGGGTGAACAAATGGAACCTGAAAAAGAATTTTGTAGCTTTACTTCAAGAATGCTTTCCATTAAAAAAAAAAAACAAACAGATAAAACAGATAAATCTAGCAATTGAAAGGGAATGCCTTACCTCAGGAAAGATTGTCACAGGAAAGATTGTCACAGAACAATTAACACCGAGTTCTTAGGCATCTACACAAAAAGACCAAAGCCTTCGTGGGGGCAGAGTAAGAGGATCCGTGTGGACACACCTCCTTTCCATCAACACCCAATACTGGAAGATAGGGGAGCATACCAAGAAATCACTAAGGAAAGTTACCATAGCTGACTCAACCTCTTGGAAAAGCTAAAAATAAAAGGATGGCAAAACATGCCAAGAAAATGAAAATTGAAAGAAAGCAGATGAAACTTAAGTCAAAATAAGCCAAAAAGGGGACGCCTGGGTGGCTCAGTTGGTTAAGCAGCTGCCTTCAGCTCAGGTCATGATCCCAGCATCCTGGGATCGAGTCCCGCATCGGGCTCCTTGCTCGACAGGGAGCCTGCTTCTCTCTCCCTCTGCCTGCCTCTCTGCCTGCTTGTGTTCTCTCTCTCTCTCTGACAAATAAATAAAATAAAATCTTAAAAAAAAAAAATAAGCCAAAAAGGAGCACTTTACAATGGTTATGGGTAAAATTCTCAGCATCTCTCAAATATATGAAAGAATGTCACACTTTAGTCATATTACAAGAAATGAAGATTAAAACTGCAACAAAATTTTATTTTATTTATTAGTTTGGAAACAACTGAACAACTAAAAATTTCCATAAGAAACTCTTACAGAGAGTGGGGGTATAATTTGTAAAATCTCTTAACAGTGGTTAGTTTGACAATTTCCATCCAAATGTAAATGCACATACCTCAACGCAGAAATTTTACTTCTGGGATCTTTTTCCTGTGGATTTACTTGCACATTTTGAATGACTGGTGCTCAAGGATTCTCCATGTTTGTAACTCCCTTTTTTTCCCCCAAAGATTGCTTGATTGATTAATTGATTGATTTGACATAGAGAGAGTGAAGCAGTGTCTACATTAGAGGCAAAGAGACAGGCAGAGAAAGAGGGGGAAGCAGGCTTCCTGCCGAGCAGAAAGGCTGATGTGGGCTGGATCCCAGGACCCTGAGACCACGACCGGAGCCTAAGACAGAGACTTTAACCCACTGAGCCACCCAGGTGCCCCATGTAACTCCCCTCTTTGACAGTGAAAAGAACCTTTGCTCTCATCATGAAATCACGTCTTTAATCAATCCCTCTGTATGTACCACTGCCCCTCCAGCCACCACCCCTCCGGCTTTGGCACTTTGTACCAGGCTGCGACTGCTGTCACCTCTTGCAGAGATGCCCTCCTCCAACTCTCCAGCACTGCACACCAGGCTGCCACTGTCACCCACTCATTGAATCCTTCACCCCTCATACTCTCTGATACCCCATGCCATGTACCTTTGCAGATGCCTGCCTCATCCCATTTAGGTTCTAACACCCTGCACAGAGCCACCCTGCCATACAGATGCTGGCTTATCCCGCTTGGATCCTGACATCCTGTCCAGTCAACACGGCCACTGCCATCACCAATCCCTCATGCCACCCACATTAGAAACCCTCCTCACTCCACTCAGGCTGCTACATCCTGCACCAGGCTGCCCAGCCCTCCCCCCATCCCCCACCCCCCGCTTCCATAGGAGGACACTGCTTCACTCAGCCCCACCTAATGCCTTTTCGATTAAATCATTCTGTAGAGAGGGGAGAGAAAAGAAGTAGAAAAAGCAGAAGAGAAAAACAAGGGCTTGATTCTGTTTATCTGTCGACTTAATTTTATGCCATATACTGGTATTACCTATTCGAAAAGCATATGAATTTTATTAGTAATTATAACTGAAACATTGAAGGGAATGGGCATAGTAGTGTGAATGAACAATTTTTCTTCATTCTGAGCAGAGAATTGTGAATTTTGTCTTAAGTCGATAAGGAAATAGAACCAAATACATTATTTAGATCTTGGAGGTAACCACTAGAACTAAAACCTTGGGGGACGGTGGGGATAGTAGGAAGGAGTAGGGAGAGGAGGAGCAGACGATTCTGACTCTGTGCGAGCTCTTCTATACTCTCTGATTTGTTTCCATAACTATATATTAATTTGATTATATTCCTTTTGAGGGTCTGCCTTTTCATTTTTTAAAATTTTGAAAATTCTCTTCACTTGAGATCAGGTATTCACTTAAATCTTCATTTAGTGCTATTATGTTTTAATTTTTTTCTACTTTACCAAATCTGTCTTTATTTTAAAGCAAACAAATCATTAGAGTACTACCCCAAACTTAATGAATGATAGCTGTAATTTGCTCAACTTGCCTATTTTCAATTAGGCAAATGCCAGCTAGTAGTACCATTCACCATGATTGTGTGTCAGAAAGAATCATCTTCATGTTTGTAAATGTCATTTTAGGAGGAGAGAGACTGCTGATTTTAATGCTTTTAGTGAACCAGTATTTTCAGTAAACTTTTCTGAGCAAGGAAAAATAATTTTTTCAGAAATCTTAGCATTGGATATAAATGTTGGCAGTAAACACAATCAATCAATATTATGTAATCATTCAAACGGAAAGGATTGCCCCCTTATGAATTCCTTTCCTAAAGACATTCAAAAAATAGTACCTACTTTAGATGAAGTTTATGAGGATAAAATGGATTGATACATGTAAAGCCTCAATAAACCCTCAACCCCAACTTGAGATTGAGTCTCAGTCCTCTAATATCCCAAGCCTAGGGCTGGAAATTGTGAGGGGTGTCAGGTCATGGACAAAAGGGGGTGAGGTGAGAGGCAAGGAAGCAAAAATAACAAGTGTTGATCCCATGAGCACATCCTTCAGACTGGCTGCCAGCATCAGCGTCATTTATGAGTCTGGGTCTTCTTTGGCACCGCAGGCTGCTTGAGCTGCTCCAGTGGTTATAAATAGTGAGAGTGTCCACACTGGCGGATGTGGTTTTGCCTGGAATCAGGAGTAACTGTTTTCAGTCTGAACTGCATTGAACAGTTTGTCGATCATTTTCTTGGTGATGCTTTTTGGCTGAGTGCCAGTTGATTGGTACATTTCTTTAGTGTCAGGATAGTAGCAATGAATTGGCAGCCAGTATCACAAAACAGTATGATGTAGTGATCAGAGTCACACTTCTCTAGCTCCTCTACTATTGAATTCTTAGGAGGTTCATTCACTTTTCCAGCTAGGCAGTAACGGGATAGAGCATTGTAAATAATTGGTTTGTTTGATTTGCTGCTGGGCTCCTTAAAGAACTTGGGACCTGTCTGCTAGATACCAGAGCAGGGGAAGATGCTACAGGTGCCATTTTCCAGTTTCTGTCCATGCTCCTCCCAGAGTTGTGGCTTTATACAGGCAAGGCTTCCAATGACTCATCTGCTAAGAAGGCATGATCCCTGAACGAACATTCTGGGGTTTGGTGCTGTGGAGGCCAAGGACAGGCTAGAGCCCACCTGAGCCCTGCTCAAGTTATCAGGGGTT
The DNA here is from genome assembly GCA_028533885.1 of Nasua narica. Classification (NCBI taxonomy): domain Eukaryota; kingdom Metazoa; phylum Chordata; class Mammalia; order Carnivora; family Procyonidae; genus Nasua; species Nasua narica. Next base: position 66,780,087 of record CM052798.1, on the reverse strand, counting down.
GAAGAGCACTTGGTTCCCAAATCACTACATGACTTTTCCTGATCCGTTGACTTTGGTATATTTTTTATATTTAAAAATTTACTTCATCTTGAATTTATTTGATATGTAATAAGATTATTTCATTTATTTACAGAAAGACAGTACACTGGATGCTGCTGAAGAAGTAATTAAGGCATGGACTAGACAGAAGTCTGATCCAAGCAGACGGTTTCGATTAGGTGACCTAATATGGAATTGTTACTTAGTGCTGCCATCTGCTGGATATTGAAAAACAAATATTTCAGTGAAATTTGAAAAAATACTTCTATTGTTTTCCCAAAATGTTAACCCCACTGGGTTTTTGTTGTTGTTGTTGTTATTGCTGTTTTTTCATTTTCATTTTATTTTTTCAGTGTTCCAAGGTTCATTGTTCACGCACCGCACCCAGTTGTTTTATTGTTTTCTAGTTGAAACACCTTCCACTACCGTTTTACATCAGGCTGTGTAACATTGTGGATAAGAATTGTGAGATGCCAGTTGATGCTTAACCTCTCAGTGCTTCAGTTCCCTCATCATAGAAAGAGGATAAAATACAGCATCTACTTTATGACACCTGGCTGGCTCAGTGGGTAGAGCATGCAACTCTTGATCTTGGAGTCATCAATTCCAGCCCCATGTTGGGCATGGACCCTACTTAAAAAAATAGTATCTACTTTAGATGAGGTTTATGAGGATAAAATGGATTGATATAAGTAAAGCCTCAATAAACCCTCAACTAACGTTAGCTAGTACCATTTCTCTACCATCCTGTAAAAACTCTTGGCCACTTATACCACCTCAACTCCAAGTCCTCGCTTTCTCTACCCGCATGTAGTTCCCTCCCTTTCATTTACCAATGACTTTGAACTTTGCTCACAGTTTTGCTTCTCTCTCCCAAATACTGCCATCTTCCAGAGTGGTTTCAAGGTCCATGTGGATTACTTAGGCTTTCAGGACTTTGACCTCACCTTTGGCAATATTCACTTCTACCCCACTCTCCACTTCAGCCACCCACCCCCTTGGGTACACCCTGAACCTTTCATCATTTAAGGCTGTGCCACCTATGAGATAATAAATTAGTCATCTCACACTGTACCCAGCCATATAGTACTCTCTCAGTGTGTCTCATCTGCTCTCAAAATATCACTTCTTTGAACTACCTATAATTTCATTTCAAATCCACTCTTCCTCAAAAAAATGGTCTATGGCCTTCTTACAGCGGAATCAGAATCAATCCATGAGAATAGATGCTAGTCTTCACCTTAGACCTGCTGAAAATAATTTCAGGATCTGGCTCTTCTGAAGTGATTTTTATACCAGCTGAATTTTGATAATCACATGGGACCCTCTATTTCATTCCCATTGGTCCCCTTATATTTTGCCTGCCCAGCTTAGACTGCATCATCTATCATTTCAACCAAGATACTTTTGCTGCCTTGAATAACTTGCCCATTGTTCTATCTCACCTAACTGGTCAAAAAAACCCCAAAACTTCACCCTAGGATTAAAACGCTTATACTGGGCTGCTGACTGTGCTGTCACAAAATACACAATTGTGCAGATACCAACAACCATGAATGAACATCACTAACCTTAACTAGATTTCATCCTTCTGTGATACCCTAATGAGAGTTCTCTCTCTTTTACCACAGCAGCAATTCCTAATACTCTCCTGTTCTCTACCATAAAAATATCCAACCTCCTTTCTCTCTACATCTCAAAGCCCACTAAGACTAGCACAATTAAGATGATAACCTCATCTCCCACTTCTGTGAAAAACAAAATGTAAAAACAGATGCTGCCAGACCAGCACTGCCAACTGAGATCCTACCAAAAAGGCCTGTGACCTATCCATACCAACATTCATCCTTAATTCACCTCATCCAGGAGGGTTGGAGCGGGGGCGGGGGGGAACTGGTAGGAAGCCATAGTTAGGTCCAATTATGCAGAAGGAAACCCAGGACCTCGAGAGCCGACTACTGCATATCAGTATAAATCCTGTGTATAATTTTTAGCCTGTCCACTCTTTCTGGGGACTTGATACACTTTTTACCAGGGTCTAAATCTGCTCTTCACAGTCCTGGACTTATCCAATTCTAATCTTACCATCCTTTCTTCTCACATTCTCGCTTGGTTCAGTCCATTCTCTTGTATCTTCAGCCTCTACTGGTTTCCTTCCTCAGCAGTGAGACATGTCCAAAATTCTCTCATAATGCTATCTACTACCCTATTATTTCTTCCTTTTCAGGGCAAAATTTCTTCTTCTTTCCTCCTTCCCTCCCTCCTCTCTTCCTTTCTTTGTTCCTTCCTTTAACAAATATTCTTTGAACTCATACTATGTGCCAGACACTAATATGAGTCTGTTTCTTGGTTTGTCGCTCTCTCTTTTTTCCCTTTCTCATTTGTTTTATTTCTTAAATTCTACATTTGAGTGAAATCATATGGTATTTGTCTTTCTCTGATTTATTTCACTTAGCATTATACTCTGGCTTATCCATGTCATTGCACATGACAAGATTTCTTTTTTTTTTTTATGGCAGGGTCATATTCCATCTTCTTTATTCGATCACCTATCCATGGACACTTGGGCTGCTTCCACAGTTTGGCTATTGTAAATAATCATACAGTAAACATATCCAATAAACATATATCCTTTCAGATTAGTGTTTTTGTATTCTTTGGGTAAATGCCCAGTAGTGTGATTACTGGATCATAGCGTAGTTCTACTTTTAATTTTTTGAGAAACCTCCATACTATTTTCCACAGTGTCTGCACCAGTCTGCATTCCCACCAACAGTGCACAAAGGTTCCTTTTTTCTCCACATCCTCACTGATACTTGTTGTGTTTTTGATATTAGCCATTCTGACTGGTGTGAGGTGATATCTTATTGTAGTTTTGATTTGCATCTCCCTGATGATAAGTGATATTGAACATCTTTTCATGTGTCTGTTGGCCATCTGGATATCTTCTTTGGAGAAATGTCTGTTCATGTCTTTTGCCCATTCTTTAATTGGATTATTCATTTTGAGGGTGTTGAGTTGTATCAGTTCTTATATATTTTGGATGCTAACCCTTTATAAGATATGTTATTTGCAAATATCTTCTCCCATTCAATAAGCTGTCTTTTAGTTTGGTTGATTGTTTCTTTTTTTGTGCAGAAGCCTTTTATTTTGATGTAGTCCCAGTAGTTTATTTTTGCTTTTATTTCATCTGTCTCAGAAGACCTATCTAGAGTGCTAATATCCAAAACCTGTAAAGAACTTCTCAAACTCCACACCTAAAAAACAAACAACCCAGTCGGGGAATGAGCAGAAGACATGAACAGATACTTCTTCAAAGAAGACATACAGATGGTCAACAGACACATGCAAAAATGCTCGGTATCACTCATCATCAGGGAAATACAAATCAAAACCACAATGAAATACCGTCTCATGACTGTAAGAATGTCTAAAATTAACAAGTCAGGAAACGACAGATGTTGGTGAGGATGCCGAGAAAGGGGAACCCTCTTACACTGCTGGTGGGAAAGCAAGCTGGTGTAGCCATTCTGGAAAACAGTCTGGAGGCTCCTCAAGATGTTAAAAATAGAGCTACCCTACAACCCAGCAATTGCACTACTAGGTATTTATCCTCAGGATACAAAAGTGTTGATTCAAAGGGGCCCATGCAGCCCAATGTTTATAGCAGCGCTATCAACAATAGCCAAATTATGGAAAGAGTCCAAATGTCCATCAACTGATGAATGGATAAAGAAGATATGGTGTGTATATATATATATACATACATTACATGCTGGAATATTACTCAGCCATAAAAAGAATGAAATCTTGCCATTTGCAGCAACATGGATGGAACTAGAGGGTATGATGCTAAGTGAAATAAGTCAGTCAAAGAAGGACAAATATCATATGATTTCACTTATATGTGGAATTTAAAAAACAAGACAGATGGAACATAGGAGAAGGGAAAATAAAATAAGATTAAAACTGGGATGCCTGCATGGCTTTGTCAGTTAAGAGTCTGCCTTCAGCTCAGGTCATGATCTCAGTGTCCTGAGATTGCTCCCCACTGAGTGGAGAGCCTGCTTCTCCCCTCTTCCTCTGCCTCTCCCCTGTCCCCTGCTTGTGAGTGTGCTCTCTCTCTTAAATAAATGAATAAAAGCTTAAAAAAATAAGATAAAAACAGAAAAGGAGGCAAACCATAAGAGACTCTATAGCTAAGAGAACAAACTAAGGGTTGCTGGGAGTGGGGGTGGTGGAGAGGATGGCTAAATGGGTGATGGGCATTAAGGAGGGCACTTGTAGGGATGAGCACTGGGTGTTATATGCAGGTGATGAATCACTAAATCTTATTCCTGATACCAATACTACACTGTATGTTAACTAAGTTGACTTTCAATTTAAAAAATATTAACAGGAAAAAAAGAGCATAAGTACTTAGTGATAGAATGAAGGCATCAAAAGGCATGCTCAAAACATTTTGATAGGTGTTGTGGAATTGCCTTCCAGAAATGTTGTACTGATTTAAATTCTTATTTTCTCATGCTTGGAGAGCAGGGGCGGAGCTATACTTTCAATATAATTTTAGACAGGAAAGCAGACACTGCTTTGAAATATTGACTTGCCAGGCAAAAGGGAGATGGTTGTAATTTCAAGCTGGTGTGTGTGTGTGTGTGTGTGTGTGTGTATTTGCATGGGTATATATTTACCATCTGACTTAAAAATGTTTGCAGACCACTAATTATCTTGGGGCCAGGAGGCAATTGTAACTTTGGGTTCTGTATCTTGGGACTGGGCTTCTAGACATCAGGCAGAGTCCATTATTCATTAGTTGGATTCCTTAGCACAGATGATTTAGAAGCCAGGAAAAAGACTCTGAGACAAGCTAGGCATATCTGCAGTTTTATAAACAATCTTTGGTCTTCAAGAAATCATTCCTAAATGAAGGACATGGGCCAAGGAGAGAGCCAGTGGTTAAAGACAAAACAACAACAAAGAACCAGTGGTGTTCTGAGAGCCAAATTCCATTTTCAGAAGTTCGAACTTTTGTTGAGTGCCTACTACATGCCAGAATCTACTTTAGGCGCTGGAGGTATAGCAGCGAAGAGAACGTAAAAAATCCCTGGTCTCATGTACTATATATTAGGGGAGGATATAGATGATAAATTAGATAGGAGAAACATATTTTAAGTTCCATGGTGATTGGTGTGCATATATACATATATATATATATATATATATATATATACACAAACATACCAATATATATATAGCATTTTTTTTTCATGTGTCTGTTGGCCATTTGTATGTCTTCTTTGGAAAAATGTCTGTTCATGTCTTCTGCCCATTTCTTAGCTGGATTATTTATTTTTTTGGTGTTGATTTTAATGAGTTCTTTATAGATTCTGGATACTAGCCCTTTATTTAATATGTCATTTGCAAATATCTTGTCCCATCTGTCAGTTGCCTTTCAGTTTTGTTGACTGTTTCCTTCACTGTGTGGAAGCTTTTTATCTTGATGAAGTCCCAATAGTTGTTTTTTGCTTTTGTTTCCCTTGACTCTAGTGACATGTCCTGCAAGAAGTTGCTAGACATGTCACTGGTCTAGCCAAGGTCAAAGAGGTTGTTGCCTGGGTTCTCCTCTAAAATTTTGATGGTTTCCTGCCTTACATTTAGGTATTTCATCCATTTTGAATTTATTTTTGTGTATTGTGTAAGAAAGTGGTCCAGTTTCATTCTCGTGCATGTGGCTGTCCAGTGTTTCTCACACCATTTGTTGAAAAGACTGTCTTTTTTTCCTTTGGATATTTTTCCTACTGTGTCAAAGATTAGTTCATCATATAGTTGTGGGTCCATTTCTGGGTTCTCTCTTCTACTCCATTGATCTATGTGTCTGTTTTGTGCCAGTGCCATACTGTCTTAATGATTATAGCTTTATAATACATATATTAATGTATTATAATAATACAATCAGGGGGATTGCAGACAATTCTGGGATTCTGAAGTCTGCCGCTTTGCTCTTCTTTTTCAACCTTACTTTGGCTATTCAGGGTCTTTGCTGGTTCCATACAAATTTTAGGATTGTTTGTTCTAGCTCTGTGAAAAATGCTGGTATTATTTTGATTAGGATTCATTGAATGTGTAGATTGTTTTGAGTAGTATAAACATTTTATTTTTCCAATCCATATGCATGGAATGTTTTTTCATTTATTTGTGTCTTCTTCAATGTCTTTTATAAGTGTTCTATAGTTTTCAATCTACAGATCTTTATCTCTTTGGTTAGGTTTATTTCTAAGTATCTTATAGTTTTGGGTGTAATTGTAAATGGGATGAATTCCCTAATTTCTCCTTCTGCTTTATCATTGGTGTATAGAAATACAATAGATTTCTGTATGTTGATTTTATATCCTGTGACTTTGCTGAATTCTTGTATGAGTTCTAATAATTTTTTGGTGGAGTCTTTCAGATTTTCTACATACAGTATCATGTCACGTGTGAAGAGTGGAAGTTTGACTTCTTCCTTGCTGATTTGGATGTCTTTTATTGCTTTGTGTTGTCTGATTACTGAGGCTGGGACTTTCAGTACTATGTTGAACAACAGTGGTGAGAGTGGACATCCCTTTGTGTTCCTGATCTTAGGGGAAAAGCTCTCAATTTTTTCCCCATTGAGGATGATACTAGCGATGGGTCTTTCATATGCCTTTATAATATTAAGGGATGTTCCTCCTATCCCTACTTTTTAAGGGCTTTTATCAAGAAAGGATGCTTTATTTTGTCAAATGCTTTTTCTGCATCTATTGAGAGGATCATATGGTTCTTATCCTTTCTTTTATTAATGTGGTATATCATGTTGATTGTTTTGCAAATATTGAACCGCCTCTGAAGCCCAGGAATAAATCCCACTTGATCATGGTGAATGATCCTTTTAATGTATTGTTGGATTCTATTAGCTAGTATCTTGTTGGGAATATTTGCATCCATGTTCATTAGAGATATTTGTCTATAATTCTCCTTTTTTGGTGGGGTCCTTGTCTGGTTTTGGAATCAAGGTAATGATGGCCTCGTAGAATGGGCTTAGAAGTTTTCCCTCCATATCTGTTTTTTGGAACAGCTTCAGAAGAGTAGGTATTTTATGCTCTTTTAACATGTAACCATTCACTCATAAATACGAACAAGAATGTTCATGACAGCATTGTTCATAATACAAAAAAACCTGGAAATATCCAATTCCTCCATTATTGGTGGTATAGTTAAATAAATTATGATATCTGGTCAAAGAATGCATTGCATTTCTTCCACTTGAAAAATAAGTAACAGACTACTGAATATGATCTGTGTGTACAAATAAAACAAAAACATGTGAGTAGATTAATATGCTCGGTTACAATATGGGTACATTTATATGAACCTGAATATGCAAATTAGATACTGGAACATATAAAAATTTTAGCACAGTTTTTCTTGTGCTCAGAATTTTAAATACTTTTAATATCTCCAAATCAAAAATTTGTTTAATATTTTAAACAGACCCAGTGCTTAATGCAAAAGCAATATGGCAGTGTCACCTGAGCTGGAAATAGCGCCATCTTTTGGCCAAAGTGCTGAGGTGGAAGGGAGTTTGGGAAGTCTGAGGGACTGAATGACCACCAGTGTGGTATGGTGCCCCCCTTTGCTGTTTTTTGGCATCACCTTTTGTTCAGAAAATGGGAGTAGTTGTCTACCTACAGTGCTTGACAAATGATCTTAAGAAGTCACATAATCTTTCTCTCTGTTTATTTCATAATCAGGATTTACAATTTCCATTAATAGATCCAAATACTTTCGAGTTCTAAATAAAAGTACTTAAAAGTATGATCTATCCAGTGTCATTTAGTAGCTTGAAAGCAAACAATACCTAAATAGTCATTAACTTAACTTTAATGCTCATTGAAGTGTAGCTAATATGTTATCCTGGAACAATTTTTTGAATATTTTGAAAGAATCAAACATGTCGGTATTTTAGATGTAGAGTTTGGTGGGAAATTCTCCGGTTTTCTGTTGTAAAATCAAACTTGTGATCTTGGGTTTGTGGGGCATCTTTTTTTTTTTTTTTTGTAACGTTAACTTCCACATAACAGAAAAGAAAGCAGAAAGATATAGCGTCCCCATTTGCAAAATCGACAATAATGTAGGGGTATGGCAAGAGTTTAATGGGACTGAAAGAGGAAAGGTGATAATCCACAGACCTGCTAGAAGCGAGCATTTGATGAGAGTCTACACAATCAGCCAGTTAGCCATAGTGCTCAGAACAGATGAATGCAAAAAGCGACCTGGGCTTGTTATGAGGTTTTATGCTGCATCTTGATGCCAATGCCATGGAATAAAGTCATTAAAACCGGGGAAGATGGCTCACCTATTGTGAGCTTTGTCATTTCAATTAAGAAGCTACATTCAAATGTACTTTGGCTTTTCTTTAACTTGAAAAAAGCCACCCCAGGAAAAGTATGCTTTATAACGTATACCAAATATCATCTCTATTAAGCTCTATTTGGGAATTGCTATCTTACTGTCAGTCTTTAAGAGTCCTGGTTTAGCAGTAAGTACTCTGTTAGTACTCAGATACGGATACTACCAGTAATGAGAGCAAGGAGTCTTGTGATGTCTGAACATGAGGCACTGTGCACACTACCCGTCTTGACTAAGATCAGTGGTACAACAGTAGGTGGCAAATGTTTTACTTCGAGAGTGTGGGGTAGGGTCCTTTCATCTCATTAATGTGAAGGAGTAAAATGCTAGGTAGGAAAGGTCAGAAAATAGCTAGAGTGAGCTGGTTTAGTGGACAGTTTTGTAGAAAGGAGAAAGCATGAAGGAAGCAAAAAAAAAAAAAAAAAAAAAAAGGAAAAGCCATAAATGGGAAAACTCTCTTGGTAAACCTCACTAATTTGGGTTCATTATTGTGAAGCACAGTCAGAATAGTGATATTTTAAATATTTTATTTCATTCACTCAACCAATAACTCACACAAACCAATATTTATTGGGTGTCTTCTGTGTGCAAAAGATTAGGCACAAAGGTTGAAGGAAAATTATGATGTCTCAGCCCTCAGTAAGCTCACTGCAGCTTCCTTTCAAGCACCTGAAATAACAGAATGGGCTGTGGTCAAGCATTGCTTGGAACAGGTCCTTGATACGTGCATTGGTTTTATCACTTAAATTGCACTAAGACTTAAGGGACCTTCTGTATATTGTTCCCCTATTTCAAAGGGAAAAATAGCTTCCTGTTTTGTAGTATTACTACCAAAGCTACAATCTTCCTATTTGTAGCATTTATCTGGCTTCCAATCTTACATTGTTATAAATAACATTGCAATGGACATCTTCATGAACGTAGTGTTCCATAGTTGAGATGATGTCCTTACTCTGGTTCTCAGAAGGGGGCTTACTGGCTCAAGAGGCTCTAAGGTCTAAATCATTCTTGGAGTAATGCCAAATTGCTTTCTAAAAGGTTGTATCAATTTATAGCAGTGAGTAATGCATGACAGTAATGAGAAGAGCAATTTTATATTCTTGTCACGTGGTCATCCATTATAACTAATACTTTCAGAGTTTTCATTAAATGTTCAAATCACAGGAGATTATTTGAAAATAGGTACTCATTTTCCACAATAAGTTTTTAGCATGTAATTTTCATGGAAACAGTAAATATCTAAATGTTAAAATTTAGTCTTTAAGAAAGTGTCAAGTAATATGTCACATGAACGTGAACATGTTTGATGTTCTCATTTTTCCCCAGTATTTCATCAGGGCCCTCAAAAAACCATTAAGGGAACTTAGAGGTGAATCTTATCTACACTCCAGTAAATGTGCTTAAAAATATTTTTAGGAAAACATAATCTCATATATCATTCAATTTCCCCATATTTTTTATTATAAAATGAGATAGTTGGTATTTGGGAGCAATATTAGTTTTTTGGGGGGAGCAATATTAGTTTTAAGACAGAATAAAACAGCACTAAACAGTGTAGCATAACTTTTGATATCACACGCTTAATGCCAAATGTTATCTTTTTAGAAATATATTAATTTTAATAATCATTAGGCTATTGATATGAACCTCTTAGAGTTTTGTTTCATTTTGCTTTTATCAGGGTAATTTATTTTTTTAAGATTTTGTTTATTTATTTGATAGAGAGAAGGAGAGAGAGAGAGCAAACAAGCCCGTTCAGAGGCAGGCAGAGGGAGAGGGAGAAGGAGGCTCCCCACTGAGCAGGGAGCCCAATGCGGGGCTCGATCCCAGGACTCTGGGATCACGACCTGAGCCGAAGGCAGATACTCAACTGACTGAGCCACCCAGGTGCCCCTTATCAGAATAATTTAAAAATTTAAAAGAAAACCAGTACTCACTGAACATTGAATTAAAAAGTGAATTAATTTCTAGCAATCTTCCTCCCTGATCCTGTAAGGAGATAATTAAGAGTTATTTTTTTCTATTTATATATTATTAATATTTTAAGCCTAAATTCTACTTCCTAACGTGTGGAGAAGCTACTGGCTTTTCTCAGTGAGAAGCTAGCTTTAACTCAAGTGGAGGACAAGCTAGCTGCCACTACTGGCGAATAAAAGATGTCACATAAATCAACAAACAAATGGCAAAGTTAAATTCAGGATCACATATGCAAGTACTTTTAGCAACGGGAGATGAGCCAGGCACGGTTCGGTGTAGGCAGCACACGGTCTGACAAACACAAGTACCCTTATGCGGACAGCTGATCAGAATATTTTAGAGCACAGCTGTCCCATAAAATCAAGCCCCCGTGATTGCTGCAGGTACGCCGCTTGTTGAATCCATTCCCTGACCTTAAAGTCTGTAAATCGAATTTCTGTACACTGAGTTTCTAGTAGGAGGCATACTGCATGGACTCTGATGCCAAATTGCCAGGGTTCAAATTGCAGCTCTGCCATTTACTAGCTGTATGATTTCAGGCTATTCCTAACCATCCTGTGCCTCAATATCCCTATCTGTTAAATGGGGGCAAGAATAGTACCCAGCTCATAGTGTTGTTGGAACGGTTAAATGAGTTAATATATGTAAAGCCTTAAAAATAGTACCTGCCACATAGCAAGCACTCTACGAATGTATTATATTAATTATTATTAGTATCAGTTTCGTGATTATTAATTTTTATTACTATCTCTATCTGAATTTAAAGAAAACTTAATGTCTTTTTTTAAAAAAAGATTTTATTTATTTATTTGAGAGACAGAGAAAGTGAGAGAGAGCACGAGAGGAGAGAAAGAGGAAGAAGCAGACGCCCCGTGGAGCTGGGATCCTGATGTGGGTCGATCCTGGAACTCAAGGATCATGACCTGAGCCGAAGGCAGTTGCTCAACCAACTGAGCCACCCAGGCGCCCTAAACAAAACTGAATGTCGGGGCGCCTGGGTGGCTCAGTTGGTTGAGCAGCTGCCTCCAGCTCAGGTCATGATCCTTGAGTTCTGGGATCGAGTCCTGCATGGGGCTCCCAGCTCTGCAGGAAGTCTGCTTCTTCCTCTAACCTTCTCTCCTCTCGTGCTCTCTCTCACTTTCTCTCTCAAATAAATAAATAAAACCTTTAAAAAAAAGAAAAAAAGAAAACTTAATGTCTTTATTGAAAAGTCAAAATGATATTGAATGCTTCTACAAATATACTCTATATTTCCCAGGGCACAGTACTTGGGGCCCCAGAATACAGTCCCACAGTATCAGTTACACAGTCAGTTTGCAGAGAAGAGGGAAAAGTTCAGAGTCAGGCGTTTCTTGTTTTGAATTCTACCTCCACCATTAACTTATCATGCAACTCTGGGCGCTTTACTTTCTACACCTCTCTAAGCCTTTAGAGGGAAAATAATAATATCTTGCCTAATGTGATAACCAAGAATGAGATGACGCAAGCAGAATGTGAGGTACCTAACAGATGGCCTGGTGTATAAGGACCTCAGTTCTGGCGGTTCCATGAGGGCCCCTCCATGTCCCTGTTTGGTTCCCTGCCACTTTCAGCAGGGTCTTACTGTTCAGCCTGGTGAAGCCAAACCACCACAGGGCAGGCCCAAGGCTATCACCAACTAAAAACTCAGTGTGTAAAGATATCATTGGTAATATAGGAAGTATTATGATGTTATATTTAAAAAGGTTTACAAGTCCCTATTTTTTAGACAGGCACACTAAAATATGTATGAGTCAAGGTGATAAATGGGATTTGTTTTTAAAATGCTTTAGGGGCTCCTGACTGGCTCAGTCAGTGGAGTGCGCGACTCTCGATCTCCGGTCATAAGTTCAAGCCTGACATTGGACATGGAGCCTACTTAAAAACAAATTAAAAAAATAAAAACAAATAAAATGCTTTAGCAAGGGGAGACACAGAGGAAGAAAAGGATATATGATACAAATGTGGCAAAATCTTGACGATTGTTTAATCAGGAAGAGAGGTAAATGAAGATTCATTACATTATACCCTCTCATTTTTAGTGTGTTTGAACATCTTCATATGTGATAAAAATTTAGGAAAATTTAAAAAACCCTCACATTTCTAGAAGTAATACCCATCACATTAGCCACCAGGCACATTAGGCTTATAATATTCTAGGCATTTTATCCCATTTCCAAGAGTCCAAGTCAGATCTGGCCATACATGTCACTGAATCCTTCGTTCTTCCAAGCCTAGCAGAATATGTCATATAATTCCCAAATATTTGTCAAACCTTGCTTAGGTTAGGAAAATGTCATTTTCTCCAGTGTCACCATAACAGGCACGTAAATATCAATGTTTCCAAAAGTGAGGCCCCAAGATAGATTTAATGAATCTCCACCACATTACACCAAGTAAAAGAAGCGAGACACAAGAGACAACATATTATATGATTCCATTTACATGAGAAGTCTAGGAAAGTGATTCCTGGGGCTGGAAGTGGAATTCACATTAACTGGCCATGGGCATGAGTTCTCTTTTCTTTTTTTTTAAAGATTTTATTTATTTGAGAGAAAGACAGAGATAGCAAGAGTGAGAGAGCAGGACCGGGGAGAAGAGAGAGAAGCAGGCTCCCTGATGAGCAGGGAACCAGATGCGGGGGCTCTGTGCCAGGTCCTTGGGATCATGACGTGAGCTGAAGGCAGAGATCCTTAACTGACTGAGCCACCCAGTGCACCTGGGCATAAGTGTTCTTATTGGGATGATGGAAATGTGCTAAAACTGGATTACGGATGTATACACAACTTGGTAAAATTACTAAAGGGGTACCTGCTGGCTCAGTCAGTAGAGCATGTGACTCTTGATCTTGGGATTATGGATTCAAGCTCCACAATGGGTGTAGAAATTACTTAAAATCTTATGTTGTGATGAGCACTGGGTGTTATATGTATCTATATGTATATGTGTAACTATGTTATATGTAAATCATTGAACACTACATCAAAAACTAATGATGTACTATACAATGGTTAACTGAACGTAAAAAATAAAATCTTAAAAAAAAAAACCTTTAAATTACTGAAAGTCATTGACTTCTAAATAGGTGAATTCCGTAGTATGTAATACCTCAACAAATTTTTAAAAAATATATCTAGGTGGATAACAAACTTGTAAAAAATCATTTATTAGGTATGGTAAAGCATTTTATACTTTAGAAGAACTATAACTAGCACATCAATTTTGATTTCACAACAGTAATGTGAACTTATAAATGTTTAAGTTAAAAAAATATGAATTAACTTAAATAATTGATTTGAATGAATTAGTTTACTTAATTCATTCACATATTTAAGTTAAATAGAAATGATGATACTAACAAACCAGAAGTTTTGGTAAATGCTAGTCTGGGTCATTGATTCCTACGTGATAAAACCCCAACTCTGTGTGCATGTGTATGTGTGTTATGTTTTTTAATCTCAGGATCAGATGAAAAGATTAAATGGGATAATGTTGATGAAAATGCTATATAAATTGCCCATGCTCTACAAACAAAAGAAAAAGAATGACCTGCCTAAAATGTTTCTATTTTAATATAAAAGAAATACTAAGGAGGTTCTGACAGATAAGAGGCTCTCCAGGTGGGGGCAGAAGTAATTTAACAGGTTGCCCAGCTTCTTGTCCTCTAGGGTTTCAACTTTTCCGATTTCTTTCTCCTGCAAACATTTCCGAATGCCTACCAAAAACCATTAGGTGGTAGGTCCTTATTCTTGATCTTCCTGAAGTGTCTAGTTGCCCCCCCCCCCCCCGCCTTTTTCTCCCAAGTTAAAGTGCTCTATCTACAAAAACTTCCTGCCCCAATGGGGTGGAGCATCCCCAGGCCCTTTTCTGGTTGCATTTGGCACAGCTGAAATGAACCGACGCTTTTGAAACTTTTCCAGATATTAAGGGAGAACCCCACCTCCCACCCTCCACCAGCCAAAGTACAGTCAAGTAGTCAAGTTTTTAAATTGCAGAATATCAGATTGGAAGACTGGAAAAAGAAAAAAGAAAAGAAAAGGAAAAAAAAAGCTCACTCATCTCCAGCTGGATTTCAGTTCCTAAACTTCTGCTTCTTACACCTCTTGTTCTTTCTGAGGAAGCGAGCCTTTCCCACCTTTCACGAAAACAATGAGAGCTCAGTGGCATTTAAGTCCCAAGCCCAAGTGAACAAAGCAGCCACTATATTCTAAGTCCTCATCCCCATAGAAACCTGGAGCACCCTCTTTCCTCTGATTCCCACAGGGTCAAGGTTGGTTTATTTTCAGCAGATCGTTGGTGGTGTTATTGTTATTATTATTACTATTCTGACGTTAGTTTGGCTAATTAATAAGTCTAGGGTCCTTTTGAGGTTTCAAACATTCTACTAAGTTCTCTGTACTTCGGCTATCAGCCAAATTTGCAAAGGCCATGAAAAAAAATTAGGATAGGGCCCACGTCTCCTTGCCTCAGGGGTGCAGAATGCTCTACTAAGGTTTTGTTTCATCTCCTGCCAATTCTAAAGTGTATGCAAAGCAGATACTATTACCCCTTGCATCGAAAGAAGGAACGTGCCTAAGAAGAAACAGCTTGCTAGCTGTTGACAGAGTCTGCATTGACACCTGTTCTGGCTGACCTAAGTGAATTTCTCTCTTTATGCCAAATTCCTTAAGTGGAACCACCCCTCTGGGCAAGTAAGGACCGCGCTCAAACTGGCATAACTGATTCCAGGCTGGGGGGGCGGGGGGGGGGAGGGCACCGTAAACCCTTGGGGATTCGGGCTTTGCCCGAATTGTCTTTGTGTTTTAACTCAGTCTAGTTGAGGGTATCTGTGGTGTAGCCTGTTTGTAGAGCTACCTTGAGAATTTTCCTAGGTAGTTTTGTTGATTCGCTCAGCAACATAGCAAATCACAGAAACGGAATAGGAAAATTTAAAAAACGCAAAGCACGTGGCGTACAGAATCTCCTTTTTCTTGGCCCTTCTCCCGACCCGTAGCCGCACCCTATTGCGACTGCGTGAGCGGGTTTGCCTATAAAAGCCCGTCTCGGAGCGTCTCGTCGCCACAATCTCTTCCTGTTCTTGGTGCATCTGTTGTGGCTTCTCGCTGGGACCGCAGTGGCCGTGAAGATGGCGTCTACTAGCCGGTAAGTACGTCCGGCCGAGCCGGGCTAGCCTAGGGGCGGGCGGAGAGTGGCAGAGCTGCTAGGCGGCCGCCGGGGCTGGCGCCTCGGGCAAAGCGCTCCGGAGGTGCGGGGAGAGGCGGCGGACTGGCTGGCCGACCCGGACAAAGGCACTTCCAGACGGCAGGGCTGTCAGGGGTGTCGCAGGGGGTACCGAGCGGTCGGCGTTAGCACTCTAATGTCCTGGCTTGTTTTCTCACCCAGGCACCACCCTGCGGGGGCCCCTGAGTCCCCAGCCCCTGGTTTCGCTTTTTTTGGGGGTATTTTAACCGTTTTTTCTTGTTAATTTTTCCTACGCTTGTTTTTCCAGCTGTGGCTCAACCAGCCCACGATCTTTTCCAAAAAGCGGGAAAGGGTTAGTTCCAGGCCCTTATCGATCTGACAGCTAGAAAGTTAGGGACGTCAGCCTTATGGAAACTGATCACCATCCCGGAGGCCTTCTGAATGGAAGCTAGGGCATTTCCGAAGAGTTGATAAGTTCCTTTCTAAGAGATTTATTTATTTATTTACTTACTTATTTTTACAAATGTTTTCTGTATACTCCTGAAGAAAATTTTGCCTGCAGAAAATTACTTACCTATGCTGGGAAGTCATTCTCTAAAATATTTTAAAAATGTGATGTACTCATATCTACAGGAAATGCATGCAGTGCCCTTAGAAGCAGCCTTTAATCCTGTGATCTGAAAAATGCTTGTAGACCCTAATTATATCCCTCATTACTACTATGAGGTAGATATTAGTATTTTTGCATCAGTGTAAACTGAGTCATGCCAGTGTTGGCTTATCCAAGGTTAGTGTTAGAACAAAATGTAGAATCTCTTATCTATTTCCTGTTATCACACAACTGGCCTCTAGTTAACTCAATGTATTAAAAGTATCAACTTAGTTCTGTAGCTTCTGAGCGGTAACTGTGGCATAATTTTTCTGAACTTCTTTTCATCTGTGGAGTTGAGTTCCCAATGAAAGCTGTTACCACAAAATAGCAAACTGGAGAAGTCCAGGCTCTTTTGTGGTAACTGCTAAGACTTCTTTATGTTACATACTTTATTTAAAAAAAAAAAAAAAAGGTGTTGGGGAGGCAGTGTTAGCTAAAACAACTTGGAAACAACTCTTAAAGCCAATGACACTCTTGTTTACTGATTGTAATTCTATGATTGAATGCTCAATCATTCTATCTGGGTGTGGCTCCATTGGGAAAGGCTTCCTTGTGGGTAAGTGGAAAACTTCAGCTTCCCAAAGACACCTCCATACGACTTATGTTCTCTTATGGCAGTAGATCTGAAACGTTGATGTGGTAATATTTGGGCACAGCTTTTCCACATAATAGGACAGGAAATTGTGTTTGTAAGAAAAATTTGCAGCAGTTAAATATAGTAAGTTTATGTGATAGATTCTTTACGAAAAGAATACACTTTCCTTTTTGTGCCTTTATTTTCTTTGTTAAAAAATAATTTTGGAAATGAATTTTTTCTGGACACATCTGGGTCTTAAATATATGTGTCATTGCACTTGTCCATCTAGAGTTTTCCTATCAGTGTGAACAAAGGTAAATTTTAGTATTTCTGCCTTTAGCTTTTTTTCCCCTAAGTAAGATGTAGTTATTAGGTTATGAAACTGCCTGGTGTTTTCACAGAGGAAAGCACAAATGTCGTGAGTTCAAATCTAAACTCCACCACTATTCTGTGATTTCAGGCTAATCATTCTCTGAGCTTAATCTTTAGAAGGGAAATAACCCTTATTTTGCAGGGTTGCTTTGAAGATTAATAATATATATATGTAGCACTAGATACACAGTAGGCACTCAATAAGTGATAGCTATAAAGTGAGATTTAGGTTTACCTCGCTCCTTGGGGACTCTAAATTGTTTTAATGTCATTGTCATTGGTGGTGGTTTATTGTTTCCCTTTCATTTCTCTCCCTTACTTCTCCCACCACCCTGCTGTTGTGGTTCCTCTTTTGTATTATTCTTGTGGGTATTCTGATCAAAGTTGACTGTTGTGATTCATTTTATTTTGGGTAGGTAACACACACAAATAGTGCAAAAACAAAAGTGAAAAGCAGTTTCTTTTCCTTTCTAGCTCTCAGCCATCATAGCCCCAGAGCAGCCATGGTAACCAGTTTTTTGTGTTTTCCTAATGATTCTATGATTTAACAGGCATGTTTAACAAACAGTGCTAACCTCTTCTTCCCCCAAAGTCTGTTGTAAACACTGTTCGCTACCTTGCTTTTTACGTTTTTCGTGAAGTTAGCACACACCTTTTAAATGCACAGTTCAGTTACAAAATGAGGACATACACATAGCTACAACCCAGGTCAAGAAATTAAATACCACTAGCACCCTGGAAGCCTCCTCGTGACCTCAGCCGTTACCCCCTTTCCAAAGAGAACCACATCCCAACTTCTAACACGGTAGATTTGTTTTGCTCACTTTAAAGTTTCTATGAATGGCCTGTGTTTTCCTCTGTGTCTAGTTTCTTTTGACCAGCATTTTTTTTTTAAAGATTTTATTTATTTATTTATTTGACAGAGAGTGAGAGATCACAAGCAGGCAGAGAGGCAGGCAGAGTTAGAGGGGGAAGCAGGCTCCCTGCTGAGCAGAGAGCCCGATGTGGGGCTCCACCCCAGGACCCTGGGATCATGACCCGAGCCAAAGGCAGAGGCTTAACCCACTGAACCACCCAGGTGCCCCTTGACCAGCATTTTGAGAGTCATCTTTGTTGCTGCGTGTAAGTGTAATTCATATTTTTTCCAGTTGTGTATAAAATTTGTAGGGGCGCCTGGATGGTTCACTTGGTTAAACATCTGACTCTTGGTTTTGGCTCAGATCATGATCTTCCTTGTGGGATTGAGCCCTGCATCAGGGCTCTGTGCCCTGTGTGGAGTCTGTTTCAGATTCTCTCTCCCTCTCCCCCATACTTCCTCTCTTTTAAATAAAATCTTAAAAAAAAAAAAATCCTGGGGCACCTGGGTGGGTTAGAGCCTCTGCCTTCGGCTCAGGTCATGGTCTCAAAGTCCTGGGATGGAGCCCCTCATAGGGCTCTCTGCTGAGCAGGGAGCCTGCTTCCCCCTCTCTCTGCCTGCCTCTCTGCCTGCTTGTGATCTCTCTCCTCTCTGTCAATAAATGAATGAATACATACATATATCGCTAACTTACTCTTTTTACTTACTTAGAGTATCTTTGAGATGTTTACATATCATTTGTATACATACACAAGATATTCTACTTTTTTAGTATAAAACATATAGTCCTTATCCTTGCATGCTGTGTGCCATATGGCTACCTATTTGTAATTACGGTTATTCCGCAAAGATTTTTCCTTTATTTTAACAGTTTTCCATAATTTATACTGACTTCTTAATTTGTCATACTTTATTAAAATATTTCCCTAATAGGAATTTATGGAGTAAGTGTGACTATAAAACAAACCTCTATTCCCCCATTTTCCTAATGAAAAGATTCAAGACATGTTTTGGTTAACTTGAATATATACATTTTGGGGATGTGTAGTATTAGTTTTTCAGTGGGAATCACCTATGTTGAGAGTTAACATTCTGAATATTTGCTGACATTAGAAAATTTATCCAAAACCACAAATACCTGCTTACTTACTATAAGAATATGGTTAATGATGTCTTTTAAATGTATATTTGTGGGGGGTTTTTGTTTTTGTTTTTTAAAGATTTTATTTATTTGTTAGAGAGCACATGTGGATGAGAGAGGGAGGGAGGGAGAGAGAGAGAGAGAGAGAGAAAGAAAGAAAGAAAGAGCCGGAGCAGGGGCAGGAGTAGAGGGAGACTAGCCCAAGACCCTGGGATCATACCTGAGCTGAAGGCAGAAGACATTTAATCGACTGAGCCATGCAGGCGCCCTAGACGTTTATTTGTGATGGCCATAACATAACCTTGTGCTGTAGTATTTCAAGTGAATTTTAAAGAGGGCTTATTTTCCATGATACCAAACACTTATGATTATGAGAGAAATAACTATAAATCTACATAAAATATCTCTGTTGCTTTTTATTTTATTTTTAATTTATTTTTAAATAAGCCCTGTGCCCAATGTGGGGCTTGAACTCACAACCCTGACATCAAGAGTCAGGTGCTCTCCTCTATGAGCCAGCTAGGCACCCCTCTGTTGCTTTTTAAAACTGATTTTTTTGTGTCGTTTAAGATTGCTGTGTTTTCCCCAAACTGCTCTATTTTCAAAATAGAATAACTGAGCACATTGTACTATCACAAATAGATTAAAAACTAGCTTTTGAAAGCATTTCTTGAAGGGTAGTAAACTAATTTTTTGGACTAAGTGAAATCCTCAGGTCTTAAGTTCAGCAGAGGCACATCTATCACCCTCTGTCAACTCGTTAGGTTCAGTGTACTATTTTAAATCTATTACTAAAATATCCAGCAAATAGGGAAAAAAACACTTGAAACTTATTCTCTGACCAGAGAAATAAGTGGTAAGTCACACAAACCTGATGATTATATGTAAATGTCACAAGTTATTATGGTAGCTAGTCATTTCTATGCTAATTAAGATTTTTAAAAATTTTAGTAGCCTACCTGTTAAGAGAAAGACTTACTTTCCATTTAGGTTTTGAAAGCCTACCATGTCTGCAAACCAGTAACTGTTTTTAGAAAAAACAATTCTCTTTTTTTTTTAAAGATTTTATTTATTTATTTATCAGAGAGAGAACACAAGCAGGCGGAGAGGCAGGCAGAGGCAGAGAGAGGAGCAGGCTCCTTGCCGAGCGAGGACCCTGATGCGGGACTCGATCCCAGGATGCTGGAATCATGACCTGAGCCGAAGGCAGCTGCTTAACCAACTGAGCCACCCAGGCATCCCGAAAAAACAGTTCTAATCTGTGTTAATTACTAGCTAGAATTAAGTTACCTAACATCCTAACTGGATGTTTACTTTGAAGATTTAACTAAAGTGTATTATACATGTATAGTATAGAGAAAGCTTTCAAAATCTTCTTTTCCCCCTCTTTCCCCTGCCCGCAAAAGACTACTTTGTTACATGTTGGTTGGGAGAATAAAAAAAATTTTTTTTTTCCATTTAGCTTGGATGCTCTTCCAAGAGTCACGTGTCCAAACCATCCAGATGCGATTTTAGTGGAGGACTACAGAGCTGGTGATATGATCTGTCCAGAATGTGGCCTGGTTGTAGGTAAGCAGTTATTATGGTTTTAATTGAAATCACTGTTTTGGGTACTTGACTTTTGTATATTTCCCAAAGTTTCTTTTAATGAATACATTTTGATTTTTTTTCCCTACAGGTAATTCTCATTATACAACTAACAAAAAGAATTAGGAAAAAAATGAGAGTAAAATCAGAGATACCTTATTTT
Organism: Nasua narica; assembly: GCA_028533885.1. NCBI lineage: Eukaryota > Metazoa > Chordata > Mammalia > Carnivora > Procyonidae > Nasua > Nasua narica. Next base: position 66,759,097 of record CM052798.1, on the reverse strand, counting down.
ATTGTCCGTACAGATGTATATCCTTCATAATGTGGGGTATGAAGGAACATTTAAAATTGAGACAGCCGATCCAAAAGAAAAGGCCCTCAGTCCTCAATCTCCTGAGTCCTTAGGGTTTGTTTTGTTTTGTTTTTTTTAAGATTTTCTTTACTTGAGAGAGAGCGCGCGCACATGCGAGAGTACAGAGGGAGAGGGAGAAGCAGACTTCTCACTGAGCCGAGAGCCTGATGCAGGGCTCAATGATCCCAGGACCCCAAGATCATGACGGGATCCAAAGGCAGATGCTTAACTGACTGAGCCACCCAGGTGCCCTTCCTGAGTCCTTAGTTTCAAATACTTGACGGGGTGGGGGAGGTGGTGACACTTGTGTGTGTGAAATAATGAATGAGGTGCACCTGGGTGGGCCAGTCAGTTAAGCATCCGACTTTTGGTTTCGGCTCAGGTCATGATCTCAAGGTTTTGGGATCCAGCCCCACATCGGGCTCTGTGCTCAGTGTGGAGTGTGCTTCAGATTTTCCCTTCTGTCCTTCCCCTTATGCCCCTCCCCTTGCTCACACTCACTCTCTCTGTAAAAATAAGTTTTTTTTAAAAAAAAAAATAATAAATTTAATCCAATTTTTGGGCTTTTAGATACTTAAACAAGATTTGTTTTAGATTAATAAAGGTATATCTGTACTGAGTCTCATTCAAAGCCTTTTAGTTAATGGATCTGATCACTTATATAGAATAATTTAGGCATTTCTGATATAAAATTGCTATTGTCAAAAATACTGCTTAAAATTTTCATTTGGTTTCTACTTGTTCACTTATCCAGATATGTAGCCATATTTTGAATAGAGATGGTCTGTTCAAAAATTATTCTTATGGTGGGGTTGCAGCTAGCATCAGAAAAAAGAAGCAATACTTAGCCATTTGAAGTACTTAGAAATGAAAGTGCTAATAGGACTATGGGACGTATAACAGAAACATTGGTGGTGATGTATTGCAGAATTGTCTTATTTGGAACCCATCTGTAATATTCATCCAAGTAGGCTGCTTGCTGCAGACCTCCAGTGGGAGTTTTAAATCACATAGAGTTGCTCCTAGGAATTAAAATTCACTTACAATTAATTGAATTCTACTCAGTAAGCAATATTAACAGCTTGTATATGCTGTGCACTGTTTTAAATGATGTATTCACTCAGTTTATCCTCAGAGAAACCTTTGAAATGAGTACTAATGTTATCTTCATTTTAGAGATGAGAAACTGAAGTTTAGTATGGCAGTGACGCCCACTGCCTGCATGGAGTCAAATTTCTATCCTAGATTGCCTCTTGTAGTGAAATGAGTTCAGTGTGAGATAGGCATACCGTGACCCACTACCTGTTTTATGTATGACCTGCCTGCTAAGCATGGCTTTTACATTTATAAGTGGTGGAAAAAAATCAAAAGGATAATATTTTGGGACATATGAAAATAATATCAAATTCAAATTTAGTGTCCATTATCCATACATAAAGTTTTATTGGACCCAGCCACACTTGCTTGGTATCTGTAGTCCATGACTGCTTTCACATTATGATGGCGGGATTTAGTAGTTGCAACAGAAAGCAGATGTGGTGCTCTCATCACATCATACTGCTGCCCAGCACACTGTTAATCCCAGTAATGCAGTTAAAACTCCTCAGCATCTGAGTACAAAGCCTGTCTCCATACTACAACATTTTATTTTGTTACCATTGCATACCCATTGTGTCAAAACAAAAAGAAAACAGTGAACTTTAAAAGTCATGCTTTTAAGGTACAGTGGAGTGTGGGTTATTTCGTTATTGAATTAGATGGCAAAGCCCTCTATTTATTATGCAGAGATACCATAGCTCTGCTAAAAGAATACGGTTGACATTACCAGATCAGGACTCATCACACCAACTCAGTAAAAACAATGACCAGAAAATTTGGAACCTGTAAAGTGGAATATCTCATCACAGTAGAATTTCTTCACAAAAATCAAAGAATAAAAATAAGACTGCAGTTAAAGTTTCTGAGTGACTTATTTGTAGCCCACGGAGGGAAAGCCATTTACCAAGGATGAGTTAATTGGTGTTTGATTGTCATAGCCGGAGAAACATGTCCAGAAAAAATAAACTTAATAAGACGATGAGCCTCTCTGAAAAACAGTTGCTTGAAGAGTTGTGACTTGGGGAGCAACATCAATAGTCAATTAGAAGTCCAGGCAAATTTCAGTTGTTTTCCCTGACTCTTGGTGGCTAGATAGATGTTACTGAGTTTTTTATTTAAGGTGACAGTGCAGTTTTTAAGTGTTTGAATTATCTGCATGGGACAACTACAGGAGAAACTATTTTTAAAGAAGTCACAAAAATGCTAATTCAGTACAACCTGAAGGGGGAGTCTGCTAAGATGTGTTACAACTGATGGTGGTAAAAATGCATGTGGAAGAAGACTTAGTTGGGCAAATTTCAAAGATGGTGAAAATGTAAGATTTTTAAAGGCTGTAGTTCTTTGTTGTATTCATCAGCAGATATACTGTAGAGAAGGTTTGAATGTATCCTGTTGCTGATCAGTAACAGTATCAGTAGCGAACTTCATTCACTCTCATGGACTTAACTGTCATCACTTCTGTGAATCATTGTCAGAAATAGAAGCTGAATATCTCGACTTGCCTACCACACAGTAATTTGATAGCTTAGCAGTAGCAAAGTTTTCTTGTAATTGATTTTGAGCTCAGGGCCAAGTTGAAATTTTTCTAAATCCAGTACTGCCTTCAACCACTGCTTTTGAACACTGAATGGCTTTAGAAATTAGCTTTTGCTGCAGACTTGCTAATATTAATTAATTCAACCTAGAATTGTAAGGCAAAACCATGCCTATATGTTAAAACTGCACTGTAGGAAAGTCAATTTGATGACAACTAACATTATTTGAATCACAATAACGTCAAGTTACTTGAATGTATTTTATATACTTTCATTGCTGTCAGAAGTTAAAACAGGAACTAGGATCTTCATTCTCACACAAATCTGCAGCAGCTGTATTTTCCAAACTCAGACTATATTTTAATCACTGTTTTTCAGACCTGGATGCAAAGGAAATTTTTGTATTTCAGAATCTGTTTAACTCTGCAGTTAAGGAGCTCCCACCTAAACTTCAATTAGGAGTGATTAATCTACAATGTAATGACATGTTAAAAGGCAAAATATCAGAAGAATGTAATAAAATTCTATAAATGCCTTTCAGGCAGTGAATATGCTCAATTAAAATCATATGCTTGCAGATTAATATCAGTATTTGGCAGTACTTATCTGTGTGTGAAAAAGACTTTTTAAAAAATGAAATACATAAATTCCTGTTAACACAGCATTGACAGATGAACATTTGTAATTGATTTTGATGATAGAGAATGCTAACTGAATTCCAATTAAGTGAAATATTATCACCCCAGAAGAGAATTCTATTCTTTCTCAGTAGTAGATATGTATTACAACAAACTATTATATTTTTAATTTCATCAATAAAAAATTATTGGAGTTTTCCTTTTTAAGTAAGTGCCTCAGTTTAGCCTCTTGACCCACAAAACCCAAAATACTTACTATATGGCCCTTCACAGAAAATGTTTGCCAACCTGTAAGGTAAATGAGAACATTCTAATTCACAGTATTAAGATCAAACTGACAGTATGTCAGAGTGAGACAGAGACAGAGAATTGATTCTCTGTCTTCTCTGAAGACAGAGAATTGAAGAAGATTTCAGCTTCTTGGCTCTCTTAAATGTAGTCCTTTAAAAAACGGTGCAGAAATTTTGGGGCCCCTGGGTGGCGCAGTTGGTTGAGCGACTGCCTTCGGCTCAGGTCATGATCCCGGAGTCCCGGGATCGAGTCCCACATCGGGCTCCCAGCTCCATGGGGAGTCCGCTTCTCCCTCTGACCTGCTCTCTCTCTCTCTCTCTTTCCTAATAAAAAAATAAAATAAAATAAAAAACGGTGCAGAAATTTTGTATCAGCCCTTCCATCACCTTCACTTCTGCTTCAGATTAGCAAGATAGTTGTTGTAAGATGAGCGAACTGGAGAAGAAAGATCTAATCCACAAGGCCTACACGCTTTCTTGTGCTTGGAATCCCTAATTTCTACTTGAATTTTTCTGCTTACTTCAAACCAAAGGAAGTTATTTTCTTTTATTATCAGTCTTGAACACCAGCATTGGAACTACTGTATTTGATCCTAACCGAAGCAACTAGCCTAATTGTGAGGCCTGAAAATTAAAAAATATCATCTGTTTAAACTTCCTTTCTATATACCGAAATATCTTTTTCTGATAATTCATTCTTCTGACATCAAATGTAACAAACACCTGTTTTAAAATACACAGTAGCCTCATTCATGTATTTGTGGTTCAGTGTGTAATTTAACCTGCAGTGGGTCATGCAAGTGAAGAATCCATTCCGCAAGGGTGGGTAGGCAGGAGACTGCTAGTAAAGTGCCGTTTTGCCGAAGAGAACACTATATTAAATTGAAAAGAGCTTAAATGAACATGACAGTCCATGAATCTAAATTTTAAAAATACATGTACATGTGTACATGTATACACAAGCACATAGCCCGCTGTCATAGAGCGATCATAAATTGAGATTGTATCCTATATTTAGTTGGCTTTGCATTAACTTGCTGGTTTAAAGGTATTTGTGGCTCTCTGTTGCCAGATTGGTTCTGCCTTTATCTCTTACACTGTGGAGACAGGGAGGAAATCAGGCTGGGCAAGTATTCTGCAGTCCACTAAGGGCATAAAATTTGTGGCTCTTTTCATATTTGAGATCTTGATATTCATAGAGATTTAAATCCAGGTGCCATCATGTGCTTCCTTGGTTTATATGGTTTGAATGTGCTTGCCATAACATTTTACCTTATATGAAACTTTCCAGATTATATCATTTTATTGAAAAAGCATTTTCAATAGCCTTTGATTTAAATAATCAGACAACTTGAGAAACTACAACTCTTAGACTTGTTTTTGAACAAGTCTATACTTGATATTTAATTTGTGCTTAAACTTAGGGCAGCCTGTTGTCACTAACTCCTCTTAATTTCAAACTCAACACTAGGTACTGCTCAGCTGTCCTCTTCAGAGCCATATATTACTCTTGTCAATGGAGCCCATTGTTATCACCTTTTTCAGTGAAATAATTCATAATATGAAGACAAATACTTATGATTTATAAACTGCCTTTTCTCTGGTCTCTATTAACACTTCTCTCACTGTCCCTCAAGCCTTCATTCGTAGGCTCTTTGAGGCCCACCACTCGGTCTCAAAACCAATTCCCGAAGCGTTTTAGGTTTTCCTTAAAGCAGCATCATAACTTCCAGGAACCAGTTTCTGTTTCAGTTACATGACAAGCTACCTGAGAACTTAGTGGCTTATACCAACTGTTTTATGTTGGTTATGATTTTATGGGTCAGTAATTTGGGAGGGACTCCTGGGCCATTGTTTCTTTCCATGTGGCACTAGCTGGACCTGGAGGATTCGCTTCCATGATAGCTTTTTCTTGCCACCCCCTTTTTTAAGATTGTGTTTATTTATTTGACAGAGCACAAGTGGGGAGCAGCAGAGGGAGAGGGAGAAGCAGACTGTCTCTGCTGAGCCAGGGTCCTGGGATGGAAGGTACATTCTTAGTCATGATAATTTGAGTCATTCACATACTAACACACTGTGACTCAGAACAGTCATAGGGCTCACCTAGACTGGATGGGGTGGAGAAATAGGTACCACATCAGTGTGAAATAGATAAAGTCATGTTTCTGAAGAACATGTTAACAGCGATTATTGCTGCCATCTTTGGAAAATACAGTTTGTCAACTATTCAGGGTCTTTTAATATTTCTATAATATTTTTAATATTTCACTGTATTTAAGTGGTTGTGTGATATTTAGTTTCATCTGTAACCTCAGTTGTTTCCAATATTTTGTGGCTATTTTTAATACTATTTAACATGTAATAATTGTCTAATTGATTAGGAAAAGTGAATTTTATTTTTTATTTGAATTACATGATTTTTATTTTAAACATGGAAAGTGCTGTGATTTGTCACTGGCTATTTAATCTTACCAGTGATCCTTAGGATATTGGTAGTCTTGTCAAAATAAGGCCAATTCTTAAAGCAAACGTTTGTCATTTCTATCATGAAACTCTTGGCTCTAACAGCACTGTTTTGTGGGGTTTTCCCCCCATATTCTAAGTGTGATTGTGTCACTGTAAAAATTGAGCACTAGGTGGCAGTGTAATCATATTTAGATTAGCTGTTCATAAATTTGACCTTGTACATTGTTTATATTCAGCAAAGTATTAGGTTGGTAAGCTGCTGTAATAGCTGTTAAAACACGAAATTGGTTATGACTTTTATAAATTAGGATTTCAAATAAGGTGGTATTTAGATCTAGTGGTATCATTTCTAGTTAAAGCTACTTTTTATGTGCCATTTGAAACTGGAGTCTTTCATTGTTCTTAAAAGGAATATAAGGAAAATACCAGAAAATAGTATAGGTAGATTCAAATGAGAAAAATGAGCCAATTTAACCTCTCATGCCTAAAGTCCTCCTGGATATTGTTTATACCAGTGCGTCTGAAGCGTGAATGTGCATTAAAAATCAGCTGTTTAAAGATTCCAGACCCCATTTCTTAAAATTCTAGCTCAGGTCATACATCAGTAACATTAAGAAACACAAATCTATATTATTAATTTTATAGTTTACCACGTTTTTTGAGATCTTCTGTACTTTTGGGGTTTTTACCTTTGTTTTCATATTTTCCATGTCTCCGGACTGCAAATTCCTGTAGGGCAGAGATTTCATGTGTGTCCATTGCTCCTAGTATAACTGGTGGCCTTCATGAGCAATGAAACTATAACCAAGTTACATAATTTTTCCAAGCTTAACTTTCTTCATGTGTAAAATAAGTTTGACTTCTCCCCCCTACCTCCAAAAGAGGGAGCAGGTACCATACAACTCAGAATTGGTAGGGATTGTTAAAAATTAAATGAGATAATGTATAGTATGAAATTTCAGTGATACATATTTTGGGGGTACAAGTACTCCTTTTTTCTTGTAGAAAAGGTTATTCTGAGTCAGATGCAAGTCAGATGCAAAATTTGGGTGGGTCTACTGTATGCAGTCTCCAACTGTAGCATTTTAAAAATTACCGGATTACCATCTTTAAATTAAAAAAAAAAAATTTCAGTGTTTCCTAAAGGAGAAAATTGAGGAATATTCACTTTCAAATTCTTGCTTTGGCACCTCTTGTAAGCCCTGAGAGCCAGCCTTCTTACCTAATTTAGAATTTTTAATGTAGATGCTACTTTACCGTAAGCATCAGAGAATTACTAACGTTACTTGGTTAACACAGCCATTCTTTGAAGGAAACTGAGGCTTGGAGTACTTAGGTAATTAGCTCAAGATTTCACATCTAGTAAGTGACAGAGCCGCTCAAATCCAGATCTGTAGGACTTAACAAGCCTGTTAAGGCACTGTGCTGGTCAGGGAGAGGGACAGAAGGATCAGATGCTCTAAGCAAGCTCTGGAGCCGCTCTTGGGCTAGTATGCGGAGGGGAGGAGTGCATTAATACAGCAGAGCATGGTAAAAGCTCTATTCCAGATCTTCCAAGTTTGGTAAGAACACAAAGGAAGGAAGCAGTGACTTCCTGGGGAAATTACTGTTGAATTTACATTGAAACATCATTAAGTATGGGTAAGGGTTTACGGAGAGAAGGTCATTCCAAGTGGAGCGAAAAAGAAACGTGTCCCTTAGGATAGAGGCCTGAGAGTGTTAGTATGTGAATGACTGAGATTATCGTGACCAAGGATATACCTTCCATCGGAGCTGCAGTTCCTAGCTTAGATGCTGCTGTTGCTGCTGCAGACCTGCCTGTATTTGAGGAAAAAAGAGATGTAGTCAGATTCTCAGGGATGGAATTTACAGTGCATGTTCCTTTCCAAATGGTTAATTTTACTCTCACCTTGTACAACTTTTTGTTTAAATTTTAAAGTATCTGTTGATCAGGTATCTCTTGAAAATTGTCTTTAATGCAAGCTTTCTGTTAAGAATGTACAGTAACCCTAAACTAAAAATTAGGATTCTTTGAAATAGCATGAGGAGATATGGTAGGAAAGGTTAGATGACTGAGGAAGGTGTGGAAGCTAATGCTGCATTTCATTTTCAGCATTAGAAACACATGTAGTGTGTTGACCGAAACAGTTTTCCTAAGCATCTTAATTTTTTTTAATTAAAAAACTTAGTGCTTAGGGTTTGTCCACCTTGAGTAATATGTTCTGATTATTGAACTTTCAGACTTGGCATGTTTTGGAAAATTTTGTAGCTTCAAATTAAATGTTCTTTTTTAATTTTTTTAAAAGATTTTATTTATTTGACAGTGCACAGGCAGGGGGAACAGCAGAGGGGGAGAGGGAGAAGCAGACTCCCCACTGAGGAGGGAGCCTGATGCAGGACTCAGTCCCAGGACCCCAGGATCATGACCCGAGCCGAAGGCAGACACCTAACCAACTGAGCTACCCAGGTGCCCAAATTAAATGGTTTTAATTAATCTACCTTTTGAAAACAAGTAATTTGAGAATGTTCTAAGACTACTACTTCTGAATTCTCTCTACCACTAATTAAATACCAAAATGCTTAAATCACTTTCCAGGAAGACGGCAGGAAGAATTGAAATTTAAAGGGGTGCCTGGGTGGCTCAGTGGGTTAAAGCCTCTGCCTTTGGCCCAGGTCATGATCTCAGGGTCCTGGGATCGAGCCCTGCATCGGGCGCTCTCTGCTCTGCAGGGAGTCTGCTTCCCTCTCTCTCTCTCTGCCTGACTCTCTGCCTACTTGTGATCTCTCTCTCTTTGTCAAATAAATAAATAAAGTCTTTAAAAAAAAAAAAGAAATTTAGGATGATTCCTCTTAATACTTTTTAAAAAAATTCCTTTATTAATTTACAATAAGAAACAAAAACATTCTGAGACTAGGTCAGGCCTAGAAGATGAGTCTCTCCAGTGTTGGCTTTATGGCTGCTTTTGATATGTTGTAGTTTTCCCCTGCACTGTTTAGATTGTTGCCGTAAGCCATTCTGGTTTTAATATTGTACTACAAAATACCTCTGGTTGGATTTATAGTTTATAGCTTGCATGGTTAGGAGGTCAGATATTTGTCTTACAGTACTATTTCCTTTAGACTATAAGGCAAAGTGCCTTGGTTCTACAGGACATTCTTTCTCATCTCCTTTCTCTCCTACCCCATTATTCCTTGTAGTGGTAGAGACCACAGTTTGTTGTTGCCTGATATCTACTCCCTCACTCTTCGTTTAGTAGTAGAATCCCCATATTTGAACTGGGCATGTGGCTGCCCAACTGGATTGTATTTCTCAGCTTCCCTTGTAGCTAGTTATGACCATGTGATCTAACTAGTGGGTTGTAATTAGAACAGGTATGTGCAACTCTAGATCCTCCCATAAGGGATATACCCTCCCTTTGTCTCCTTCCCACTGGCTAGACTACAGACATGGTAAAGGGAACTACCAACAGGCATCTTATGCTACAAATCCCAGTCATGATAAAGATAGCTTTTTAGGGGCTCTGGGGTAGCTCAGTTGGTTAGGCGACTGCCTGCGGCTCTAGTCATGATCCCAGGTTCCCGCATTGGGCTCCCTGCTCCTTGGGGAGCCTGCTTCTCCCTCTCCCTTTGCCTGCCACTCCCCGTTTGCACTCGCTCTCTCTGTGTCAAATAAATAAAATCTTTTTTAAAAAATGGCTTATTAAGGGTGCCTGGGTGGCTCAGTTGGTTGGGCGACTGCCTTTGGCTCAGGTCATGATCCTGGAGTCCTGGGATCGAGTCCCACATTGGGCTCCCACCTCCACGGGGAGTCTGCTTCTCCCTCTGATCTTCTTCCCTCTCATGCTCTCTCTTGCGCTCTCCCTCTCTCAAAAAAAAAAAAAAATCTTAAAAAAAAAAAATTGAGGGAGCCTGGGTCACACCAGTCTAGGACTATTAACTGTGGACTGTTAATGTGAGAAAGCTCTGTCTTGTTTTTACTGCTATGATTTTTGCTTTAATTACAAACCTGTATCTTTCCTAATAAATTTCTGGAGTCGTCCTGGGAATTTATTTTATTTGGGTCATCTGTTAACTGCCAGGGACTGTGAGTACCCAGAGAGACAGACTTCCTGGTGACGGTGGATTGGAAGTTTTTCTGACATGACCGCCACCACTGGACATGGATTTGATGGTTCTTCAGTACAGGATGGAGAAGCAGAAATGTCAGCGTGAGGCTTATGAGTAAAAAACTATAATGAAGAAGAACAGTAATCCAGTGGACTTCACAAAATTCTGCCCCTGACATAGTTTACTAGAAGAAAGTTAGAAAACAACTGACTTTTTTAATCAGGGAAATAAAGCTTCCATAATATTTCTATTAAATGTTAGAAATAAGGGAGCACAAGGAGATAAACACAGCAAAGCTATTATAGATAATAATTAGCTGACTTTACATTCTAGAAAATTGAATCATTAAAGCAGAGAAGAAATCTGAATATAAAGAGTGAATGAGAAGGTGGTAGACAAGATAGCCATTATGGTACTACTTGAAGATCTAGGGGAACATGATAAAGTATTAAAGGTACAACAGAAGAAAATGTTACATTTGTGGTAGAAGATCCTTAGTGTTGCAAATCAAGAATCCCATACACTAGTGAGATCATATCTTTTAAACATTTAAAAAATGTCCTAAAAACTTGCAAAGAACCAGCCACTAAAGTTAACTCTGATTCCTCAGTTTATTGTGAGACAGAAAAAATCAGTCCTAGAACAACCTTTTTTAATGAATGTATACATAAATCCCCCAAGATACAGTGCTTAATTCTACTTGCTGATTGTCCTGTGGAATAGCATTGATGACTGTTTGCTGATATTTCTGGTTCTCCTTTGAGCCATGTCTTATGTTTATGCTTTCCTACCCCCTTTGAAGTTAAGCATCGCTCCATGACTGGCTTTGGCCACGGGCATGTGAGTGGAAATGTTACTATTAGAAACTGTTAAGTCATTGGATAACTTCCCACCTTCTCTTACCCCTCCAGCATTCCTACCTCAAGTGGTAGGAATTCTGTCCTCTTGAATGAGGATAGCATAGAAAGCATGTCCTATCCCTATATAGACATGTGGTATAAGAAAGAAATCTTCGTTTCAAGCCACTGACCTGAAATTATTTTCTACTCCAGAATAACTTAATTTATCTTAACACATAAGCGCTAGAAGAATAATAACCCACATACAACTGTGGCTAGCTTTTATAATGTAAAAAGATAGTATTGTAAGGAATGCTATGGTTTGCTAAGATGACAGACGTTTAATGAACTCAGCACATTCCTAATATAAGATACTCTGCATTACAGTAGAATGATGCTTTAACAGATGACTATTTCAGTTCACCTGTTACTTTTATGCATAATTTTGAAATACTGGAGATATGTCTGTTTTAAATCAAAGGCATTGTTTTGAAAGTTCTGACAAGTGCTATAGATATAAAATGGAAATGGAAGTTAAGCATTGGAAGAGGAACAAGTTCTTTGCTACTGATGGGATTCTATATCTAGAATATTCAGATCAAATTTTAAAAATTAATAGTCTATTAAAAGTGGCTGAATATAAGCATATAAAATATTATAGCAATTACTAGTGAGAAAATGGGATTTTTAACAAAAAATTAGATTTGGTCATAAATGTGACATACATATAATCTGAAAGAAGAGCTTGAGAAAGAGTATATTTCTTTGTCCAAGAAGATTGATATATCTGCCGTCCCCGAAATAATGGATAGGTTTGGTGCGGCTTAGTTCACAATGACCACTATTTTGGTGGGAGTGGACTTTTATTTGTAACGTGTTGAATAATTGCATGCCGCACAATGCTCACGTCCCACATGTCCAGTTTTCGTCTTGACACTGCATAGACTGGTGTAATCAACACTAGTCAAGATGTTTAGACAATTTCCTTCTGTTCTCAGAGGTTCCCTTATGTTTCTTTCTAGTCTGTCACCTCTGTCCCCAATAGCAGCAACCACTGTACTGATTTCTATCTTCATAGATTATTTTGCCTGTTTTTGAACTTCCTATAAATAGAATCATATAGCATGTTTTTTTTAGTCACTGACTTTTTGGGGGCTCAGAATAGTGGGGGTTTTTTTGTTTTTAATTTTTTATTTTTAAATATTTATTTTTTATTTTTTTCCCCAAATATGTTTATTTTATTTTTTCAGTGTTACAAGATTAATTGTTCGTGCACCACACCCAGTGCTCCATGCAATACGTGCCCTCCTAAATACCCACTACCAGGCTCGCCCAACCCCTCCACCCCCGCCCCTCCAAAACCCTCAGTTTATTGCTCAGAGTCCACAGTCTCTCATGATTCATGGCCCCCTCTGATTTCCTCCCATTCCCCCTTCCCTTCCATCTCACAATGCCCTCCATGTTTTCTTCACGTAAGTGGGACCATAAGATAATTGACTCTCTCCGCTTGACTTATTTCACTCCGCATAATCTCTTCCAGTTCTGTCCATGTTGATACAAAAGTTGGGTATTCATCCTTTCTGAT